>CM035154.1:62892160-63505856 GCA_020205615.1 Panax quinquefolius | reverse complement strand
CCATTTAAATTTTCTTTAAAATTTTAATATAATTATTTCGATGGAAAAAATTCATAGTACAATTTTTAAATAAATTTATCAAAATAAAATCCATATCTAATATAACTAGATTCATGTATCTTCCAAAAAGTAACTCACAAAATTTGAGATTGGGATACATGTATTAATATAATGGATCGTTGATGGAAGCCATAAGAAATACTATTCTTTCTCCCACTTGATTTTTTATTTACAAAAAATTAGGATTTTATTTATATAAAATATATAATTATATTAATATCCCTTATTAATACATATAAACATGTAAACTAAGATACATGTATATTCATATATTTAACAATTACAACATTATGAAAATTCAAAAATTAAACATTATAATTGTTAACTACCAATTCATAATAATATAAATGAAAATAGGCCCACAATTTTAAAAATGTGAATATGATAACTAATGATCTATTACAAATATAAGAATATACATATTTACATAATGGTTTTGTTTACTTATTTTTCAAAACCATTGGTAGAAAGTTATCACAGCTTTTATTTTATTATTATTATAATAGTAATAAAATAGAAAACTTTTATATAAATGCAGAATACTTTATATAATATATATAAAGTTATTTATTTTATTAGATTATAAATAGAATATATTATATTTTATATAAAGTTTTTGTTTTATTAGAATATTTTATTGCACAATGATGAATAGTAAAAATTAAAAAATTCCCTGAAATCGTCCGTGAATTTTTTTTTTTTACTGTGTGTCCAAATAATGCCCTGCCATTCTCCTATAAAAAAGATGTTTAGTTAAGAAATGAAAATCACACCAGAATCAGAGAATTCTTCTTCTATAATATTGTACGTATTTCTTTCTAGTATAGGGATACTCTGAGTATAGCAAATAGTGCAAGGTTTCCTCAAGAATATCTTCGCTATACCAGTTAGAATTAGTCTCCTACTAAGGTAATGTGTATTATTTATTTCATATTCGTAAGAGATATTATTTTTCGTATTCGTTAGGAATATTATTTTCATTCAATATTCGTAAGGGATATTATTTTCGTTCAATATTCGTAAGGAATATTATTTTCTTTCATACTTTATAGTATGTAAGTAATATTATTTCGTTTCATATTCCTAAATCTACACTTATTTTGATAAGTATTGCTTCTATAATCTCTGAAATTAGTAGAATATCATTGAGTTTTGCACTTCATCTAGTATCGTTTCATTAAAATATTAGTATCGTTTCTTATGAAATTTTAATATTTTCATTCGGAGTACTATTCCAAGAGTACTATTCACCTGGGGTACTATTCACGAGGTACTATCTACGGGATACTATTCATACGATACTATTCACGATAAAATTGGTTTCTTTTCTAACCAAATTATTTTCGATACATGAATATCATTCTTGAATTTTACTCCACAATTAATTATCATGTTGACAATTTAGACATTATTAAACTCTAGATAAATTGTATTATAAATCTTTAATATTTATCCTTGATCTTACTTGATTGATTCCTTATATCATTGTCATCATTCTCATGCTTATATTGTGGTGAAAATCATCTTTGGGCCGTAGTGCATAGATGGACTGTTGATTGGTATGATTATGACCAAGAATTGTGTATTGGTATAATCATAACCTGTAATGTTATAGACAAATGATGTGGTAAAAGTCATCTTTGGCCCGTAGTGCATAGATGTACTGTTGATTGGTATGATTATGACCAAGAATTGTGTATTGATATAATCATGACCTGTAATGTTATAGACAAATGATGTGGTAAAAGTCATCTTTGGCCCGTAGTGCATAGATGGATTGTTGATTGGTATGATTATGACCAGGAATTGTGTAGTGGTATAATCATGACCTGTAATGTTATAGACAAATATTGTAGTGAAAGTCCTCTTTGGCCCGTAGTAAGGAAAAAGATGGATATTGATTAATGGTTTTCTGATTTGAACATCTTTAACCGTAGTGCAAAGATGGGACTATTGATTATTGGTTTTATAGTTGTATGTCTTTGGCCATAGTGCAAAGATGGACTTTTGATTATTGGTTTTTATTGTATGTCTTTGGCCCGTAGTAGTAAAAGATGAACTATTGATTTACATGATTATAAATATGAATTGTGAATTTAACTATAATCTTTGGTGGTTCAGGTGAAGACAGATGATAAGAGTTCTCTTTGTCTTGGGTACAACAAAAAACTATTGATGAGTATTATAGGAATGAATTATTAATAATGGACTTTTAATTTGGAGGAGATAGTAGACATTATGTTCTAATTGACTCTTCTAATGGATTTCTAATTTCGCTGCAATTATGGTTGAAAACTTTTATCATCTACCATATGTTCTAAATATCTGATTTATTACTGATGAAGGCTATTGATAATTTAATTATCTTTAGTCATAATAATCTTTACTAGGCTATTTGTGCTCACCCTTTTATTTCAAAATTCTTTGCATGTAGTAAGAGTGTAGCTGGGTCGAGCAGAGATAACATGGAAATAATGTGATGGTCGGAGACTGTGGAAGTTTCTCAATACATTATAAAATAGCATGACAATATATAATTTTATTGAGGACTTAAGATGTGTGTGTCATATTTTATATGTCACTTAATAATTGATTTTGGTGAACAACAATAGGGTGATGAGAACCCAACTTTGAATGCGTCAAAAAATGTACCCCATTAAAATGAGGAGGGCAAAATTGTATTAAGAGCTTAAAGGGTGTGTTTCCACTATCATACATGATGTCTGACCATATACAAACTCGTGTTATCATAAGATATGGTTGTGCACATCCACTTGTTGACTATATCTATGAGCATTATTTATATAATCTTGGAGTATGGTTGGAATATAATTCTCAATTTGAGAAAATGAAGATAATTATATGGCAAGAAGATACACACCATTGGAATGAACAAGATAGTAATCTTCTCGTTCTTCTTTGGGGTCTATTGGATCAACCAAGGTTATTGCTCAAGTCCTATGATATCTATTATAACTTAGATGCATGGCCTCCCAAGTATGAAGGTTTCCTTGAGCATTTTTCAAAGATTTTAATTTCAAAAATAGTTATCGACTGTACCTTTATGTAAAGTATCATTGGTTTGGAGTGTGAGTCATTTGTTATTTGTATTAAAACTCACAACTTATGTGTTGTCGTATTTTGCACGATAGTTGTATTAATGAAGTTTGTATTTGGATTCTGTACCATGTATTTGGCGACTTAGAATGGGTTGTATGGACCTATTTTGGGGGCGTCACAGTATTGATCTCCAGACCTCCCCAAAATAGATAACTTATAATCCAACCAAAGCCACTTGACCAATATAATCAAGTATGTAAAAGTTTATATAACATTAATCCGTAATATATCAACCGATTGATTCGCTTCCATGTCACACCCTCAAGTAATTTTTTAATCTAAGAAGATCTGAGACTTCGCTTTTTTTGAATAATCGGGCATTGCGGTGGATCCTTCCAACAAAGATTAGGGAGCAGATATCATCACAGTTCACATTTTTTAAAATGAGACTGATAACCAACAATTTATTTATCATTTTATGGTGAGACCTGTGGATACTTTGTTTGGGATTGTGTCAAAGTATTCAACTACCATTCTTCGATCTTATAACTATCAATTTTTCGCACGTAAAAAATATATTTTTACATCTCATGGAATATAATTGAACTAAATAATATAAACATGATTTATGAAAATTATAAGTTAGCTCCGATACCAATTATAGGAAACAATTTCTAAATAATTTAATAATTTTAACTTTTAAAATTATTATCCCAAGATCTTTATCATAATTTAGCATAATCAAAAAAATATATTACATACCTTGTGCTTGGTTGTAGTAATAAAATGGAGAATTTTGGCTATTCTTATGATGAATTTTTCTCTCCCGATCTTTTCCCTATGAAAATTATTTTGATATCACTTATTTTCTAAGTGTGAGCTCAAAATAACGCAAAATGATAGAATATATAGAATCCTCAACTCCTTGATATTTATCGGGATAATTTGAAAACTTTTTCGATATATTTTATCCTCATTGTTTTTTTATTTCTTAATAAGTGCTAAAGTGAGGATTAAGTAGGATTCTACTAGTCTAGCTCAATATAATACTAATTTTTGATTAACTCTTTAATTAATTAGAATTATATTAATTATAACTAGTTCCACTAAATAGTTATAATTGCCTTTATAGAATTAATAAATTAAAATTAATTAAGTAAATCATTTCACTATTAGTATCTCGCAAAAATACTCCTCTACAATAATATCCATAAACACATATAGAAATAAAATTGTTAACCCACTACATTTATCGCTTATATCCTCGACTACATAATTTATAAAATTTTGATCACACAATAATTTAATAAATTAAATTATTACTTTAGTAATTTGAATTACTAAAATACTTGGCCAAGATTACGGTGATCAACTAATAAATTATATCAAGGGGATATTATAATTTAATTGTAGGATTCCATTTTGAAAAATATATTTTCCTAATTTCATAACGTATATCACCCAATATATTGAGGTATTGATTATATTAAAATCTCACTCTTTAATATATTAAAGTGACATACACTATAAAATTAAGTTCATTATTCTCTTAGGATTAAGAGTTATTGCATATTAATAGTAATTGAAAAATTATTTATAATAAAAGTATTTAACAAATAATTTTTCGTAATTGTCGATGTCGGGGAAAGAAATCCTCTTCCTATTATCAGTTTTTATTGTTTTATTTCTACCCTTTATATTTCGCTATGTTGATTAATTGGCTTAAAGGGTGAGATTTTAGGAAAAGACTGACATGAATGCCGACAAATTTGAAAATATAGATTTTGCTGATTTAGTTGAATGAGACAAAGTCGCCAGTTGGTATAAGTTCAAAAGGATGTACCAACTCATCCAGATTTTGAAAGTTTTAGCAATATGGCCCAATATGTGACTCCGTAACATTGATCTGAAACCCGAGATTTATGGAATTCGGTGGCTTGTTTAAGCGGGGAGAAGGTGTTAGGCACCCCCTGACTTTGGTGAAAACACGGTTACCGCATCTTATTAATTTTTTAAGCATAAGTGTGTGTGTGTGTGTGTGTGTGTGTGTGTGTTTGTGTTTGATTTTTAAAGCTTATTCTAAGCCTTATTTTGAGTTATTTGAAAGTAGTGATATACCTCTTTGGACCTATGCAAGAAGGATTTAATTTATGTAAAAGTTCAGTTTTAGAACAAAATACATGGCAATGACATTTTGGAAAATAAGGTTTTCATATCCTTCGTCAAATAGGAATCGAGGTCCTTTGATACTTCCATTTATTAATCCTAAGTAAATCTATATCTGAAATGCTTTATTAATTTTATGAAAGCTCTTGGCGGTTTTGATTTGAAACTCGTTTTAAGTGAAAATGCATGAAGGAAAACATCAAAAAGGGTCGGGTCATTACAAGGCATGAATGTGACGCTCCCAAAATAGGTATACATCACCCATCTTGAGTCGCCAGATACATGGTACATAACTCAACTACAAAGTTAATTATACAACAGTCGTGCAAAATACGACAAAATATATAATGAGAGTTTAAACAAGAATATTGTCATCTAGACAATATCCACACTCAATGGTGTCCTCATTACAATTATTATGACATTATTAAAGTAGAATAGTGAGGACAACTAAAGCCATTTATCCTGGACCATCACTCCATTCCCCGACTCGTCCCCACTATATTCTCATTTCTCAAGAGAACAATGAAAGAAAGGGTGAGCTCAACTAGCCCAGTAAGAAATATTATGACTAAGATAATGCAGAATAAATTATCCTTAGCCTTCAATAGTATAACAACTGATAGAATATAATAGACAACAAGTTTTAGATCAACAACTACAGCGGAACAAGCAATCCATTGGAAAAGTCAAGTAGAGCATGATATCTACTATCTTCTATGATTTAAAAAGTTTTTCATCAAATTTATCGCTGAGACTCAGCTTAATAAATAAAATCGAATCATCCCTACATCACGGCCAAGGATATTCATGTAATCATCAATGATCATGATTATACCGAATAATCCCTGGTCATAATCATACCAACAACTGCCCATCAATGAACTACAGGGCAATAAGGACTTTTATCACATCATTCGTCACATTACGGTCATGATTATACCGAATAATCCCTGGTCATAATCATACCAAGTCCATCTATGCACGTAAGCAAAAGATGACTTTCATCACAGTATAAGCATGCGGATGATGACAATGACTTAGTAATTCAATAAAACAAGTTCAAGGATAAATTTTAAAGATTTATAATTTAATTTATCCAGAAATCAATAACGTCCAAATTGTCAACATGATACTGCTTTGTGGAGTAAAATTCAAGAATAATATTCATGTACCAAAAATAATTTGGACAGAAAAGAAATATATTTTTCAGGTGAATAGTACCCCGGAATAGTACTTCGGGAATAGTACCCCGACACGAAAAGTGTCCTGAATAACCGAGTGAATGATACTAGAGTAAATAGTAATCGGGTGAATAGTAACTCATGAATAGTACTCCAGTATAAAAAGTACCCCGAATACCAGAGTGAATAATAACGGGGTGAATAGTAACCCGTGAATAGTAACTCGTAAAAAAAATACCAAAGAAAATGATATTCCATGACGAGTATAAAAGAAATGATATCTCATACGAGTATAATAGAATATCTTAAATCGCAAATGGATTTTCACCTCTATGCGGTAATCCACGAGATGCATCATTTCCATAATTTAATAAGGAATGAATGCAAAGGATCATTCACCATGCATGCAGTAATCCACATAGATAGGTTATTCCAACAGTAATAATAAAGAATGGAATAGCGAAGAATCCACCATGCATGCGATGTAATCGCTTGAGATAGGTTATTCCCAATGTAATAATAAAGAATGGAACCAGTCGTGCCAGAATCAGAGAGACACACGATATTCTAACAGTAATAATAAAGAATGGAACCGTCATGCGTCCGCATGAATCGCATGCATGTGATATTTCAATGTAATAATAAAGAATGGAATAACAATGTAATTCACCAAACCATGCGATAGACCACATGCACGAAAAGTTATTCCAAATGTAATAATAAAGAATGGAATAATGTAAGAATTTCACCATGATACGGTACATCGTGATGTATAAAAGTTATTCCAACAAAATAATAAAGAATGAAATAACAACCCTTACGAGTATTGAAAGAAAATAACTCTCTTCATGAATACGAAAGAATAATACCCCTTACGAGTATTGAAAGAAAATAATTCTCTTTATGAATACGAAAGAAATAATACCCCTTACCTCAAAAGAAGACTATATACTGGAATAGTGAGGTAGCAGACTTCTTTTCTTCTTTCTCTCTATAATTTCTATCTATAATAATTGCTCTATAGCTTTAGTGAATTGGTGAGAAATGAAGGAAGAATGAGCTTCTATTTATAGGAAAATATAGTTTCGATAATTGCGCTTGGGGCTCGAAATATTACAGTATAATACCTTCCTCTTTTTCTTCATTTTTAATTTAGTCCTGCAAGTATTATCAAACTTGCACAATCTCCCCTAATAGTAAATCATGTGACTCAATAGTTCTAATCATGTGAAAAAAACAATTACAGTATAGTACCTTCAACTATACCTCCATTTCTAATTTAGTCATGCAAGTATTATCAATCTTGCACCAACTCCCCTAATAGTAACTGAATGTGAATCAATAGTACAGACATGTGAATAAATAGTTATAATCATGTGAATCAATAGCAATTAATTGCTCATTTATCCGGTTATTTACCCGATTGGTCAATATAACCTCCAGACATCAATTATTATCGAAATAAATGTCGATTTTCACTAACACTAATAATTCCAATACAATGGAACTATCAATTTCTTCTTTAATCAACACACGAACTTATTCATCATTAATATTATAATTCACAATATTTAACAACCAAGTTGTTCCTAGGAAAGAGGGGCTTTTCGATAAGGATTTCTCCCTATCGCACGCAATTAGATTATCTAACTCTCCTCGATGTAACTTCTAGACATTGTCAATATTGCAAATAATAATATGAATAACTTTGTCGTTTCAATTATTGATTTAATAATATAACATATTATATGCAGATGATATCTGTGACAATAATTGAATCAATAATACGAGAAATATGATTCAACAATTCATCAGAGTAATAATTGAGTATAAGCTGAGTGACTTTTCATGTAAGCATCAATAATCAATACCGGTGTTACTACGCAAACCACGCCAGACATCGCATTTCTTTACTACCGGGTATTTTTTATGACAACTTGCTTACTTTGAAAAATTCCAAATATCACCCTTAACTTTAAACTTTTATCAATTTAACTATTTACCAAAATAGAAAATTTGAATAATTTTATTTCATAAAATTCGAGATCTCATAATCTCCCCTCCTTATGAAATTTCACCCTAGAAATTTCCGTACCTGGTATTTCAAAGAGATGAGAATACCTTGCTTTCTATTCGGATTATACCTTCCCGGTTATTTCCTCTGTATTATGATTTTCCCATTGCTCATTTCCTGTATTTCAGATATCATTCTAGAATATAGTTTCAAAATAAGGGTTAATTGACATGTCGCATATTATCCCTATACTCCGACCGACCAATTAAATACCAAATAAACTTAGGTAGGTCATACTAGCGAAGGAATTCCCCGTCTCTCCCCTCCTAGTTCTTGTCTCACATCTCACCCAGGGATCATATCCCTAAGCTTTGATACCAACCGTGACGCCCCAAAAAGTGTATACATCACCCATCTTGAGTCGCCAGATACATGGTACATAACTCTACTACAAACTTAATTATATAACAGTTGTGCAAAATACAATAAAATATAGCTGAGAGTTTGAACAAGAATATTGTCATCTAGACAATATCCACACTCAATGGTGTCCTCATTACAATTATTATCACATTATTCTGTAGAATAGTGAGGACTACTAAAGCCATTTAACCTGGACCATTACTCCTTTACTCGACTCGTTCCAACTATATTCTCATTTCCTAAAGAGAACAATGAAAGAAAGGGTGAGCTCAACTAGCCCAGTAAGAAATATTATGACTAAGATAATGCAGAATAAATTATCCTTAGCCTTCAATAGTATAACAACTAATAGAATATAATAGACAACAAGTTTTAGATCAACAACTATAGCGGAATAAGCAATCCATTAGAAGAGTCAAGTAGAGCATAAAATCTACTATCTTCTATGATTTAAAAAGTTTTTCATCAAATTTATCGTTGAGACTCAGCTTAATAAATAAAATCGAATCCTCCCTGCATCACGGCCAAGGATATTCATGTAATAATCAATGGACATTATTATACCGAATAATCCCTGGTCATAATCATACCAACAACTATCTATCAATGAACTACAGGCCAATGAAGACTTTTACCACATCATTCGTCACATTACGGTAAGGATTATACCAAATAATCCCTGGTCATAATCATACCAAGTCCATCTATGCACGTAAGCCAAAGATGACTTTCATCACAATATAAGCATGAGGATGATGACAATGACATAATAATTCAATAAAACAAGTTCAAGGATAAATTTTAAAGATTTATAATTTAATTTATCGAGAAATCAATAACGTCCAAATTGTCAACATGATACTTCTTTGTGGAGTAAAATTCAAGAATAATATTCATGTACCAAAAATAATTTGGACATAAAAGAAATATATTTTTTGGGTGAATAGTACCCAGTGAATAGTACTTCGGGAATAGTACCCTGACATGAAAAGTGTCTCGAATACCCGAGTGAATGATACTAGAGTGAATAGTAATCGGGTGAATAGTAACCCGTGAATCGTAACTCGTGAATAGTACTTCGGCACGAAAAGTACCCCGAATACCTGGGTGAATAATACCAGAGTGAATAGTAACTGGGAGAATAGTAACCCGTGAATAGTAAATCATAAAAAAATATCAAAGAAAATGATATTCCATGATGAGTACAAAAGAAATGACATCTCATACGAGTATAATAGAATATACAAAACTGCAAATGGATTTTCACCCGCCATGCTGTAATCCACGTAGACAGATTATTTCCACAATTTAATAAGGAATGAATACAAAGGATCATTCACCACGCATGCGGTAATCCACATGACAAAGTTATTCCAAATGTAATAATAAAGAATGGAATAATGTAAGAATCCACCATGCATGCGATAGACCGCATGCAGCAGATGTGGTTATTCCCAATGTAATAATAAAGAATGGAACTAGTCAAGCGTAATCGCATGCATGTGATATTCCAACATAATAATAAAGAATGGAACCAGTCACACGTAATCCGCATGCATGTGAAATTCCAATGTAATAATAAAGAATGGAATAACAAGAGAATTCACGGTGCATGCAATAGATCAAGATGCAGAAAAGTTATTCCAATGTAATAATAAAGAATGGAATAATGAGAAGAATTTCACCACGTATGCGGTATTGATAGACAAAGTTATTCTAACATAATAATAAAGAATGGAATAACAACCCTTACGAGTATTGAAAGAAAATAACTCTCTTCATGAATACGAAAGAATAATACTCCTTACGAGTATTAAAAGAAAATAATTCTTTTCATGAATACGAAAGAAATAATACCCCTTACTACAAAAGAAGACTATATACTGGAATAGTGAGGTAGCGGACTTCTCTTCTTCATTCTCTCTATAATTTCTATCTATAATAATTGCTCTATAGCTTTAGTGAATTGGTGAGAAATGAAGGAAGAATGAGCTTCTATTTATAGGAAAATATAGTTTCAATAATTGAACGTTTGGGGCTCGAAATATTACAGTATAATACCTTCCTCTTTTTCTTCATTTTTAATTTAGTCCTACAAGTATTATCAAACTTGCACCATCTCCCCTAATAGTAAATCATGTGACTCAATAGTTCTAATCATGTGAAAAAAACAATTACAGTATAGTACCTTCAACTATACCTTCATTTCTAATTTAGTCATGCAAGTATTATCAATCTTGCACCAACTACCCTAATAGTAAATGAATGTGAATCAATAGTACACACATTTGAACAAATAATTATAATCATGTTTATCAATAGCAATTAATTGCTCATTTATCCGGTTAATTACCCGATTAGTCAATATAACCTCCAGACATCAATTATTATCGAAATAAATGTCGATTTTCACTAACACTAATAATTCCAACACAATGGAACTATCAATTTCATCTTTAATCAACACGAACTTATTCATCATTAATATTATAATTTACAATATTTAACAACCAGGTCGTTCTCAGGAAAGAGGGGGCTTTCCGATAAGGATTTCTCCTATCAAGCGCCTTGATTAGATTATCTAACCTCTCATCGATGTAACTTCTAGACATTGTCAATATTGCAAATAATAATATGAATAACTTTGCAGTTTCAATTATTGATTTAATAATATAACATATTATACAGATGATACTGTGACAATAGTTGAATTAATAATATTAGAAATATGATGCAACAATTATTGTAGCAATAATTGAGTATAACTGAGTGTCTTTTCACGTAAGCATCAATAATCAAATACCGTGTGTTACTATGCAACCACGCGTATTACTGTACTTTTACTACTGGGTATTTTATGTCAACTTGCTTACTTTAAAAAATTTTAAATATCACCCTTAACTTTAAACTTTTATCAATTTAACTATTTACCAAAATAGAAAAATTGAATAATTTTATTTCATAAAATTCGAGATCTCACAATGAAAGCCATCTCGATAGACTTAAATACCTGCAATCATAAGTTTTTCACTATTACGAGATCTTAAATCCAATTTTTCGGCTCGTTTTAAGACCCAGTATTTACATATACAACGCTCTTGCGTGATTTAACATTACATTATAAAAAAAAGGTCTATCATTGGAATTTAGTCAAGATCCAATTTTTAGATCTCGACCTAGGGATTCTTAGGCTCACATTAATATGCTTAACTTATATATACAATGTATCCTAAACTCGATATTAGGTGATTCATTGATTGGAATCCATTATCACGAGCTATTAGGACCTCCTCACCTTTAGATATAAATCTAGGGTTCTACGGAGTGATCGAGACCGATCAAAAGCATGTAAAAGACTAGATTTACCGTAGATCTAAGTTGATCTAGCATATAGGTTAGGGCTTAGATCTCCATAACCAGTTAAAGGGCTAGATTCGGCAAGATCTAGGTAGATCTAGTTAAAATAACTTGATTTCTAATAATATATGCACAAAATCATTGGTAAAATCTCTAGATCTACTAACTACTACACAATATATATGTAAAAAACCAAGTCTAACTAGATATAAACACTAAATAAAATAGATCTAGCATATTGAACAAGATATACAAAGGAAATGAACAAAAAAAATCCCTTTTCACCTTAGGGAACAAAGAAACAATCTTCTTTTGACTTGATTATGATATATATCGCTCTAGAGACACAAAATGTACAATATATGAGATCAAAAAACTTAAATCTAGTGCAGAAATGCCAAATCTGAGCCCTTCTCTCTCTAGATCTCCCTTCTCTCTCCCTAACTTCTTTTTTTTTAATAAGTTGTTAGTGCTGGTTTAAAGGCCCCGAGGCCAGCCACAGGTACACCTGTGGCTGGGCCACATGGGTCTCACCATCTCGAAGTTCGTTCATTTCGATCGTTAATCCGATGAAAGTTGAGCTTCGTACCCAAAAATCCCAGAGAGTTTGTGTTGAAGGTTGCGAGATAAGGTCGAGTTTGACTGAATCAGATTCTGGGAAGATGAAGCAATTAGCTGAGAGGTATCTTCCAGTTCTCGTTGATCGTTAATTGGCTGGTCTTTGGATAGCACACAGTTCAAAGATTATTGTGGTGACTTCTTGTGGCCACGTTCTCAACTTTGGGATCTTTGTTCGGACCACATCGTGCCCGGGCATCGTTGCATTTTCATTTCTCTACGGGGTTGTCTCCGTGGTGAAATGATGCCTTTTCCTTCCCTCGGGATTGCCTCCGAGGTGAAATTATGCTTTTATTCTCCTTCAAGGCTAGTCCAAGGAAAGCAAAATTTTAAGTCTCTACATATGCCCATCATTGTCATGTTTATGCAATGCAATGGAATAAACACCACAAAGATTACTAGACACTCGATACATAACAAGGTATATATAATGATGCAATACCATGAGTGAAGTATGCAATAATATAAAATTGCTAGATTTTAAAATGATCGATCACATCTATTGGGGAGGATGACTGTTATACTGCTGTCATCGAGTACTGTCGATGCCTTCGCTGGGGATTTATTCCAATGGATTATACCATTGGGTACTGTCGATGCATCTACTGGGGTCAATGCCAGCGGTTTATACCATCGGGTACTGTCGATATCTTTGCTGATCGTATTTCAAATCGCACCTCGCAAATCGCAAATTTCATATCACACTTCACAAATCGTATTTTAAATTCTTATCAAGTCGCCATCACCGGGTACTGCTGATGGCTCTACTGGGGTCAGTGCTAGTGGATTATATTATCGGGTAATGTCAATGCCTGCGTTGGGGTCATTGCTAACGGATTACATCATCAGTTACTGTCGATTCTTGCATTGGGGTCAATGCTAACTGATTACATCATCAGGTACTGCCAACGTTTATGTTGGGGTCAATGCCAACGGATTACATCATCCGGTACTACCGACTCCTGCATTGGGTTCAATGCCAATGGATTGCATCATCCAATACTATCGACTCATGCATTAGGGTCAATGCCAACGAATTACATCATCAGGTATTGACGATGCCTATGTTGGGGTCAATGCCAACAGATTACATCATCAGGTACTATTAACTCCTGCATTGGGATCAATGCCAATGGCTTACATCATCCGGTATTATCGATGCCTGCGTTAACGGATTACATCATTGGGTACTGCCGACATCTGCATTAGGGTCAATGCCAACATATTACATCATCGAATACTGCCGATGCTTGTGTTGGGCTCAATGACAACGGATTACAAGATTGGCTATCGATAAAGTGATTTTGATCATGACTCATTGTCTTCCCATCATTCTACGATGAAATTTATGGTTTTCCCTAATTTTTATCCTTTTTAGGGTTTTTCAGGATTTTTAAGGCCTAAAAATGATTCGAACGGGTACCTTTCTAGGTTAACACCCTTTTCTGGACCCGAAAGGACTTGTTTTGGCCTGCATTTTACCAAAAGGGGAGCTACGGGGCCCACCAAAGCAAGCCACAAGTACACCTGCGGCCAACTGTGGTTAGGCTTATACTTTTGGTCATGCTCATTTTCATTCATTCATTCCAAGTTCTCTTGCATTCTCTCTATAATCTCCTAGAATTCTTCTCAGTTCTACTCAATTGGGGCTTGATTTCGAGTATTCTGTCACCGTACGTTCATTTTATGAATTCAAGGTAATGTATACACTCTTTTCTTTCGCGATTCTGTCGGTGTTTTACCTTATTTTCTTCATTAAACGTAATATATTGAAAATGTATGCATAAATAGCTTAATATACATGTTATAATGTAATGCATACTTACGTATCATCATATGGACTATACAGATGCAACATATTTCATTTTAATAGTTAGTCTAGGCATGTATTTTGACAATGCATTAGAAAATTCTTTAATTGTCTATCTAATTGATGGGTTATAATTGTATATGTGACGCCCCCAAAACAAGTATACATCACCCATCTTGAGTCGCCAAATACATGGTACAAAATTCAAATACAACTTAATTATACAACAGTCGTGTAAAATACGACAAAACATAATCTAAGTGTTTTAATAAGAATATTGTCATCTAGATAATATCCACACTCAATGGAGTCCTCATTACATTTATTGTCACACTATTTAATAGAATAGTGAGGACTCATCGATGCTATCATCCGGATGATCTACTCCGCTCCCGACTAGTCCCGACTACTTTCTCATTTTCTGAAGAGAACAATGAAAGCAAAAGGGTGAGCTCAACTAGCCCAGTAAGAAATAATATGACTAAGATAATGCAGAATAAATTATCATTAGCCTTCAACAGTATAACAACTGATTAAATACAATAGACAATAAGTTTTAGATCAACAACATCAGCAGAATAAACAATCCATTAGAAGAGTCAAGTAGAGCATAAAATCTACTATCTTCTATGATTTAAAAAGTTTTTCATCAACTTTATCCGTGAGACTCAGCTGAATAAATAAAATCGAATCATTCCTGCACCACGGCCAAGTAATCATCAATGGTCATGATTATACCGAATAATCTCTGGTCATAATCATACCAACAACTGTCCATCAATGAACTACAGGCCAATGAGGACTTTTACCACATAATTCGTTACATTACGATCATGATTATACCGAGTAATCCTTGGTTATAATCATACCAAGTCCATCTATGCACGTAAGCCAAAGATGACTTTCATCACAATATAAGCATGAGGGTGATGACAATGACATAATAATTCAATAAAACAAGTTCAAGGATAAATTTTAAAGATTTATAATTTAATTTATCGAGAAATCAATAACGTCCAAATTGTCAACATGATACTACTTTGTGGAGTAAAATTCAAGAATGATCAGAAGAATATTTCCATGAAAAGATACTGGATGAAGCGTAAATATCAAGGATATTCTACTAATTTCATGGAGTATAGAAGCCAAAACTTTAACCAACAGAGTATAATAGAATATATGAAACTGCACATGGATTTTCACCCATTATGCGGTAATCCACATAGACAGATCATTTCCACAATTTAATAAGGAATGAATACGAAGGGTCATTCATCATGCAAAAGCGGTGAGAGTCCGCGTGAGACAAAGTTATTCCAACAAAATAGTAAAGAATGGAATAATGTAAGAATTCACCATGCATGCAGTAGTCGCTGCGTAGACAAAGTTATTCCAATGAATAATAAAGAATGGAATAACAGAAGAATTCACCATACATACGGTAGTTCGCGTGGACAGGTTATTCCAACATAATACTAAAGAATGGACTAAGAGAAGAATTCACCATGCATGTAGTAGTCCATGTAGACAGATTATTCCAACAAAATAATATAGAATGGAATAATGTAAAAATTCACTGTGCATGCGAGAGTCGCGTGAGTATAAAAGTTATTCCAATGTAATAATAAAGAATTGAATAACAAAAGAATTCACCACGCATGCGGTAGTCGCGCGAGAGCAAAGTTATTCCAAATGTAATAATAAAGAATGGAATAACAGAAGAATTCACCAGGCATGCGGTAGTCCGTGTAGACAGTTTATTCCAACAGAATAATAAAGAATGGAATAACAAAAGAATTCACCAGGCATGCGGTAATCCGCGTAGATAGGTTATTCCAATAGAATAATAAAGAATGGAATAACAACCCTTACATGTATTGAAAGAAAATAACTCTCTTCATGAATACGAAAAAAATAATACCCCTTACCTTAGAAGAAAACTGGATATTGGAATAGTGAGGTAGCAGACTTCTCTTCTTCTTTCTCTCTATAATAATTGCTCTTGTGAAACTTAGTGAATTGGTGAGAAATGAAGGAAGAATGAGCTTCTATATATAGAAAAATATAGTTTCAATAATTGCACGTTTTGGGGCTCAAAATATTACAGTATAATACCTTCCTCTTTTTCTTCATTTTTATTTTAGTCCTGCAAGTATTATCAAACTTGCACCACCTCCCCTAATAGTAAATCATGTGAATTAATAGTTCATTCATATGACCCAATAGTATAATCATGTGAAAAAACTAATTATAGTATAGTACCTTCATCTATACCTCCATTTTTAATTTAGTCATGCAAGTATTATCAAACTTGCACTACCTCCCCTAATAGTAAATCATGTGAATTAATTGTTCATTCATGTGACTCAATAGTATAATCATGTGAAAAACCTAATAATTATAATCATGTGAATCAATAGTAATTAATTGCTCATTTATCCGGTTAATTACCCGATTGGTCAATATAACCTCCAGACACCAATTATTATCGAAATAAATGTCGATTTTCACTAACACTAATAATTCCAACACAATGGAACTATCAATTTCATCTTTAATTAACACGAACTTATTCATCATTAATATTATAATTTACAATATTTAACAACCAGGTCGTTCCCAAGAAAGAGGGGGCTTTCCGATAAGGATTTTCTTATCATGCCATAATTAGATTATTTAACCTCTCCTCGATGTAACTTCTAGACATTTTCAATATTGCAAATATTAATATGAATAACTTTGTCGTCTCAATTATTGATTTAATAATATAACATATTATACAGATGATACTGTGACAATAATTGAATCAATAATATGAAAGATATGATGTAGCAATTCATCAGAGCAATAATTGAATATAATCGAGTGACTTCTTATGTAAGCATAAATAATCAATACCGTAGTGCTCTACTATGCAACCACGCCAGACATCAGACATTTTTTATTACCGGGTAGTTCAACGGTTTTAATGGTAATACTTTCTTCGTTATTTTTATAAAATAATAATTTCATCATTTTCTAACTACGCACAATACTTCCGCCAGGGGGTCCATCAATGATTGTGTATCGTAATGCGGATATTCCCCAAAAAAAGAATATTCCCCGACCAAACGAATATTTTATAACAACTTGCATACTTTGTAAAATTTTCACATATCACCCTTAACTTTAACCTTTTATCAATTTAACCATTTACGAAATAGAATAATAATTATAAGAAAATTGAATACTTTGATTTCATAAAATTCGGGGTCTTACAATCTCCCCTCCTTATGAAATTTTGCCCTCGAAATTTACGTACGAACTTGATATGCCGAAGAGGTGAGGATACCTTGACTTCATTTCATATTCCAACTCTTTAGGTATAACCTTTGAGTGTTGTATATGATCCTTCTTATCCAAGATTTTAACATGTATCTCATCATACGTTAAATCTTCTGCTATCTCGTCTAGTTCTAATTCAATAATGTGGTTCTGGTCGTCCACATATTTACGTAACATCGATACATAAAAAAAATGTTATGAACACGCGACATACTTGGCGGTAAAACAAGTCTATAGGCCACAATTCCTACTCGATCGAGGATTTCAAATAGACCAATAAATAGAGGGTTGAGATTTCCTCTCTTCAAATAGCCCAAAAAGTTATAAGTTTACTACAACAACTCTAGACATAGACATAACACTTCTAATCACCAAAACACCCAAATTTATAAGGATTTAAACCATGTTTTTGTTGTTTTCTTCATTTTTAACACATTTAGCGAATTCAATCGCCAAATCCTTGTTTTTTAACCAAATCACACCATTCTAACTACGTTGTTTTTGTTTCTTGATATACTAACACAATCTTCCACCAATTTACAGATTATATCAAGGACTGAACTTGAAATTTTTGACTCAAACAAACCATTGTCATATATATAACACTAATACTTTAATTTTCTTCCTACAATCCAATTTCTATGAATTTGATTACTAACAATTGTTTATAGACAACAACTAACAGATTCTACAAGTTTATACAAACATATAATCAATATCTTACAATCAACAATTTAACAAAATACCAATTTCAGAGAATGAAAATTACAAAACTAAAAATTAGAGTTAGGGGTAGATTATACCTTAATCCTTTGATGTAAACAAAGTTCTAGCAATCCTTCTCCTTCTTCCTGACAAAATCACAGAGAATCACTCTCTCAATTTTCATTGTGTTTTCTCTCTTCTCTTAATTCTCTCTAGCACTCTGTTTTCATAGTTAGCCATTAGGGGAAAAAATACGCATAACATATAAACTGGTTTCCCCACGTACGTTAGGTAAAAACAAAGCGCCTAATCGGTTATGTTATGCCAAAGGCTATAAGGCCGTGTTTGGCTATACAGAATTTTCCCCTCTTTCAATTTATTTTTATAACATTTATATTATATAGTTTCACTTGTCACAATTTTCATTAATTAATTTATGTTCTCACAATTATAATTATAATTATTTTTATACTTCAAAAATTATTACACATTTAATTTAATTATTAAATTAAACTAAAACATCATTTTATTTATCTAATTATTTTCTTAAATATTAAACAATTCATTTAATTTAATTATTTCATTAAATTAAATCTTCAAATAATAAAATTACCATTCATGAATTTAGTTAACATACATACTTAACTAAATTATTGTACCACAACTTCACCAATTATTTATTTATCTCAATAAATAAATAAATTAAAATATTTATTTAATTCAATAAATATTTAAATTTATTTTAAAAAAAATTCGATCGTTACATTAGAAGAATCGAGTTGGTTAGTTTATGGCAATTCATCCAAGTCTTGTGGTGGATTAATTGATTGAGTAATGGATATACTTGACATTTCTTCTAAGATAATTTTACTACTCGACTTGTGATCCATTATGTAGTCATTTTTCAAAAAAACTGCGGTTGCGCTAACAAATATTTTCTAGTCCAAAGGACAATAAAATAGATCATCTCTAGTTCCTTTTGCATATCCTACAATCAAACATTCTACTATTCTTGAACTTAATTTATCTAAGTCTATCTTTCTTTTTTCGTACATGTACAGGTTTGCCCCATATATGAATATGGTGCAATACTAGCTTTCGCCTACTCCACAATTCTCAAGGTGTTAAAGGAATATAATTAGATGGTACAAGATTCAATAAAATTCAATAAGTATAGTGTCGTTTCTAGTGAATAACCCCAAAAAGAAATAGGAAGAGTAGAAAAACTCATCATAGACCTCACCATATCAAAAAGAGTCATGTTTCTTCTTTCTGACACACCATTTTCTGGGGTGTACCCGATGCAGTCAATTCAAATATAATTCATTTATCAGATAAGTAATCTTTGAATTCCCCAAGAAGGTATTCACCTTTTTGATCCGATCAAAGGGCCTTTATGTGTTTACCAGATTGCCTTTCTACTTCTACCTGAAATTCTTTGAATTTTTCAAATGCTTCAGACTTTTGATGAATAAGGTACACATAACTCAACCTTGAGTAATCATCAGTAAAAGTGATGAAATAGTCAAACCCTCCTCGTGCTAGAATATTCATAGGACCACATACATCTGTATAAATTAATTCTAACTTATCACTGGCTCTATGTTTCTTTGCCTTGAAAGACCCTTTGGTCATTTTCCTTTTATACAGGATTCACAAACCGAAAGATTTTCAACTTCTAAAGAGCTTAGAGGACCATCTTTAACCAGTCTTTGGATCCTATTTAGATTAATATGTGATGAGTGGAATTTATACCCGGGAATCGGATACTTTATGACTTAAATACTTGCCTGAATTCATAGTTTTTATGTAGTTTTATATGAATAAAGTGTTATTGTGCTTAACTGATGTATTGCAGAGATTTACAGTGCTTTTCTAGCTTTAAAGGGGCAAAATGGTCAAATTCTACATACCACGCCATGGCATGCTAAAGTCCACTTAAAGTTCGTGACTTGGCGCCACCTCCCGATCCCTCACGACGTAAGCCACGTCGGCATGGCTACCATTGTATTTTTATGGGTTCAGGCTTCACACAGTTCTGTGGTCCCTAGTACTAATGTGGTGTCAAGAACGCCATCTAATGCTCAGTGGCCCTTGGCCATGCGCTGGCCACCTCCGGTTCTAAGACAACCAAGGCCTTGTTCTGACCTAGCAAAAGGAAGGGAAAATATAAAAAGCAAGGGAGGCTACACAATACATGAGCATCATATAGGGAGATGAGCATGAAACATTAGACTAGAGTAGTTTGGCTTAGGAATTTATATCTTTTGTAATTTCTCTTCTTTTCTTCTAATAAATGTTTGTAAATATAGATTAGCTAGATTAGGGAGAAGTTTGGGTTTCTTTGGAGCATCAAGAGCAATGAGCTACACAGACTGGAGAGCTTGATTCAGGCAGAATGCTTAGAGATTGAAGGGCTTTGACAGAGTTTCTTCTTATCAATTTATTTTCTCTGATTTTGTAATCCACAAATGTTGTCTTTATTGCTACTTGTATTTTATTCAATAGCTATGAACTGAATATTTGCTCTAAGGTTATAATGGAACCATTTGTTATTTAAATTGACTTTCTTATCTCTTTGGTTGGCACCATATGATTTGGTTCGATATATTTATGCTTAATGATTCTCGCTAAGACATTAGCGATGATTTTGGTAATTTACATGATATCAACAGAAGAATTGTAGATTTACACCTGATTATATTGGCATGTGATTGTGGGTTTTGACTGCATAAGTTGTGCATAGAATAGAAATATATTTGTGCACCACGTGCGACCTAATTGAGAGCTTATGCTTAAATCCTTGTTCTGATCAATTCGCATAGACATATGTAGGATTGTATCTAACTTGGGCGTTCCTTTCTGATCTATTCCCTATCGGGTGGATCTGGAAAGGATATGTTCGTACATACCTCGACAGAGGTGTATGAGCACTTGTGTGTTCTCTGTCGACAAATTGTCGTGATCATTTAGACCAAAGAGAGAATGGTGGCTAGTTTAATGAAACATATCATGCCAGGTGTTCGACAAAATGCCTGAGTGGGGTGAAGTTGTAACATTAGCTTGTTATTCCTTAGATTACCATTCGTTATCCATTTACTTGCTTTGATAATTAGTTATGCTTAGATTAATCACTCTTTCTTTTATTGATGTTTGAATAAGACTTTAGAGATATAAAGTCGGTATTTGGTAAATATTAGTGATAGTTCTTCGTGGGTACGACACTCTACTTATCACTTTATTATTTGTTAGACTGCGTATACTTGTGCATGTTTAGTGATCGGTTTTTCGAACAACAATATGACCTAATTGTAGATGGCAAAGATAAGTTTGATTAACTAAATAAACTTTTCTTTTTAATGGTATATGTTGACTACATTCAGTTTGCATTAATGAATAATAATTTGGAGTAAGAATATATAAATTATCTACCAATGAACCATAACAAATGAAATTTCTATTCTTGCGAATAACAATCTTGGAATTAAAATTAACTGAATATCCATGTTAAAATAAGCAAGAAACTGAAATTAAATTTCTACGAATGTCTAGAACATAAAGACAATCTACTAATTCTAAAGTCTTATCATTATTAAAATTGAGATACACAACTCCCACTATAATAGCTGCTACTTTTGCGCTAAAACAAAGGTGTAGATAAATCTTACCTTCATTCAATTTTCTAGTTTCCTGAAACCCCTGCAAAGAATTGTAGACGTGATTAGTGGTTCTCGAATCTACAAACCAGGATTCAGTAGAACGACCCAAAAAACATGTTTCATGAATGAAAGATTGATATTTACCTATCTTGCCAAACTGATCAATTAAACAATCAATTATACCTTAATTTTTGATCTTGGCTAGGTAAGTAGAATAATTCATTTTCCAGTGACCTTTCTCCCCATAGTGGAAATATTTTCCTTTAGGTTTTGTTTTTGTCTCTTTCTTCCCAAACCCTCCAGATGGAGGTATGTTACCATTTGCATTTTTCTTACCATTATTCTTTTTTTCGATTCTTGGCCTTAGGCTCTCCCTTAGAAGTACTATTTTCTGCAATATGAATGCTTCCTCTTTCACGAAGAATACCCACTGCTGCTTGGAGTTCCTTCATCAGTTCAGGTAAGGATAAAGACATTTTGTTCATAGTGTAGTTAAGTTTGAACTGATTGAAGGAATTAGGCAAGGTCTCTAGCAACATGTAAACCCGGGTTTCCCCATCAACTGTTGCTCCCAGGATTTACAATTCATTTAAGTAAGAAATAATTTTTAAACAATAATCTCGAACTGAAGATCCCTCAGACATCTTGGAATTCATAAGTGTTTTAATCACAGTCTATCATGCATCATGAATCTTGTTAGCAAACATTTCATGAAGGCCATCCAAGATCTCTTTAGTAGTGGTAGTAAACTGATATTAGTGTTGCAATATATTTGACAAAGATGCCAATATATAGCAACGAGCCATATCATCTACCTTTTGCTACTTTTTATGTTTATTCTTTTGTGAAACAGTAGCATTTTCTGAAAGAACTGGGCAAGGTTCAGTCAGCACAAACTTGTAGTCCTCAGTAGTTAACACAATGTCAAGATTTCTTTTCCAGTCCACATAATTTGGTCCAGTTAATTTATTTTCCTTAAGGATAACAACAAGGGGATTATAAGATGACATGGTAATCTATACAATTATACAAATGCATAAAATAAAAGGCCATTCGATAAAAATAAATATTTGTATATAATATAAAAGTGTAATCCTCAAAGACAAACATAATACAAACATGGCAACTTAATTTCAAATAATTATCTTTTCGAAGCGAAAAATAAGAATAATTTGAAGTTACTATTATTTTTATATCTTGACATCTCATGAAATAAAAATAATTAACCATTTAATTCAGCCCAAAACAATAATAATAAGTATCACTTTGATGGGAGAATTATTATTTATGTTTTGTCAAGTGTATACCATCCATTTAAATTTTCTTTAAAATTTTAATATAATTATTTCGATGGGAAAAAAATTCATAGTACAATTTTAAATAAATTTATCAAAATAAAATCCATATCTAATATAACTAGATTCATGCATCTTCCAAAAGTAACTCACAAAATTTGAGATTAGATACATGTATTAATATAATGGATCAGTGATGGAGGCCATAAGAAATACTATTCTTTCTCCCACTTGATTTTTATTTATAAAAAATTAGGATTTTTATTTATATAAAAATATATAATTATATTAATATCCCTTATTAATACATATAAACATGTAAACTAAGATACATGTATATTTATATTTAACAATTAAAACATTATGAAAATTCAAAAATTAAACATTATAATTGTTAACTACCAATTCATAATAATATAAATGAAAATAGGCCCACAATTTTAAAATGTGAATATGATAACTAATGATCTATTACAAATATAAGAATATGCATATTTACATAATGGTTTTGTTGGTATAGTTGGTTAGAGTGTGATTGTTGAAACAATAAGAGCTGGAGTTCAATCCCTTGCAGAAACAACTCAACTTTTTAATTTTAAAATGTTTAATATTATAAGGAGTTAAAGGACGGTTTGGGCCTGGGCTTAACATTTCTTTTTAATTAAAAAAAACATTCATTGTTGCTAGCAAGTATTTGTAAGACCTCGAATTTTATGAAATAAAAGTATTCAATTTTTCATATAGTAAATGGTTAAATTGATAAAAGTATAAAGTTAAGGGTGATATGTGAAAATTTTATAAAGTAAGCAAGTTGTCATAAAATATTCATTTGGTCGGAGAATATTCTTTTTATCGGGGAATATTCGTACGACGGCACAATCAATTGTGGACCCCACAACGGAAAGACTGTCGGATATAGAAAGTGACAAATATAACCTTTTTATAAAAATAATGGCAAGACTTTTACTGTTAAACTGTTGAAATATCCTGTGATAAAAGTGCAGTAATACGCGTGGTTCTATAGTAGCACACGGTATTGTACAGTATCTTTGATTATTGATGCTTATGAAAGAAGTCACTCAGTTTCATTTAATAATTGCCACAATAGTTGTTGCATAGTATCTCATATTATTGATCCAATTATTGTCACAGTATCATCTGCACAATATTTTATATTATTAAATTAATAATTGAGATTACACAATTATTCATATTATTATTTGCATTATTGAAAATGTCTAGAAAGTTCTATCGAGGAAAGGGGTTAGGTTATTTAATTGCGCGCCAATAAGGAGAAGTCCTTATCGGAAAGCCCCTTATTTCCTGGGAATGATCTGATTGTTAATATTGTGAGTTATAATATTAATGATGAATAAATATTGAAAGATTAAAAATGTGTTTATTGAATATAAGTGATTTGTGATAAATATTTATTCAATTTTTGATATAAATAAAGGGGTTTGTCATGAAGTATTTGTTGTATGTTTGGCTTATTACATTGACCCCCACTTACTCATTTTTCAAAACCATCGTAGAAAGTTATCACAGTTTTATTTTATTATTATTATAATAGTAATAAAATAGAATTTTTTTTATATAAAACAGAATACTTTATATAATATATATAAAGTTATTTATTTTATTAGATTATAAATAGAATTTATTATATTTTATATAAAGTTTTTTGTTTTATTAGAATATTTTATTGCACAATGATGAATAGTAAAAATTAAAAAATTCCCTGAAATCGTCCGTGTGTTTTTTTTTTTTTTACTGTGTGTCCAAATAATGCCCTGCCATTCTCCTATAAAAAAGATGTTTAATTAAGAAATGAAAATCACACCAGAATCAGAGAATTCTTCTTCTATAATATTGTACGTATTTCTTTCTAGTATAGGGATACTCTGAGTATAGCAAGTAGTGCAAGGTTTCCTCAAGAATATCTTCGCTATACCAGTTAGAATTAGTCTCCTACTAAGGTAATGTGTATTATTTATTTCATATTCGTAAGAGATATTATTTTCATTCAATATTCGTAAGGGATATTATTTTCGTTCAATATTCGTAAGGAATATTATTTTCTTTCATACTCTATAGTATGTAAGTAATATTATTTCGTTTCATATTCCTAAATCTACACTTATTTTGATAAGTATTGCTTCTATAATCTCTGAAATTAGTAGAATATCATTGAGTTTTGCACTTCATCTAGTATCGTTTCATTAAAATATTAGTATCGTTTCTTATGAAATTTTAATATTTTCATTCGGAGTACTCTTCCAAGAGTACTATTCACCTGGGGTACTATTCACGAGGTACTATCTACGGGATACTATTCATACGGTACTATTCACGATAAAATTGGTTTCTTTTCTAACCAAATTATTTTCGATACATGAATATCATTCTTGAATTTTACTCTACAATTAATTATCATGTTGACAATTTGGACATTATTAAACTCTAGATAAATTGAATTATAAATATTTAATATTTATCCTTGATCTTACTTGATTGATTCCTTATATCATTGTCATCATTCTCATGCTTATATTGTGGTGAAAATCATCTTTGGGCCGTAGTGCATAGATGGACTGTTGATTGGTATGATTATGACCAAGAATTGTGTATTGGTATAATCATAACCTGTAATGTTATAGACAAATGATGTGGTAAAAGTCATCTTTGGCCCGTAGTGCATAGATGTACTGTTGATTGGTATGATTATGACCAAGAATTGTGTATTGATATAATCATGACCTGTAATGTTATAGACAAATGATGTGGTAAAAGTCATCTTTGGCTCGTAGTGCATAGATGGATTGTTGATTGGTATGATTATGACCAGGAATTATGTAGTGGTATAATCATGACCTGTAATGTTATAGACAAATGTTGTAGTGAAAGTCCTCTTTGGCCCGTAGTGCAAAGATGGACTATTGATTATTGGTTTTACAGTTGAACATCTTTAACCCGTAGTGCAAAGATGGACTGTTGATTATTGGTTTTATAGTTGTATGTCTTTGGCCATAGTGCAAAGATGGACTTTTGATTATTGGTTTTACAGTTGTATGTCTTTGGCCCGTAGTGAAAAGATGGAACTGTTGATTTACATGATTATAAATATGAATTGTGAATTTAACTATAATCTTTGGTGGTTCAGGTGAAGACAGATGATAAGAGTTCTCTTTGTCTTGGGTACAACAAAAAACTATTGATGAGTATTATAGGAATGAATTATTAATAATGGACTTTTAATTTGGAGGAGATAGTAGACATTATGTTCTAATTGACTCTTCTAATGGATTTCTAATTTCGCTGCAATTATGGTTGAAAACTTTTATCATCTACCATATGTTCTAAATATCTGATTTATTACTGATGAAGGCTATTGATAATTTAATTATCTTTAGTCATAATAATCTTTACTAGGCTATTTGTGCTCACCCTTTTATTTCAAAATTCTTTGCATGTAGTAAGAGTGTAGCTGGGTCGAGCAGAGATAACATGGAAATAATGTGATGGTCTGAGACTGTGGAAGTTTCTCAATACATTATAAAATAGCATGACAATATATAATTTTATTGAGGACTTAAGATGTGTATGTCATATTTTATACGTCACTTAATAATTGATTTTGGTGAACAACAATAGGGTGATGAGAACCCAACTTTGAATGCGTCAAAAAATGCACCCCATTAAAATGAGGAGGACAAAATTGTATTAAGAGCTTAAAGGGTGTGTTTTTATGATGTCTGACCACATACAAACTCGTGTTATCATAAGATATGGTTGTGCACATCCACTTGTTGACTATATCTATGAGCATTATTTATATAATCTTGGAGTATGGTTGGAATATAATTCTCAATTTGAGAAAATGAAGATAATTATATGGCAAGAAGATACACACCATTGGAATGAACAAGATAGTAATCTTCTCATTCTTCTTTGGGGTCTATTGGATCAACCAAGGTTATTGCTCAAATCCTATGATATCTATTATAACTTAGATGCATGGCCTCCCAAGTATGAAGGTTTCCTTGAGCATTTTTCAAAGATTTTAATTTCAAAAATAGTTATCGACTGTACCTTTATGTAAAGTATCATTGGTTTGGAGTGTGAGTACTGTTATTTGTATTAAAACTCACAACTTATGTGTTGTCGTATTTTGCACGATAGTTGTATTAATGAAGTTTGTATTTGGATTCTGTACCATGTATTTGGCGACTTAGAATGGGTTGTATGGACCTATTTTGGGGGCGTCACAGTATTGATCTCCAGACCTCCCCAAAATAGATAACTTATAATCCAACCAAAGCCACTTGACCAATATAATCAAGTATGTAAAAGTTTATATAACATTAATCCTTAATATATCAACTGACAGATTCGTTTCCATGTCACACCCTCAAGTAATTTTTTTAATCTAAGAAGATACAGACTTCTGTTTTTTTTGAATAATCAGGCATTGCGGTGGATCCTTCCAACAGCATTAGGAGCAGATATCATCACAGTTCACATTTTTTTAAAAATGAGACTGATAACCAACAATTTATTTATCATTTATGGTGAGACCCGTGGATACTTTGTTTGGGATTGTGTCAAAGTATTCAACTACCATTACTGATCTTATAACTATCAATTCTTTGGTACAGAAAAAATATATTTTTACATCTGTGGAATATAATTCGAACTAAATAATATAAACATGATTTATGAAAATTATAAGTTAGCTATGATACCAATTATAGGAAACAATTTCTAAATAATTTAATAATTTTAACTTTTAAAAATTATTATCCCAAGATCTTTATCATAATTTAGCATAATCAAAAAATATATTACATACCTTGTGCTTGGTTGTAGCACAATGGAGAATTTTGGCTATTCTTATGATGAATTTTTCTCTCTCCTGATCTTTTTCCCTATGAAAATTATTTTGATATCACTTATTTTCTAAGTGTGAGCTCAAAATACTGCAAAATGATAGAATATATAGAATCCTCAACTCCTTGATATTTATCAGGATAATTTGAAAACTTTTCTGATATATTTTATCCTGCTGTTTTTTTATTTCTTAATAAGTGCTAAAGTGAGGATTAAGTAGGATTCTACTAGTCTAGCTCCAATATAATACTAATTTTTGATTAACTCTTTAATTAATTAGAATTATATTAATTATAACTAGTTCCACTAAATAGTTATAATTGCACTATAGAATTAATAGAATTAAAATTAATTAAGTAAATCATTTCACTATTAGTATCTCGCAAAATACTCCTCTACAATAATATCCATAAACACATATAGAAATAAAATTGTTAACCCACTACATTTATCGCTTATATCCTCGACTACATAATTTATAAAATTTTGATCACACAATAATTTAATAAATTAAATTATTACTTTAGTAATTTGAATTACTAAAATACTTGGCCAAGATTCGGTGATCAACTAATAAATTATATCAAGGGATATTATAATTTAATTGTAGGATTCCATCTTGAAAAATATATTTTCCTAATTTCATAATGTATATCACCCAATATATTGAGGTATTGATTATATTAAAATCTCACTCTTTAATATATTAAAGTGGCATACACTATAAAATTAAGTTCATTATTCTCTTAGGATTAAGAGTTATCAGATATTAATAGTAATTGAAAAATTATTTATAATAAAAGTATTTAACAAATAATTTTTCGTAATTGTCGATGTCGGGGAAAGAAATCCTCTTCCTATTATCAGTTTTTATTGTTTTATTTCTACCCTTTATATTTCGCTATGTTGATTAATTGGCTTAAAGGGTGAGATTTTAGGAAAAGACCCATATGAATAAAACAAATTTGAAAATATAGATTTTCTTTGATTGAGTTGAATGAGACAAAGTCGCTTGGTTGGTATAAGTTCAAAAGGATGTACCAACTCATCCAGATTTTGAAAGTTTTAGCAATATGGCCCAATATGTGACTCCGTAACATTGATCTGAAACCCGAGATTTGTGGAATTTGGTGGCTTGTTTAAGCGGGGGGAAGGTGTTAGGCACCCCCTGACTTTGGTGAAAACACGGTTACCGCATCTTATTAATTTTTTAAGCATAAGTGTGTGTGTGTGTGTGTTTGTGTTTGATTTTTAAAGCTTATTCTAAGCCTTATTTTGAGTTATTTGAAAGTAGTGATATACCTCTTTGGACCTATGCAAGAAGGATTTAATTTATGTAAAAGTTCAGTTTTAGAACAAAATACATGGCAATGACATTTTGGAAAATAAGGTTTTCATATCCTTCGTCAAATAGGAATCGAGGTCCTTTGATACTTCCATTTATTAATCCTAAGTAAATCTATATCTGAAATGCTTTATTAATTTTATGAAAGCTCTTGGCGGTTTTGATTTGAAACTCGTTTTAAGTGAAAATGCATGAAGGAAAACATCAAAAAGGGTCGGGTCATTACAGAAGGCATGAATGTGACGCTCCCAAAATAGGTATACATCACCCATCTTGAGTCGCCAGATACATGGTACATAACTCAACTACAAACTTAATTATACAACAGTCGTGCAAAATACGACAAAATATAGCTGAGAGTTTAAACAAGAATATTGTCATCTAGACAATATCCACACTCAATGGTGTCCTCATTACAATTATTATGACATTATTCCGTAGAATAGTGAGGACTACTAAAGCCATTTATCCTGGACCATCACTCCATTCCCCGACTCGTCCCAGCTATATTCTCATTTCCTGAAGAGAACAATGAAAGAAAGGGTGAGCTCAACTAGCCCAGTAGGAAATATTATGACTAAGATAATGCAGAATAAATTATCCTTAGCCTTCAACAGTATAACAACTGATAGAATATAATAGACAACAAGTTTTAGATCAACAACTACAGCGGAACAAGCAATCCATTGGAAAAGTCAAGTAGAGCATGATATCTACTATCTTCTATGATTTAAAAAGTTTTTCATCAAATTTATCGCTGAGACTCAGCTTAATAAATAAAATCGAATCATCCCTACATCACGGCCAAGGATATTCATGTAATCATCAATGATCATGATTATACCGAATAATCCCTGGTCATAATCATACCAACAACTGCCCATCAATGAACTACAGGGCAATAAGGACTTTTACCACATCATTCGTCACATTACGGTCATGATTATACCGAATAATCCCTGGTCATAATCATACCAAGTCCATCTATGCACGTACGCCAAAGATGACTTTCATCACAGTATAAGCATGCGGATGATGACAATGACATAGTAATTCAATAAAACAAGTTCAAGGATAAATTTTAAAGATTTATAATTTAATTTATCCAGAAATCAATAACGTCCAAATTGTCAACATGATACTGCTTTGTGGAGTAAAATTCAAGAATAATATTCATGTACCAAAAATAATTTGGATGTAAATGAAATATATTTTTAAGTGAATAGTACCGGAATAGTACTTCTGAATAGTACCCGATACACTAAAAGTGTCCTGAATAACCGAGTGAATGATACTAGAGTGAATAGTAATCGGGTGAATAGTACCTCATGAATAGTACTCCGGCATGAAAAGTATCCCGAATACCAGAGTGAATAATAACTGGGTGAATAATAACCCGTAAATAGTAACTCGTAAAAAAAATACTAAAGAAAATGATATTCCATGACGAGTATAAAAGAAATGATATCTCATACGAGTATAATAGAATATATGAAACTGCAAATGGATTTTCACCCTCTATGCGGTAATCCACGTAGACAGATCATTTCCATAATTTAATAAGGAATGAATACAAAGGGTCATTCACCATGCATGCGGTAATCCATATAGATAGGTTATTCCAACAGAATAATAAAGAATGGAATAACAGAAGAATTCACCATGCATACGCGATAGATCGCATGCATAAAAGTTATTCCCAATGTAATAATAAAGAATGGAACCAGGTCTTACGTAATCCGCAGAGACATGATATTCTAACAGAATAATAAAGAATGGAACCAGTCATGCGTAATCTCATACGCATGAGGATATTTCAATGTAATAATAAAGAATGGAATAACAATGTAATTCACCGTGCACGCGATAGACCACATACGCATAAAGTTATTCCAAATGTAATAATAAAGAATGGAATAATGAGAAAAATTTCACCATATATACGGTACATCGATGTATAAAAGTTATTCCATCAAAATAATAAAGAATGAAATAACAACCCTTTTAGTATTGAATGAAAATAACTCTCTTCATGAATACGAAAGAATAATAACCCTTACTTAGTATTGAAAGAAAATAATTCTCTTTATGAATACGAAAAGAAATAATACCCTTACCTCAAAAGAAGACTATATACTGGAATAGTGAGGTAGCAGACTTCTCTTCTTCTTTCTCTCTATAATTTCTATCTATAATAATTGCTCTATAGCTTTAGTGAATTGGTGAGAAATGAAGGAAGAATGAGCTTCTATTTATAGGAAAATATAGTTTCGATAATCGCACGCTTTTTGGGGCTCAAATATTACAAAGATAATACCTTCCTCTTTTCTTCATTTTTAATTTAGTCCCCGTAAGTATTATCAAACTTGCACAATCTCCCTAATAGTAAATCATGTGACTCAATAGTTCTAATCATGTGAAAAAACAATTATTAAAGATAAGACCTTCAACTATACCTCCATTTCTAATTTAGTAATGCAAGTATTATCAATCTTCCACCAACTCCCCTAATAGTAACTGAATGTGAATCAATAGTACACACATGTGAATAAATAGTTATAATCATGTGAATCAATAGCAATTAATTGCTCATTTATCCGGTTAATTACCCGATTGGTCCATATAACCTCCAGACATCAATTATTATCGAAATAAATGTCGATTTTCACTAACACTAATAATTCCAACACAATAGAACTATCAATTTCATCTTTAATCAACACGAACTTATTCATCATTAATAATATAATTCACAATATTTAACAACCAAGTTATTCCTAGGAAAGAGGGGGCTTTTCGATAAGGATTTCTCCCTATTGGCGCGTAATTAGATTATCTAACCTCTCCATGACAGAACTTCTAGACATTGTCAATATTGCAAATAATAATATGAGTAACTTTGCCGTTTCAATTATTGATTTAATAATATAACATATTATGCAGATGATACTGTGACAATAATTGAATCAATAATATGAGAAATATGATTCAGCAATTACTATAGAAATAATTGAGTATAACTGAGTGACTTTTCACGTAAGCATCAATAATCAATACCATGTGTTACTATACAACCACGCATATTACTATACTTTGATACCGGGTATTTTATGACAACTTGCTTACTTTGAAAATTTTCAAATATCACCCTTAACTTTAAACTTTTATCAATTTAACTATTTACCAAAATAGAAAATTTCAATAATTTTATTTCATAAAATTTGGGATCTCACAATCTCCCCTCCTTATGAAATTTCGCCCTCAAAATTTACGTACCTGGTAGTTCGAAGAGACGAGAATACCTTGCTTTCTATTCGGATTATACCTCCCCGGTTATTTCCTCTGTATCATGATTTTCCCATTGCTCATTTCCTGCATTTCAGATATCATTCTAGAATATAGTTTCAAAATAAGGGTTAATTGACATGTCACATATTATCCCTATACTCTGACCGACCAATTAAATACCAAAAGGTAGGTCATACTAGCGAAGGAATTCTCCGTCTCTCCCCTCCTAGTTCTTGTCTCACATCTCAGCCAGGGATCATATCCCTAAGCTTTGATACCAACTGTGACGCCCCCAAAACAGGTATACATCACCCATCTTGAGTCGCCAGATACATGGTACATAACTCAACAATAAACTTAATTATATAACAGTTGTGCAAAATACAATAAAATATAGCTGAGAGTTTAAACAAGAATATTGTCATCTAGACAATATCCACACTCAATGGTGTTCTCATTACAATTATTATCACATTATTCCGTAAAATAGTAAGGACTACTAAAGCCATTTATCCTAGACCATTACTCCATTCCCCGACTCATCCCAACTATATTCTCATTTCCTAAAGAGAACAATGAAAGAAAGGGTGAACTCAACTAGCCCAGTAAGAAATATTATGACTAAGATAATGCAGAATAAATTATCCTTAGCCTTCAACAGTATAACAACTGATAGAATATAATAGACACCAAGTTTTAGATCAACAACTACAGCGGAACAAACAATCCATTAGAAGAGTCAAATAGAGCTTGATATCCACTATCTTCTTTGATTTAAAAAGTTTTTTATCAAATTTATCGCTGAGACTCAGCTTAATAAATAAAATCGAATCATCCCTACATCACAGCCAAGGATATTCATGTAATCATCAATGGTCATGATTATACCGAATAATCCCTGGTTATAATTATACCAACAACTATCCATCAATGAACTACATGCCAATGAGGACTTTTACAACATCATTCGTCACATTACGGTCATGATTATACCAAATAATCCTTGGTCATAGTCATACCAAGTCTATCTATGCACGTAAGCCAAAGATGACTTTCATCACAATATAAGCATTAGGATGATGACAATGACATAATAATTCAATAAAACAAGTTCAAGGATAAATTTTAAAGATTTATAATTTAATTTATCCAGAAATCAATAACGTCCAAATTGTCAACATGATACTGCTTTGTGGAGTAAAATTCAAGAATAATATTCATGTACCAAAAATAATTTGGATAGAAAAGAAATATATTTTTTGGGTGAATAGTACCCAGTGAATAGTACTTCAGGAATAGTACCCCGTGAATAGTACCCTGACACAAAAAGTGTCCCGAATACCCGAGTGAATGATACTAGAGTGAATAGTAATCGGGTGAATAATAACCCGTGAATCGTAACTCATGAATAGTACTTTGGCACAAAAAGTACCCTGAATACCTGGGTGAATAATACCAGAGTGAATAGTAACTGGATGAATAGTAACCCGTGAATAGTAACTCATAAAAAAATACCAAAGAAAATGATATTCCATGATGAGTACAAAAGAAATGATATCTCATACGAGTATAATAGAATATACGAAACTGGAAATGGATTTTCACCCTCTATGCAGTAATCCACGTAGACAGATCATTTCCATAATTTACTAAGGAATGAATACAAAGGATCATTCACCATGCATGCGGTAATCCACATAGATAGGTTATTCCAACAAAATAATAAAGAATGGAATAATGTAAGAGTCCACCACATGCATGATGATAGACCGCACAGATAAAAGTTATTCCCAATGTAATAATAAAGAATGGAACCAATCAAGTCACGCAGAATCCGCAGAGACATGATATTCCAATGTAATAATAAAGAATGGAACCAGTCACGCGTAATCCATCATGATGCATGTGATATTTCAAATGTAATAATAAAGAATGGAATAACAACAGAATTCACGTACCATGCGATAGACCATACAGCAAAAGTTATTCCAAATGTAATAATAAAGAATGGAATAACAGAAGAATTTCACCATGTATACGGTACATCGCATAGACAGGTTATTCCAACAAAATAATAAAGAATGAAATAACAACCCTTACGAGTATTGAAAGAAAATAACTCTCTTCATGAATACGAAAGAATAATACCCCTTACGAGTATTGAAAGAAAATAATTCTCTTTATGAATACGAAAGAAATAACACCCCTTACCTCAAAAGAAGACTATATACTGGAATAGTGAGATAGCAGACTTCTCTTCTTCTTTCTATCTATAATTTCTATCTATAATAATTGCTCTATAGCTTTAGTGAATTGGTGAGAAATGAAGGAAGAATGAGCTTCTATTTATAGGAAAATATAGTTTCGATAATTGCGCATTTTGGGGCTCAAAATATTACAGTATAATACCTTCCTCTTTTTCTTCATTTTTAATTTAGTCCTGCAAGTATTATCAAACTTGCACCATCTCCCCTAATAGTAAATCATGTGAATCAATAGTAAATTATGTGACTCAATAGTTCTAATCATGTGAAAAAAATAATTATAGTATAGTACCTTCAACTATACCTCCATTTCTAATTTAGTCATACAAGTATTATCAATCTTACACCAACTTCCCTAATAGTAACTGAATGTGAATCAATAGTACAGACATGTGAATAAATAGTTATAATCATGTGAATCAATAGCAATTAATTGCTCATTTATCCGGTTAATTATCCGATTGGTCAATATAACCTCCAGACATCAATTATTATCGAAATAAATGTCGATTTTCACTAACACTAATAATTCCAATACAATGGAACTATCAATTTCTTCTTTAATCAACACGAACTTATTCATCATTAATATTATAATTCACAATATTTAACAACCAAGTTGTTCCTAGGAAAGAGGGGGCTTTCCGATAAGGATTTCTCCCTATTGGCACGCAATTAGATTATCTAACCTCTCCTTGACAGAACTTCTAGACATTGTCAATATTGCAAATAATAATATGAATAACTTTGCCATTTCAATTATTGATTTAATAATATAACATATTATGCAGATGATACTGTGACAATAATTGAATCAATAATATGAGAAATATGATTCAACAATTACTGTAGCAATAATTGAGTATAACTGAGTGACTTTTCATGTAAGCATCAATAATCAATACCGTGTGTTACTATGCAACCACGCGTATTACTGTACTTTTACTACCGGGTATTTTATGACAACTTGCTTACTTTGAAAAATTCCAAATATCACCCTTAACTTTAAACTTTTATCAATTTAACTATTTACCAAAATAGAAAATTTGAATAATTTTATTTCATAAAATTCGAGATCTCATAATCTCCCCTCCTTATGAAATTTCACCCTAGAAATTTACGTACCTGGTAGTTCAAAGAGATGAGAATACCTTGCTTTTATTCGGATTATACCTTCCTGCTATTTCTCTCGTATTATGATTTTCCTATTGCTCATTTCTCGTATTTTAGATATCATTCTAGAATATAGTTTCAAAATAAGGGTTAATTGACATGTCGCATATTATCCCTATACTCCGACTGACCAATTAAATACCAAATAAACTTAGGTAGGTCATACTAGCGAAGGAATTCCCCGTCTCTCCCCTCCTAGTTCTTGTCTCACATCTCAGCCAGGGATCATATCCCTAAGCTTTGATACCAACTGTGACGCCCCCAAAACAGGTATACATCACCCATCTTGAGTCGCCAGATACATGGTACATAACTCAACTACAAACTTAATTATATAACAGTTGTGCAAAATACAATAAAATATAGCTGAGAGTTTGAACAAGAATATTGTCATCTAGACAATATCCACACTCAATGGTGTCCTCATTACAATTATTATCACATTATTCTGTAGAATAGTGAGGACTACTAAAGCCATTTATCCTGGACCATTACTCCTTTACTCGACTCGTTCCAACTATATTCTCATTTCCTAAAGAGAACAATGAAAGAAAGGGTGAGCTCAACTAGCCTAGTAAGAAATATTATGACTAAGATAATGCAGAATAAATTATCCTTAGCCTTCAATAGTATAACAACTAATAGAATATAATAGACAACAAGTTTTAGATCAACAACTATAGCAGAATAAGCAATCCATTAGAAGAGTCAAGTAGAGCATAAAATCAACTATCTTCTATGATTTAAAAAGTTTTTCATCAAATTTATCATTGAGACTCAGCTTAATAAATAAAATCGAATCCTCCCTGCATCACGACCAAGGATATTCATGTAATCATCAATGGTCATGATTATACCGAATAATCCCTGGTCATAATCATACCAACAACTATCCATCAATGAACTACAGGCCAATGAAGACTTTTACCACATCATTCGTCACATTACGGTCAGGATTATACCAAATAATCCCTGGTCATAATCATATCAAGTCCATCTATGCACGTAAGCCAAAGATGACTTTCATCACAATATAAGCTTGAGGATGATGACAATGACATAATAATTCAATAAAACAAGTTCAAGGATAAATTTTAAAGATTTATAATTTAATTTATCGAGAAATCAATAACGTCCAAATTGTCAACATGATACTTCTTTGTGGAGTAAAATTCAAGAATAATATTCATGTACCAAAAATAATTTGGACATAAAAGAAATATATTTTTTGGGTGAATAGTACCCAGTGAATAGTACTTCGAGAATAGTACCCTGAATACCTGGGTGAATAATACCAGAGTGAATAGTACCCCGAATACCTGGGTGAATAATACCAGAGTGAATAGTAACTGGATGAATAGTAACCCGTGAATATTAACTCATAAAAAAATACCAAAGAAAATGATATTCCATGACGAGTAGAAAAGAAATGATATCTCATACGAGTATAATAGAATATACGAAACTGCAAATGGATTTTCACCCGCCATGCGGTAATCTACGAGATGCATCATTTCCACAATTTAATAAGGAATGAATACAAAGGATCATTCACCATGCATGCGGTAATCCACATAGATAAAAGTTATTCCAATGTAATAATAAAGAATGGAATAATGAAGAATCCACCATGCATGCGATAGATCGCATGCATGTGAATGTGTTATTCCTAATATAATAATAAAGAATGGAACAAGGTCACGCGTAGAATCGCATGCATGTGATATTCCAATGTAATAATAAAGAATGGAACAAGTCACGCAGAATCCGCATGCATGTGATATTCCAAATGTAATAATAAAGAATGGAATAACAATGTAATTCACGTGCATTCGATAGATCGCATGCATAAAAGTTATTCCAACAAAATAATAAAGAATGGAATAATGTAAGAATTTCACCATGTATGCAGATGCTCAGCAGAAAAGTTATTCCAACATAATAATAAAGAATGGAATAACAACCCTTACGAGTATTGAAAGAAAATAACACTCTTCACGAATATGAAAGAATAATACCCCTTACGAGTATTAAAAGAAAATAATTCTCTTCATGAATACGAAAAAAATAATACCCCTTACCTCAAAAGAAGACTATATACTAGAATAGTGAGGTAGGAGACTTCTCTTCTTCATTCTCCCTATAATTTCTATCTATAATAATTTCTCTATAGCTTTAGTGAATTGGTGAGAAATGAAGGAAGAATGAGCTTCTATTTATAGGAAAATATAGTTTCGATAATTACACGTTTGGGGCTCGAAATATTATAGTATAATACCTTCCTCTTTTTCTTCATTTTGAATTTAGTCCTGCAAGTATTATCAAACTTGCACCATCTCCCCTAAAGTAAATCATGTGACTCAATAGTTATAATCACATGAAAAAAATAATTACAGTATAGTACCTTCAACTATACCTCCATTTCTAATTTAGTCATGCAAGTATTATCAATCTTGCACCAACTCCCCTAATAGTAAATGAATGTGAATCAATAGTACACACATGTGAACAAATAGTTATAATGATGTGAATCAATAGCAATTAATTGCTCATTTATCCGGTTAATTACCCTATTGGTCAATATAACCTCCAGACATCAATTATTATCGAAATAAATGTCGATTTTCACTAAAACTAATAATTCCAATACAATGGAACTATCAATTTCATCTTTAATCAACACGAACTTATTCATCATTAATATTATAATTTATAATATTTAACAAACCGTGTCGCTCCTGTGAAAGAGGAGGCTTTTCGATAAGGATTTCTCCTTATCATGGTATGCCGCAATTAGATCTAACCTCTCTCCTCGATGTAACTTCTAGATATTGTCAATATTGTAAATAATAATATGAATAAATTTTCCGTCTCAATTATTAATTTAATAATATAACATATTATGCAGATGATACTGTGACAATAATTGAATTAATAATATGAGAAATATGATGCAGCAATTACTGTAGCAATAATTGAGTATAACTGAGTGACTTTTCACGTAAGCATCAATAATCAATACCGTGTTTTACTATGCAACCACGCGTATTACTGTACTTTTACTACCAGTTATTTTATGACAACTTGCTTACTTTGAAAAATTTCAAATATCATCCATAACTTTAAACTTTTATAAATTTAACTATTTACCAAAATAGAAAAATTGAATAATTTTATTTCATTAAATTCGGGATCTCACAATGAAAGCCATCTCGATAGACTCGAACACCTGCATTCATAAGTTTTTCACTATTATGAGATCTTAAATCCAATTTTTTGGCTCGTTTTAAGATCCAGTATTTATATATACAACGCTCTTGCGTGATTTAACATTACATTATAAAAAAGGTCTATCATTGGAGTTTAGTCAAGATTCTATTTTTAGATCTCGACCTAGGGATTCTTAGGCTCACATTAATATGCTTAACCTACATATAAAATGTATCCTAAACTCGATATTAGGTGATTCATTGATTGGAATCCATTATCACGAGCTATAAGGACCTCCTCACCTTTAGATATAAATCTAGGGTTCTACGGAGTGATCGAGACCGATCAAAAGCATGTAAAAGACTAGATTTACCGTAGATCTAAGTTGATCTAGCATATGGGTTAGGGCTTAGAGCTCCATAACCGGTAAAAGGGCTAGATCCGGCAAGATCTAGGTAGATCTAGTCAAAATAACTTGATTTCTAACAATATATGCATAAAATCACAGGAAAAATCTCTAGATCTACTAACTACTACACAATATATATGTAAAACACCAAGTTTAACTAGATATAAACAGTAAATGAAATAGATCTAGCATATTGAACAAGATGTACAAAAGAAATGAACAAAAAAAATCCCTTTTCACCTTAAGGAGCAAAGAAACAATCTTCTTTTGACTTGATTTCGATGTATATCGCTCTAGAGACACAAAATGTACAATATATGAGATCAAAAAACTCAAATCTAGTGCAGAAATGCCAAATTTGAGCCCTTCTCTCTCTCTAATTTCTTTTTTTTAATAAGTTGTTACTGCTGGTTTAAAGGCCCCGAGGCCAGCCACAGGTACACCTGTGGCTGGGCCACGTGGGTCTCGCCATCTCGAAGTTCGTTCATTTTGATCGTTAATCCGATGAAAGTTGAGCTTCGTACCCAAAAATCCCAGAAAGCTTGTGTTGAAGGCTGCGAGATAAGGTCGAGTTTGACTGAATCGGATTCTGGGAAGACGAAGCAATTAGCTGAGAGGTATCTTCCAGTTCCCATTGATCGTTAATTGGCTCGTCTTTGGATAGCACACAGTTCAAAGATTATTGTGGTGACTTCTTGTGGCCACGTTCTCAACTTTGGGATCCTTGTTCGGACCACGTCGTGCCCGAGCATCGTTGCATTCTAATTTCTCTACGGGGTTGTCTCCGGGGTGAAATGATGCCTTTTCCTTCCCTCGTGATTGCCTCCGAGGTTAAATTATGCTTTTATTCTCCTTCAAGGTTAGTCCAAGGAAAACGAAATTTTAAGTGTCTACAGATGCCCATTATTGTCATGTTTATGCAATGCAATGGAATAAACACCACAAAGATTACTAGACACTCGATACATAACAAGGTATATATAATGATGCAATACCATGAGTGAAGTATGCAATAATATGAAATTGTTAGATTTTAAAATGATCGATCACATCTATTGGGGAGGATGATTGTTATACTGCTGTCATCGAGTACTGTCGATGCCTTCGCTGGGGATTTATTCCAATGGATTATACCATTGGGTACTGTTGATGCATCTGCTGGGGTCAATGCCAGCGGTTTATACCATCAGGTACTGCCGATATCTTTGCTGATCGTATCACAAACTGCACCTCATAAATCGCAAATTTCATATCACACTTCACAAATCGTATTTCAAATTCTTATCAAGTCACCATCATCGGGTACTGCTGATGGCTCTACTGGGGTTAGTGCCAGTGGATTATATTATCGGGTAATGTCGATGCCTGCGTTGGGGTCATTGCTAACGGATTACATCATCAGGTACTATCGATTCTTGCATTGGGATCAATGCTAACTAATTACATCATCAGGTACTACCAACGTCTATGTTGGGTTCAATGCCAACGGATTGCATCATCCGGTACTACCGACTACTGCATTGGGTTCAATGCCAATGGATTGCATCATCTGATACTATCGACTCCTGCATTAGGGTCAATGCTAACGAATTACATCATCGGGTATTGACGATGCCTATGTTGGGGTCAATGCCAACAGATTACATCATCAGGTACTGTTAACTTCTGCATTAGGATCAATGCCAATTGCTTACATAATCCGGTATTATCGATGCCTACGTTAACGGATTACATCATTGGGTACTGCCGACATCTGCGTTAGGGTCAATGCCAACATATTACATCATCGAATACTGCCGATGCTTGTGTTGGGCTCAATGACAACGGATTACAAGATTGGCTATTGATAAAGTGATTTTGATCATGACTCCTTGTCTTCCCGTCATTCTACGATGAAATTTATGGTTTTCCCTAATTTTTATCCTTTTTAGGGTTTTTCAGGATTTTTAAGGCCTGAAAATGATCTGAACGGGTACCTTTCTAGGTTAACACCCTTTTCTGGACCCGAAAGGACTTGTTTTGGCCTGCATTTTACCAAAAGGGGAGCTACGGGGCCCACCAAAGCCAGCCACAAGTACACCTGCGGCCAACCGTGGTTGGGCTTATACTTTTGGTCATGCTCATTTTCATTCATTCATTCCAAGTTCTCTTGCATTCTCTCTATAATCTCCTAGCATTCTTCTCATTTCTACTCAATTGGGGCTTTATTTCGAGTATTCTGTCACCGTGCGTTCATTTTATGAATTCAAGGTAATGTATACACTCTTTTCTTTCGCGATTCTGTCGGTGTTTTACCTTATTTTCTTAATTAAACATAATATATTGAAAATGTATGCATAAATAGCTTAATATACATGTTATAATGTAATGCATACTAACGTATCATCATATGGACTATACAAATGCAACATATTTCATTTTAATAATTAGTCTAGGCATGTATTTTGACAATGCATTAGAAAATTCCTTAAATGTCTATCTGATTGATGGGTTATAATTGTATATATGACGCCCCCAAAACAAGTATACATCACCCATCTTGAGTCGCCAAATACATGGTACAAAATTCAAATACAACTTAATTATACAACAGTCGTGTAAAATACGACAAAACATAATCTAAGAGTTTTAATAAGAATAGTGTCATCTAGATAATATCCAACCTCAATGGAGTCCTCATTACATTTATTGTCACACTATTTAATAGAATAGTGATGATTACTAATGCTATCATTTGGACCATCACTGCATTCCCCGACTAGTCCCGGCTACTTTCTCATTTCCTAAAGAGAACAATGAAAGCAAAAGGGTGAGCTCAATTAGCCCAGTAAGAAATATTATGACGAAGATAATGCAGAATAAATTATCATTAGCCTTCAATAGTATAACAACTGATAAAATACAATAGACAACAAGTTTTAGATCAACAACTGCAGCGGAATAAACAATCCATTAGAAGAGTCAAGTAGAGCATAAAATCTACTATCTTCTATGATAAAAAAAAAATTCATCAACTTTATCCATGAGACTCAGCTGAATAAATAAAATCAAATCATTCCTGCACCACGGCCTAGGATATTCATGTAATCATCAATGGTCATGATTATACCGAATAATCCCTGGTCATAATCATACCAACAACTCGTCCATCAATGAACTATAGGCCAATGAGGACTTTTACCACATCATTCGTTACATTACGGTCATGATTATACCGAGTAATCCCTGGTTATAATCATACCAAGTCCATCTATGCACGTAAGCCAAAGATGACTTTCATCACAATAAAAGCATGAGGGTGATGACAATGACATAATAATTCAATAAAACAAGTTCAAGGATAAATTTTAAAAATTTATAATTTAATTTATCGAGAAATCAATAACGTCCAAATTGTCAACATGATACTGCTTTGTGGAGTAAAATTCAAGAATGATCAGAAGAATATTTCCATGAAAAGATACTGGATGAAGCGCAAATATCAAGGATATTCTACTAATTTCATGGAGTATAGAAGCCAAAAATTTAACCAAGAGAGTATAATAAAATATATGAAACTGCAAATGGATTTTCACCCGTCATGCGGTAATCCACGTAGACAGATCATTTCCACAATTTAATAAGGAATGAATACGAAGGGTCATTCATCATGCAGGCGGTAGTCCGCGTAGATAGGTTATTCCAACAAAGTAATAAAGAATGGAATAACAGAAGAATTCACCATGCATGCAGAGTCCGCGTGAGACGGAGTTATTCCAACAGAATAATAAAGAATGGAATAATAGAAGAATTCACCATGCATGCTGTAGTTCGCGTGGACATGTTATTCCAACATAATACTAAAGAATGGAATAAGAGAAGAATTCACCATGCATGCAAGAGTCCGCTGCGAGACAAAGTTATTCCAATGTAATAATAAAGAATGGAATAATGTAAGAATTCACCTGTGCATGCAGAGTCACAGATACAAAAGTTATTCCAATGTAATAATAAAGAATGGAATAACAAAAGAATTCACCATGCATGCGGTGAGTCGCGTGAGACAAAAGTTATGCCAATGTAATAATAAAGAATGGAATAATGTAAGAATTCACTGTGCATGCAGTAGTCGCGCGAGAAAGTTATTCCAATGTAATAATAAAGAATGGAATAACAAAAGAATTCACCAGGCATGCAGTAGTTTGCGTAGATAGGTTATTCCAATAAAATAATAAAGAATGGAATAACAACCCTTACGAGTATTGAAAGAAAATAACTCTCTTCATGAATACTGAAAGAAATAATACCCCTTACCTGTAAGAAAATCGGATAATTGGAATAGTGAGGTAGCAGACTTCTCTTCTTCTTTCTCCCTATAATTTCTCTCTATAATAATTGCTCTTGTGAAACTTAGTGAATTGGTGAGAAATGAAGGAAGAATGAGCTTCTATATATAGAAAAATATAGTTTCAATAATTGCACGTTTTGGGGCTCGAAATATTACAGTATAATACCTTCCTCCTTTTCTTCATTTTTATTCTAGTCCTGCAAGTATTATCAAACTTGCACCACCTCCCCTAATAGTAAATCATGTGAATTAATAGTTCATTCATATGACCCAATAGTATAATCATGTGAAAAAACTAATTATAGTATAATACCTTCATCTATACCTCAATTTTTAATTTAGTCATGCAAGTATTATCAATCTTGCACCAACTCCCCTAATAGTAAATCATGTGAATCAATAGTACACACATGTAAACATATAGTTATAAGCATGTGAATTAATAACATTTAATTGCTCATTTATCTGGTTAATTACCCAATTGGTCAATATAACCTCCAGACATCAATTATTATCGAAATAAATGTCTATTTCCACCAACAATAATAATTCCCACACAATGGAACTATCAATTACATCTTTAATCAACACGAAGTTATTTATCATTAATATTATAACTCACAATATTTAACAACTAAGTCGTTCCCAGTAAAGAGGGGGCTTTCCGATAAGGATTTCTCCCTATTGGCGCGCAATTAGATTATCTAACCTCTCCTTGACAGAACTTGTAGACATTTTCAATATTCAAAATATTAATATGAATAACTTTGTCGTCTCAATTATTGATTTAATAATATAACATATTATACAGATGATACTGTGACAGTAATTGAATCAATAATATGAGAGATATGATGCAGCAATTACTATAGCAATAATTGAATATAACTGAGTGACTTCTTACGTAAGCATAAATAATCAATACCGTGTGCTACTATGCAACCACGCGTATTACTGTACTTTTAATGGTAACACTTTCGCCGTTATTTTTATAAAATAATAATTCTATCGTTTTCTAACTACGACAATACTTCCGTTGTGGGGTCCACCAATGATTGTGTCGTCGTACGGATATTCCCCGAAAAAAAGAATATTCCCCGACCAAATGAATATTTTATAACAACTTGCATACTTTGTAAAATTTTCACATATCAACCTTAACTTTAATCTTTTATCAATTTAACCATTTACGAAATAAAATAATAATTATAAGAAAATTGAATACTTTGATTTCATAAAATTCGGGTCTTACAATCTCCCTCCTTATGAAATTTTTGCCCTAAAATTTACGTGACGCACTCGATATGTCAAGAGGTGAGGATACCTTGACTTCATTTCATATTCCAACTCTTGAGGTATAACCTTTGAGTGTCGAATATGATCCTTCTTATCCAAGATTTTAACACGTATCTCATCATACGTTAAATCTTCTGCTATCTCGTCTAGTTCTAATTCAATAATGTGGTTTGGGTCATCCACATATGAACACCCGACATACTTGGCGGTAAAACAAGTCTATAGGCCATAGTTCCTACTCGATCGAGGATTTCAAATAGAGCAATAAATAGAGGGTTGAAATTTCCTCTCTTCATCGACTCTTGCTTCTAGAACAACGCCTTCTTGAACCTTCTTCTTCGTATTCATCAGCTCCGGGTGTGTAGCTTGAGCGGCTTTAACTTTATCGATTAAAGTCGATTCTAATCATATATTCATTATCTTCACGTGGGTCCCTAGAGTCTTTAACTCTATCTTCATCATTTGTAAGTTATACGAAATGGGTTTTTGTTTTAACAACATCACACTCGTAAATGCATACAATCTTCTACTCAACGCGTCAGCTACCACGTTCGCTCTTCCACGATGATATTGAATGGTATAGTCATAATCTTCAACAGCTCGAGCCAACATCTTTGACGTATGCTACGTTCATTTTGGGTGAAGAAAAATATTTGAGGGTTTTAGAAATGTGTTTTGTACTGGGGTCAATACAAAATTTGATTTCACGCTCTAGGGGTAGGCTAAGAAGTCTTCAAGAACACGTCAGGAAATTTATTAACGATAGAAATATCATTCAAAACTGTGACTCTCATCCCAAGACTTGGATAGAACGCATTGATACCTATCAACTTGCCACCGTTATTCACGGTGTCCCCTACGGATAGTCTGGCTTCGGTGTATTCCAAGACTTGGAAGTCACCAACGAAAGGCTCGGGGTTCTTTACTTATGGCTTGATATGACAATGATTGACTTTTAGTGGTTTGGTTGCTTGAATTCGCGTAATAGGTTGGTTAGGAATATGAAAGCTAACAACCTTACGAAAAGCATGATGAGTAGTTAACCAATCGATTCCTAAAATCACATCAAAGCCAAGTATTTTCAAAGAGATAAGATCAACAGGTAACGTGAGGGTATCGATCTGAATCAAATAAGATTTATAAATAATAGAGGTAACTAAGGTTTCTACTAACGGAGTTTCAACCGATAAGTTAAAGTCTAATTTCTTTTGGGTCAAATTTAAACGTTGAGCGCAAGCAAGAGATAAAAGAATGGGTAGAACCGGTATCTAATAAGGTATAGACTTCGCAAGAATTTATAATTAACTAACCCGTGCTAACTTTGTTCGGGTTACTCGTCTTTTGAGAAGTCATGAAAAATGCTCTTCTTGAAACCACCGACTTTGTTTTGTCCGTATCCTCCTTTGGTGCCACCTTCCCAACTGGACTTGACTTTGATGCACCACAAAATCGGTCTAGGTAACCTTCTTTTCCACAATTATAACATGCTTTGGACTGCATCATGCAGCTTGGACTGATATATCCCTCCCCTCCTCATTTGAAGCATACAATTGGTGGTCGTTCTCCTTCCTTGAGAACAGGTGTTGGTGTTGCTATCTTTCCATCGTTGTTGAACCTTCTCTTCTTGAAATTTCCACTCCTATTATCTTGGCCATGATAACCACCGAAGTGGTTACCATTCTTGGCATGATAATTTCCCCCACGATGGTTATCATTGTTCCAATGGCCGTTACCACCAGTACGATTATTATCGTGTTGTTGCTCGTTATCCTTTGGTTGGGCTGGCTCATTATCGCACTCCAATAACTGAGCTCTATTCACTACATTTGAATACAAACACAATTTGCGGGAAATGAGGTATTGACGTATTTTGGGTTTCAAACCTCTTAGAAACATTCGCGTCATTCGCTCCTCATTATCGACCAAATGGGATGTAAATCGGGATAACTCTGCAAATTTAGCCTCGTATTGCGACACGGTCATATTGTTTTGCTCCAACTTGATAAACTCCACCTCCTTCATGTGACGAATACTTTCGGGTAAGTACTTGTCGTTGAACAGCTCTTGGAACTTCTCCCAAGACATCTTGAGTGCGTCAGGCTGGGTAAGTTTTATAGATTCCCACCAGTAATCTGTCTCTTCACGCAACATAAAGGTGGCAAAGGGAACCTTTTTCTCCTCGGAGCATCCCAAGATATCAAATATCTTGGTGATCTGCTTTAACCACGTCTCCGCCTTAAGTGGTTCTGGCTTTCCCAAAAACTCTTGTGGTCCCAGCTCCTTGAACTGCATAGCAATGACCAGTCGTGGGTTGCCATTGTTTCCACCTCCATTTTGAACAAGAGTCTCTCTCACCTGATGTTTCATGAATTACATAAAGCCTCTGAACATCTCATCGTTCCTCATCTGATCGGTGTTGTTATTTATCTGAGGATTATTGTCTTCCTGTTGTACATTATCCTTGGTATTGATCGTTGCTGACTCATCAGTCTCATGTGCTTCATTGTTGATCTCAACATTTTCAGATGCCATTTTCAAACACTGTCACAAAGAAAGGGTTAATTGACATGTCACATATTATCCCTATATTCTGACCGACCAATTAAATAACCAGTAAACTTAGGTAGGTCATACTAGCGAAGGAATTCCCCGTCTCTCCCCTCCTAGTTCTTGTCTCACATCTCAGCCAGGGATCATATTCCTAAGCTTTGATACCAACTGCGACGCCCCCAAAACAGGTATACAATACCCATCTTGAGTCGCCAAATACATGGTACAAAATTCAAATACAACTTAATTATACAACAGTCGTGTAAAATACGACAAAACATAATCTAAGAGTTTTAATAAGAATATTGTCATCTAGACAATATCCACACTCAAGGGAGTTCTTATTACATTTATTGTCACACTATTTAACAGAATAGTGAGGACTACTCTGATCGACCAATTAAATACCAAATAAACTTAGGTAGGTCATACTAGCGAAGGAATTTCCCGTCTCTCCCATCCTAGTTCTTGTCTCACATCTCAGCCAGGGATCATATCCCAAAGCTTTGATACCAACTGTGACGCCCCCAAAATAGGTATACATCACCCATCTTGAGTCGCCAGATACATGGTACATAACTCAACTACAAACTTAATTATATAACAGTTGTGCAAAATATGATAAAATATAGCTGAGAGTTTAAACAAGAATATTGTCATCTAGACAATATCCGCACTCAATGGTGTCCTCATTACAATTATTATCACATTATTCTGTAGAATAGTGAGGACTACTAAAGCCATTTATCCTGGACCATTACTCTTTTCTCCGACTCGTTCCAACTATATTCTCATTTCCTAAAGAGAACAATGAAAGAAAGGGTGAGCTCAACTAGCCCAGTAAGAAATATTATGACTAAAATAATGCAGAATAAATTATCCTTAGCCTTCAACAGTATAACAACTAATAGAATATAATAGACAACAAGTTTTAGATCAACAACTATAGCAGAATAAGCAATCCATTAGAAGAGTCAAGTAGAGCATGATATCAACTATCTTCTATGATTTAAAAAGTTTTTCATCAAATTTATCGTTGAGACTCAGCTTAATAAATAAAATTGAATCCACCCTGCATCACGACCAAGGATATTCATGTAATCATCAATGGTCATGATTATACCGAATAATCCCTGGTCATAATCATACCAACAACTGTCCATCAATGAACTACAGGCCAATGAAGACTTTTACCACATCATTCGTCACATTATGGTAAGGATTATACCAAATAATCCTTAGTCATAATCATACCAAGTCCATCTATGCACGTAAGCCAAAGATGACTTTCATCACAATATAAGCATGAGGATGATAACAATGACATAATAATTCAATAAAACAAGTTCAAGGATAGATTTTAAAGATTTATAATTTAATTTATCGAGAAATCAATAACATCCAAATTGTCAACATGATACTTCTTTGTGGAGTAAAATTCAAGAATAATATTCATGTACCAAAAATAATTTGGACATAAAAGAAATATAGTTTTTGGGTGAATAGTACCTAGTGAATAGTACTTCGGGAATAGTACCCTGACACGAAAAGTGTCCCAAATACCCGAGTGAATGATACTAGAGTGAATAGTACTCGGGTGAATAGTAACCCGTGAATCGTAACTTGTGAATAGTACTTCGGCACAAAAAGTACCCCGAATACCTGGGTGAATAATACTAGAGTGAATAGTAACTGGGAGAATAGTAACCCGTGAATAGTAACTCATAAAAAAATATCAAAGAAAATGATATTCCATGATGAGTACAAAAGAAATGATATCTCATACGAGTATAATAGAATATACGAAACTGCAAATGGATTTTCACCCGCCATGCGGTAATCCACGTAGACATATTATTTCCACAATTTAATAAGGAATGAATACAAAGGATCATTCACTATGCATGCGGTAATCCACATGTATAAAAGTTATTCCAATGTAATAATAAAGAATGGAATAATGAAGAATCCACCATGCATGCGATAGACCGCTAGCATGCATGTGTTATTCCCAATGTAATAATAAAGAATGGAACTAGGTCAAGCGTAATCGCATGCAGACGGGATATTGAGCGTAATAATAAAGAATGGAACCAGTCACACGTAATCCGCATACATGCATGTGAAATTCCAATAGAATAATAAAGAATGGAATAACAAGAGAATTCACCGTGCATGCAATAGATCCGCATGCATAAAAGTTATTCCAACGTAATAATAAAGAATGGAATAATGTAAGAGTTTCACCATGTATGCGGTACTTCAGATATAAAAAGTTATTCTAACATAATAATAAAGAATGGAATAATAACCCTTACGAGTATTGAAAGAAAATAACTCTCTTCATGAATACGAAAGAATAATACCCCTTACGAGTATTAAAAGAAAATAATTCTTTTCATGAATACGAAAGAAATAATACCCCTTACCACAAAAGAAGACTATATACTGGAATAGTGAGGTAGCAGACTTCTCTTCTTCATTCTCTCTATAATTTCTATCTATAATAATTGCTCTATAGCTTTAGTGAATTGGTGAGAAATGAAGGAAGAATGAGCTTCTATTTATATGAAAATATATTTTCGATAATTGCACGTTTGGGGCTCGAAATATTACAGTATAATACCTTCCTCTTTTTCTTCATTTTTAATTTAGTCCTGCAAGTATTATCAAACTTGCACCATCTCCCCTAATAGTAAATCATGTGACTCAATAGTTCTAATCATGTGAAAAAAACAATTACAGTATAATACCTTCAACTATACCTTCATTTCTAATTTAGTCATGCAAGTATTATCAATTTTGCACCAACTACCCTAATAGTAAATGAATGTGAATTAATAGTACACACATTTGAACAAATAATTATAATCATGTTTATCAATAGCAATTAATTGCTCATTTATCTGGTTAATTACCCGATTGGTCAATATAACATCCAGACATCAATTATTATCCAAATAAATGTCGATTTTCACTAACACTAATAATTCCAACACAATGGAACTATCAATTTCATCTTTAATCAACACGAACTTATTCATCATTAATATTATAATTTACAATATTTAACAACCAGGTCGTTCTCAGGAAAGAGGGGGCTTTCCGATAAGGATTTCTCCCTATTGGCGCGTAATTAGATTATCTAACCTCTCATTGACAAAACTTCTAGACATTGTCAATATTGCAAATAATTATATGAATAACTTTGCCGTTTCAATTATTGATTTAATAATATAACATATTATACAGATGATACTGTGACAATAGTTGAATTAATAATATTAGAAATATGATGCAACAATTATTGTAGCAATAATTGAGTATAACTGAGTGTCTTTTCACGTAAGCATCAATAATCAAATACCGTGTGTTACTATGTAACCACGCGTATTACTGTACTTTTACTACCGGGTATTTTATGACAACTTGCTTACTTTGAAAAATTTCAAATATCACCCTTAACTTTAAACTTTTATCAATTTAACTATTTACCAAAATAGAAAAATTGAATAATTTTATTTCATAAAATTCGAGATCTCACAATGAAAGCCATCTCGATAGACTCGAACACCTGCAATCATAAGTTTTTCACTATTACGAGATCTTAAATCCAATTTTTTGGCTCGTTTTAAGATCCAGTATTTACATATACAACGCTTTTGCGTGATTTAACATTACATTATAAAAAAAGGCCTATCATTGGAATTTAGTCAAGATCCAATTTTAGATCTCGACCTAGGGATTCTTAGGCTCACATTAATATGCTTAACTTATATATACAATGTATCCTAAACTCGATATTAGGTGATTCATTGATTGGAATCCATTATCACGAGCTATTAGGACCTCCTCACCTTTAGATATAAATCTAGGGATCTACGGAGTGATCGAGACCGATCAAAGGCATGTAAAAGACTAGATTTACCGTAGATCTAAGTTGATCTAGCATATGGGTTAGGGCTTAGATCTCCATAACCAGTTAAAGGGCTAGATTCGGCAAGATCTAGGTAGATCAAGTTAAAATAACTTGATTTCTAACAATATATGCACAAAATCACTGGTAAAATCTCTAGATCTACTAACTACTACACAATATATATGTAAAACACCAAGTCTAACTAGATATAAACACTAAATGAAATAGATCTAGCATATTGAACAAGATGTACAAAGGAAATGAACAAAAAAAAATCCCTTTTCACCTTAGGGAGCAAAGAAACAATCTTCTTTTGACTTGATTATGATGTATATCACTCTAGAGACACAAAATGTACAATATATGAGATCAAAAAACTCAAATCTAGTGCAGAAATGCCAAATCTGAGCCCTTCTCTCTCCCTAACTTCTTTTTTTTAATAAGTTGTTACTGCTGGTTTAAAGGCCCCGAGGCAAGCCACAGGTACACCTGTGGCTGGACCACATGGGTCTCACCATCTCGAAGTTCGTTCATTTCGATCGTTAATCCGATGAAAGTTGAGCTTCATACCCAAAAATCCCAGAGAGTTTGTGTTGAAGGCTGCGAGATAAGGTCGAGTTTGACTGAATCAGATTTTGGAAAGATGAAGCAATTAGCTGAGAGGTATCTTCCAGTTCTCGTTGATCGTTAATTGGCTCGTCTTTGGATAGCACACAGTTCAAAGATTATTGTGGTGACTTCTTGTGGCTACGTTCTCAACTTTGGGATCCTTGTTCGGACCACATCGTGCCCGGGCATCGTTGCATTTTAATTTCTCTACGGGGTTGTCTCCGTGGTGAAATGATGCCTTTTTCTTCCCTCGGGATTGCCTCCGAGGTGAAATTATGCTTTTATTCTCCTTCAAGGTTAGTCTAAGGAAAGCAAAATTTTAAGTGTCTACATATGCCCATCATTGTCATGTTTATGCAATGCAATGGAATAAACACCACAAAGATTACTAGACACTCGATACATAACAAGGTATATATAATGATGCAATACCATGAGTGAAGTATGCAATAATATAAAATTGTTAGATTTTAAAATGATCGATCACATCTATTGGGGAGGATGATTGTTATACTGCTGTCATCGAGTACTGTCGATGCCTTCGCTGGGGATTTATTCCAATGGATTATACCATTGGGTACTATCGATGCATCTGCTGGGGTCAATGCCAGCGGTTTATACCATCGGGTACTGCCGATATCTTTGCTGATCGTATTTCAAATCGCACCTCGCAAATCGTAAATTTCATATCGTACTTCACAAATCGCATTTCAAATTCTTATCAAGTCGCCATCACCGGCATCATTGATGGCTCTCATCGGAGTCGATCTTTAGTGGATTATATTATCGGGTAATGTCAATGCCTGTGTTGGGGTCATTGCTAACGGATTACATCATCAGTTACTGTCGATTCTTGCATTGGGGTCAATGCTAACTGATTACATCATTAGGTACTGCCAACGTCTATGTTGGGGTCAATGCCAACAGATTGCATCATTCGGTACTACCGACTCCTGCATTGGGTTCATTGCCAATGGATTGCATCATCTGATACTATCGACTCATGCATTAGGGTCAATGCCAACGAATTACATCATCAGGTATTGACGATGCCTATGTTGGGGTCAATGCCAACAGATTACATCATCAGGTACTATTAACTCCTGCATTGGGATCAATGCCAATGGCTAACATCATCCGGTATTATCGATGCCTGCGTTAACGGATTACATCATTGGGTACTGCCGACATCTGCGTTAGGGTCAATGCCAACATATTACATCATCGAATACTGCTGATGCTTGTGTTGGGCTCAATGACAACGGATTACAAGATTGGCTATTGATAAAGTGATTTTGATCATGACTCCTTGTCTTCCCGTCATTCTACGATGAAATTTATGGTTTTCCCTAATTTTTATCCTTTTTAGGGTTTTGCAGGATTTTTATGGCCTGAAAATGATTCGAACGGGTACCTTTCTAGGTTAACACCCTTTTCTGGACCCGAAAGGACTTGTTTTGGCCTGCATTTTACCAAAAGGGGAGCTACGGGGCCCACCAAAGCAAGCCACAAGTACACCTGCGGCCAACAGTGGTTGGGCTTATACTTTTGGTCATGCTCATTTTCATTCATTCATTCCAAGTTCTCTTGCATTCTCTCTACAATTTCCTAGAATTCTTCTCAGTTCTACTCAATTGGGGCTTGATTTCGACTATTCTGTCACCGTACGTTCATTTTATGAATTCAAGGTAATGTATACACTCTTTTCTTTCGCGATTCTGTCGGTGTTTTACCTTATTTTCTTCATTAAACGTAATATATTGAAAATGTATGCATAAATAGCTTAATATACATGTTATAATGTAATGCATACTTACGTATCATCATATGGACTATACAGATGCAACATATTTCATTTTAATAGTTAGTCTAGGCATGTATTTTGACAATGCATTAGAAAATTCTTTAAATGTCTATCTGATTGATGGGTTATAATTGTATATGTGACGCCCCCAAAACAAGTATACATCACCCATCTTGAATCGCCAAATACATGGTACAAAATTCAAATACAACTTAATTATACAACAGTCGTGTAAAATACGACAAAACATAATCTAAGAGTTTTAATAAGAATATTGTCATCTAGATAATATCCACACTCAATGGAGTCCTCATTACATTTATTGTCACACTATTTAATAGAATAGTGAGGACTACTGATGCTATCATCTGGACCGTCACTCCGTTCCCCGACTAGTCTCGACTACTTTCTCATTTTTTGAAGAGAACAATGAAAGCAAAAGGGTGAGCTCAACTAGCCCAGTAAGAAATAATATGACTAAGATAATGCAGAATAAATTATCATTAGCCTTCAACAGTATAACAACTAATAAAATACAATAGATAATAAGTTTTAGATCAACAACATCAGCGGAATAAACAATCCATTAGAAGAGTCAAGTAGAGCATAAAATCTACTATCTTCTATGATTTAAAAAGTTTTTCATCAACTTTATCCGTGAGACTCAGCTGAACAAACAAAATCGAATCATTCCTGCACCACGACCAAGGATATTCATGTAATCATCAATGGTCATGATTATACCGAATAATCTCTGGTCATAATCATACCAACAACTGTCCATCAATGAACTACAGGCCAATGAGGACTTTTACCACATCATTCGTTACATTACGATCATGATTATACCGAGTAATCCCTGGTTATAATCATACCAAGTCCATCTATGCACGTAAGCCAAAGATGACTTTCATCACAATATAAGCATGAGGGTGATGACAATGACATAATAATTAAATAAAACAAGTTCAAGGATAAATTTTAAAGATTTATAATTTAATTTATCGAGAAATCAATAACGTCTAAATTGTCAACATGCTACTACTTTGTGGAGTAAAATTCAAGAATGATCAGAAGAATATTTCCATGAAAAGATACTGGATGAAGCGTAAATATCAAGGATATTCTACTAATTTCATGGAGTATAGAAGCCAAAACTTTAACCAACAGAGTATAATAGAATATATAAAACTGCATATGGATTTTCACCCGTTATGCGGTAATCCACGTAGACAGGTCATTTCCACAATTTAATAAGGAATGAATACGTAGGGCCATTCATTATGCAGGCGGTAGTCCGCGTAGACAGGTTATTCCAATAAAATAATAAAGAATGGAATAACAGAAGAATTCACCATGCATGCGGTAGTCCGGCGTGAGCGAGTTATTCAGCGTAATAATAAAGAATGGAATAATGTAAGAATTCACCATGCATACTAGAGTTCATGTGGACAAAGTTATTCAACATAATACTAAAGAATGGAATAAGAGAAGAATTCACCATGCATGTAGTAGTCCGTGTAGTATGCATTATTCCAACAAAATAATATAGAATGGAATAATGAAAAATTCACGTGCATGCAGTAATCAGCGTGAGCAAAAGTTATTCCAATGTAATAATAAAGAATGGAATAACAAAAGAATTCACCATGCATGCGATGATGCGTGAGACAAAGTTATTCCAATGAATAATAAAGAATGGAATAATGTAAGAATTCACCGTGCATGCGGTAGTCCGCAGAGCGCTTTATTCCAATAGAATAATAAAGAATGGAATAACAAAAGAATTCACCAGTCATGCGGTAGTCCGCGTAGATAGGTTATTCCAATAGAATAATAAAGAATGGAATAACAACCCTTACGAGTATTGAAAGAAAATAACTCTCTTAATGAATACAAAAGAAATAATACCTCTTACCTGTAAGAAAAGCGAATAATTGGAATAGTGAGGTAGCAGACTTCTCTTCTTCTTTCTCTCTATAATTTCTCTCTATAATAATTGCTCTTGTGAAACTTAGTGAATTGGTGAGAAATGAAGGAAGAATGAGCTTCTATATATAGAAAAATATAGTTTCAATAATTGCACGTTTTGGGGCTCAAAATATTACAGTATAATACCTTCCTCTTTTTCTTCATTTTTATTTTAGTCCTGCAAGTATTATCAAACTTGCACCACCTCCCCTAATAGTAAATCATGTGAATTAATAGTTCATTCATATGACCCAATAGTATAATCATGTGAAAAAACTAATTATAGTATAGTAGCTTCATCTATACCTCCATTTTTAATTTAGTCATGCAAGTATTATCAAACTTGCACTACCTCCCCTAATATTAAATCATGTGAATTAATTGTTCATTCATGTGACTCAATAGTATAATCATATGAAAAAACTAATAATTATAATCATGTGAATCAATAGTAATTAATTGCTCATTTATTCGGTTAATTACCCGATTGGTCAATATAACCTCCAGACACCAATTATTATCGAAATAAATGTCGATTTTCACTAACACTAATAATTCCAACACAATGGAACTATCAATTTCATCTTTAATCAACACAAATTTATTCATCATTAATATTATAATTTATAATTTTTAACAACCAGTTCGTTCCCAGGAAAGAGGGGGCTTTCCGATAAGGATTTCTCCCTATTGGCGCGCAATTAGATTATTTAACCTCTCCTTGACAGAACTTCTAGACATTTTCAATATTGCAAATTTTAATATGAATAACTTTGTCGTCTCAATTATTGATTTAATAATATAACATATTATACAGATGATACTGTGACAATAATTGAATCAAAAATATGAAAGATATGATGTAGCAATTACTGTAGCAATAATTGAATATAACTGAGTGACTTCTTATGTAAGCATAAATAATCAATACCGTGTGCTACTATGCAACCACGCGTATTACTGTACTTTTACTACTGGGTAGTTCAACAATTTTAATGGTAATACTTTCTTCGTTATTTTTATAAAATAATAATTTTGTCATTTTCTAACTTCGACAATACTTCCGTTGTGGGGTCCATCAATGATTGTGTTGTCGTACGGATATTCCCCGAAAAAAAGAATATTCCCCGACCAAATGAATATTTTATAACAACTTGCATACTTTGTAAAATTTTCACATATCACCCTTAACTTTAACCCTTTATCAATTTAACCATTTACGAAATAAAATAATAATTATAATAAAATTGAATACTTTGATTTCATAAAATTCGGGGTCTTACAATCTCCCCTCCTTATGAAATTTTGCCCTCGAAATTTACGTACGTACCTGATATGCCGAAGAGGTGAGGATACCTTGATTTTATTTCATATTCCAACTCTTGAGGTATAACCTTTGAGTGTTGAATATGATCCTTCTTATCCAAGATTTTAACACGTATCTCATCATACGTTAAATCTTCTGCTATCTCGTCTAGTTCTAATTCAATAATGTGGTTCTGGTCATCCACATATTTACGTAACATCGATACGTAAAAAAAATGTTATGAACACGCGACATACTTGGCGGTAAAACAAGTCTATAGGCCACAGTTCCTACTCGATCGAGGATTTCAAATAGACCAATAAATAGAGGGTTGAGATTTCCTCTCTTCATCGACTCTTGCTTCTAGAACGCCTTCTTGAACCTTCTTCTTCGTATTCATCAGCTCCGGGTGTGTAGCTTGAGCGACTTTAACTTTATCGATTAAAGTCGATTCTAATCGTATATTCGTTATCTTCACATGGGTCCCTAGAGTCTTTAACTCTATCTTCATCATTTGTAAGTTATACGAAATGGGTTTTTGTGTTAACAACATCGCACTCGTAAACGCATACAATCTTCTACTCAATGCGTCAGCTACCACATTCGCTCTTCCACGATGATATTGAATGGTATAGTCGTAATCTTCAACAGCTCGAGCTTTCCATCGTTGTTGAACCTTCTCTTCTTGAAATTTCCACTCCTATTATCTTGGCCATGATTACCACCGAAGTGGTTACCATTCTTGGCATGATAATTTTCCCCACGATGGTTATCATTGTTCCGATGGCCGTTACCACCGGTACGATTATTATCGTGTTGTTGCTCGTTATCCTTTGGTTGGGCTGGCTCATTATCGCACTCCAATAACTGAGCTCTATTCACTACATCTGAATACAAACACAATTTGCGGGAAATGAGGTATTGACGTATTTTGGGTTTCAAACCTCTTAGAAACATTCGCGTCATTCGCTCCTCATTATCGACCAAATGGGATGCAAATCGGGATAACTCTGCAAATTTAGCCTCGTATTACAACACGGTCATATTGTTTTGCTCCAACTTGATAAACTCCACCTCCTTCATTTGATGAATACTTTCGGGTAAGTACTTGTCGTTGAACAGCTCTTGGAACTTCTCCCAAGACATCTTGAGTGCGTCAGGCTGGGTAAGTTTTATAGATTCCCACCAGTAATCTGTCTCTTCACGCAACACAAAGGTGGCAAAGGGAACCTTTTTCTCCTCAGAGCATCCCAAGACATCAAATATCTTGGTGATCTGCTTTAACCACATCTCCGCCTTAAGTGGTTCTGGCTTTCCCAAAAACTCTTGCGGTCCCAGCTCCTTGAACTGCATAGCAATGACCAGTCGTGGGTTGCCATTGTTTCCACCTGCATTTTGAACAGGAGTCTCTCTCGCCTGTTGTTTCATGAATTGCATAAAGCCTCTGAACATCTCATCGTTCATCATCTGATCGGTGTTGTTATTTATCTAAGGATTATTGTCTTCCTGTTGCACATTATCCTGGGTATTGATCGTTGGTGACTCATCGATCTCATGTGCTTCATTGCTGATCTCAACATTTTCAGATGCCATTTTCAAACACTGTCACAAAGCAAGGGTTAATTGACATGTCACATATTATCCCTATACTCTGACCGACCAATTAAATAACAAGTAAACTTAGGTAGGTCATACTAGCGAAGGAATTCCCGTCTCTCCCTCCTAGTTTTTGTCTCACATCTCACCAGGATCATATTCCTAAGCTTTGATACTAATGTGGACGCCCCAAAATAGGTATACAATACCCATCTTGAGTTGCCAAATACATGGTACAAAATTCAAATACAACTTAATTATACAATAGTCGTGTAAAATACGATAAAACATAATCTAAGAGTTTTAATAAGAATATTGTCATCTAGACAATATCCACACTCAATGGAGTCCTTATTACATTTATTGTCACACTATTTAACAGAATAGCGAGGACTACTAATGTTATCATCTAGACCGTCACTCCGTTCCCCGACTAGTCCCGGCTACGTTATCATTTCCTGAAGTGAACAATGAAAGCAAAAGGGTGAGCTCAACTAGCCCAGTAAGAAATATTTTGACTAAGATAATGCAGATTAAATTATCCTTAGCCTTCAACAGTATAACTACTGATAGACTACAATAGACAAAAAGTTTTAGATCAACAACTGCAGCGGAATAAGCAATCCATTAGAAGGGTTAAGTAGAGCATAAAATCTACTATCTTCTATGATTTAAAAAGTTTTTCATCAATTTTATAGCTGAGACTCAGCTTAATAAATAAAATCGAATCATCCCTGCATCACGGCCAAGGATATTCATGTAATAATCAATGGTCATGATTATACTGAATAATCCCTGGTCATAATCATACCAACAGCTGTTCATCAATGAACTACAGGCCAATGAGGACTTTTACCGCATCATTCGTTACATTACGGTCATGATTATATCGAATAATCCCTGGTCATAATCATACCAAGTCCATCTATGCACGTAATCCAAAGATGACTTTCATCACAATATAAGCTTGACGGTGATGAGAATGACATAATAATTCAATAAAACAAGTTCAAGGATAATTTTAAAGACTTATAATTTAATTTATCCAGAAATAAATAACGTCCAAATTGTCAACATGATACTACTTTGTGGAGTAAATTTCAAGAATGATCAGAAGAATATTTTCATGAAAAGATACTGGATGAAGCGCAAATATCAAGGATATTCTACTAATTTCATGGAGTATAGAAGCCAAAACATTAACCAACAAAGTATAATAGAATATATGAAACTACAAATGAATTTTCACCCGTCATGCAGTAATCCATGTAGATAGATCATTTCCACAATTTAATAAGGAATGAATACGAAGGGTCATTCACCATGCATGCAGTAGTCCACGTAGACATGATATTCCAACAGGATAATAAAGAATGTAATAACAGAAGAATTCACCATGCATGTGGTAGTCCATGTAGACAGGTTATTCCAATAGAATAATAAAGAATGGAATAACAGAAGAATTCACCATGCATGCGGTAGTCCACGTATACAGGTTATTCCAACAGAATACTAAAGAATGGAATAACAGAAAATTCACCATGCATGCGGTAGTCCGCGTAGATAGGTTATTCCTACAGAATAATAAAGAATGAAATAACAAAAGAATTCACCATGCATGCGGTAGTCCACGTAGATAGGTTATTCCAACATAATAATAAAGAATGGAATAATAGAATAATTCAGCAGGCATCCGGTAGTCCGTGTAGACAGGTTATTCCAACAGAATAATAAAGAATAGAATAACAAAAGAATTCACCAGGCATGCGGTAGTCCGCGTAGACAGGTTATACCAACAGAATAATAAAGAATGGAATAACAACCCTTACGAGTATTGAAAGAAAATAACTCTCTTCATGAATACGAAAGAAATAATACCCCTTACCTTAGAAGAAAACTTGATAATGGAATAGTGAGGTAGATGACTTCTCTTCTTCTTTCTCTCTATAATTTCTCTCTATAATAATTGCTCTTGTGAAACTTAGTGAATTGGTGAGAAATGAAGGAAGAATGAGCTTCTATTTATAGGAAAATATAGTTTCAATAATTGCACGTTTTGGGACTCGAAATATTACAGTATAATACCTTCCTCTTTTTCTTTATTTTTAGTTTAGTCCTGCAAGTATTATCAAACTTACACTACCTCCCCTAATAGTAAATCATGTGAATTAATAGTTCATTCATGTGACTCAATAGTATAATCATGTGAAAAAAACTAATAATTATAATCATGTGAATCAATAGCAATTAATTGCTCATTTATCCAGTTAATTACCCGATTGGTCAATATAACCTCCAAACATCAATTATTATCGAAATAAATGTCAATTTTCACTAACACTAATAATTCCAACACAATGGAACTATCCATTTCATCTTTAATCAACACGAACTTATTCATCATTAATATTATAATTTACAATATTTAACAACCAGGTCGTTCCCAGGAAAGAGGGGGCTTTCCGATAAGGATTTCTCCCTATTAGAGCGCAATTAGATTATCTAACCTCTCCTTGACAGAACTTCTAGACATTTTCAATATTGCAAATATTAATATGAATAAATTTGTCGTCTCAATTATTGATTTAATAATATAACATATTATACAGATGATACTGTGACAATAATTGAATCAATAATATGAGAGATATGGAAAAAGAATTATCGTGAGTAATAATTGAATATAACTGAGTGACTTCTTACGTAAGCATCAATAATCAATACCGTGTGCTACTATGCAACCACGCGTATTACTGTACTTTTACTACCGGGTAGTTCAACAGTTTTAACGGTAACACTTTCGTCGTTATTTTTATAAAATGATAATTCTGTCATTTTCTAACTACGATAATACTTCCGTTGTGGGGTCCACCAATGATTGTGCCGTCGTATGGATATTCCCCGACAAAAAGAATATTCCTCGACCAAAAAATATTTTATAACAACTTGCATACTTTGCAAAATTTTCACATATCACCCTTAACTTTAACCTTTTATCAATTTAACCATTTATGAAATAAAATAATAATTATAAGAAAATTGAATACTTTCATTTCATAAAATTCGGGGTCTTACAGTATACCCTTAGGGGAAAGATTAATGCATGCCTACGTGCATATGGATAGTCCATTTTGTAGGGGAAACTCTAGTAAAAAAATTTCACGAGTTAGATGATAGGATCCCATAGGCATGCTAGGATGTATGCTGAAATGATGTAAATATTTATTAGGGTATGTGTAAGACATGCATGATGCTATGATCCCAATTATATCTCTAGGAGTCTATTATCTCTAGGTTATTACAAATACAGATTTAAATATAATAAGATAGGGACATACTTTGTCTTAATCTGAATTTCATGTTTGTCTAGGTATGGGCTCAGATAGACCTAGTAGTTCTTCTTCCTATAGAGCTTCATTAGGGATTCATCTTTGTAGGCCAGCTTCTGATGCTCCAGCTCTAAGGTCGACCAGACAATTTTGCTATTTCACCTAGTCGGTGATTTGCCTGATCAAGGTTGATAGGACTCATTAAGCTGATGAGGGTGATGACATTCCTGAGCCTGAGGTTCATCCCTGGCTCGCTCATGTGCATCAATTTCTCCTTGGTATCTAAGTGACCATTCTTGACTTGCTGCGCACAAACTTGAGCTGTCACCCATCCGTTCATTTGCACGCGAACGAGGTACATGAGTTTTTATACTGATTTGCCTTATCCACTCTTGATAAAAATCAATTTTCTTAACCTTAATGCCATGAAATTTCCTAAGTTCAACTAGTCGAGTGGGAACTGGTTCAGTGTCTTTTCTTTGTACGAGTCACACCATCTTGAGTATCGGGCCCAAGTAAACTCGTGGGGTTTGGAGGCGTTCTTCACCGTCGCTGCCCTTGGGGATATCTTCGAGCTTTGTCGGAGAGGCAATTTCATTAGAGTTAGTCCCTTCATTTGTTAGACTATGAGGCCATGATGACACCCATGGATTGGAGGTATATTACGGGTTGGCAGTTTACTGGAGACCGAGTTCGTTTAGAGGCTGACATCACTCCCACTGTTGTTCGCACCCTTCTTGGGTTTTCTCTTCAAAAGCGGGCCTTCAAGGCCCGTAGTATTCACTCGAGACCCTTGAGCATTAATTTTGCCCGCGACACTTTGCAGGAGCCGATGCCCGTGACCTCTTACCATTTTGGGTCTTATTGCCTAATTTCCTACTAGCACTTAACAAGCAAGTATACGTGTTCAATTGTAATATTCAACAAGCAAGGATATTGTTCCCATAAGGAAATATGTTAATATTTATCGATTATCAATTTCAATTCAATTAATCCTACTTTAAATTATGAAATAATATTTGTGATTTAAAAATTTAAATTAACAAAATTAATAATTAAGATTAGAATTTCACAAGAATAACTACAGATTTAACATGTTAAGATTACAACTTCCCTTGGTATTTAATTTAACTCAATTTACTTCCCATTTAATTCAGTTAATTAACACGAATTGTTATCCAAGAATGCAATATAGTACTCACACACTTCTTCAGAAAGACACGTGAAAAAATCCTCCTAAATCTGTTCTTACGAAACAGAATTACGAAGAACACCCTAATCAATCAACTTACTATATTCCTATGTGAATAAAGTTAATTAGGGTTTCAAGCACAAATTCTTTCAATGGATACAAAAGACACATAGGTATATTCCTATTGTCAACGCCGGGAAATTTCTGCTTTTCCTATGTGTTTCTTATCCTTTGTATTTTGTTATGATATTTTTATTTATTTAAAGGGTGAGATTTAGGAAATGACCGACATACGTGTCGATGATTTTGAAAAGATTGATTTTAATAATTGGGCCAAATTAGACAGAGCCAGCAGTTGGAATGAGTTTAAATGGTTGTACTAACTCAACTGTATTTTCAACATTTTCGCAAAATGGCCCAATATATGACTCCATTTAATTGCTCTGAAACCTGGGATTTATAGATTTTAGGGGCTTACTTAAGCAAGGTGAAGGTGTTAGGCATCCCCCGACTTCTGTGAAACACGATTATGGCTACTTTTTCATTCCCTAAGCATGAAGTGTGTTTGTGTGTGTATGTGTATGTGTATGTGTGTGTGTGTGTGTGTGTGATTTTAGCTTTGAAAAAGTGCTTTAGTGCTTAGAAAGTAGTGTTGTGCCACTTTGGACCTATGTATAAAGGGTTTGATTTATAGAAAAGTTCATTTTTTTAAACAACATATGAAAGTGGTAATTTGAAAAGATGGTTTTTAAACCCTTCGCTAGATAAGAATCGAGGCCCTTTGATACTTCCAATTTTAACTTGGACTAAGCCTTCTTTGAATTCTAGAAGAGACTTTGTTTGATTTTTATTAGGATGCGATACATCTTTGGGGGGTGGTTTAGAACTCAGTGTTCTAATTGCTTGATTTTTCCTTAAGTCTATCCATCCCATCGCGATCTATAATTTATAAAATCTTCGTTAATTTGATATGAAAATCATATTTGGTAGCGAGATTGAAACTATAAACTATAAGGGTTAGGCTTCTTGTGGGCATGGATGCCATCGAAGTGAGCCCGGGCACCCACAAACAATGATTTCAGTATTTCGAGACCTTAAATCTGGATACCATTTTAAGGCCCAAAATTACATTTATAATGGATTGCAAGATGATTTTACAACTTAAATCAGTCCATTATGGGAACCGAATCTAGATCCATTGATTGAATCTTCGACCCTAGGGCTCCTAGGTTCACATGATATCACAGCTTGCACAATATATATTCAAATATAATATTTCCATATAACGTACAAATTCGCTAAATAATGGATTTATTGATCAAATCCTTGTATGCGAGTAAGCAAACTTCCCATTTCCATTAGATATAGATCTGGGACCACGTGGTTGCCAAATATTTACAAAACTAGAAAGTAAACAAGATCAATCAATATTTTAGCCAATCTAGCTCCATGGGTCAAGCTATTAAGCTTTTGGATTGGTTAAATGCTAGATCTAGAATAGATCTAGTCAACACACTTTAAATATTGACTATTTACACAAAATGAACGGTTAAAACTGAGATCAAACCATAACCAAGCAAAGTTTATATATATACCACTTATATATATACATATATATATATATATATATATATATTAAAGTAGTAAATGGACATAGATTTGAGAAGATCTTACGTATTTACACGAAATCTGCAAATGAACGGCTGAAAGCTTGCAAGAACTTGATTTCAATCGGTGAAAAGTTGATATAACAGATTTTATAAGTATATGAGTGTTTGAAATTGAGATTTACATTTGAGATGAAGAAACGCTACCTTTCTCTCCCTAGCTCTCGGATTCTCTCTAAAAATTTTCTCTCTCTTTAGATCTCTTCAAAAGTGAGTTGGGGGTCTTATATTTGAAGACCCAGCCAGCCGCAAGTGCCTACGGCTAGGCCTGGTGGGCTCTATCACCTCAAAGTTCGTTCCCTCAAGCGTTGAGATGTCTGCTGAAACGTCCGTATCTTGCAAATAGAGAATCGTATCCAGATGTGTCATACCTTTTCGGAAAGCTCTTTTTGAGACCTACATAATGACATTGGTCTTGAACTTTTTTGAATCTGGGAACATGGGTTTATGACTAGAATAGCATCTTCAGGTCTTCGAAGGTAGTCCGTGGAGCTGTCTTGCATAGTTTGCACTTAGAATTGTTGCGGTGGCTCTTGTGACCTTATCCATAACTGGACAACTTATTGTTTATGTTTTGTTGTCAACATTTACATATTTTCCCTCCCGGGGTTGTCTCCGGGGTTGATGTGGCTTTTGGCTGTCCCTCGGGGCTGTCTCTGGGGTTTGACTGTTATCAATTATGTCTTTCCTCATGGTTGTTTTCGAGTTTAATTTGATGTCGCACGGGGCTATCTCAAGGTTTGATTATTTTTGTAATCCTATGGGGTTGTCTACAGAATGTAAAAAGATGTTGTTGCCCTCCTGTATGGTTAGTAACAGAAAATCAAAATTTTGAGTGTCTACAGATGCCCCTCTTTGTCATGTTTGTGCAATGCAATGAAATGATCATGATGAAGATTACTAGACACTTGAAATATGAAATGATGCCATAAAAAAATGATGTCATGAATGCTGGATGTCTACGTGGGAGTTAATTACCATGATTAGCACCACCAGATTTTCCCTGATGTCTTAGATGGGGTTTACACCAACGTTTACACCACGAAATTTTTCCCGATGTCCTTACTGAAGATAATTTTCAAATATTTGAACCATCGGATCCTTCCTGATGCTATGCTAGGGCTGACAATAAAGTTTACAATACTAGATATCATGATATCTTCGCTGAAGATAGTTTTCAATGGTTTACACCACTGGATCCTTCCCGATGCTACGTTAGGGTTGACACCAACGGTTTACAATACCGGATATCCCAAAATCTTCGTTGAAGATAGTTTTTAACGACTTACACCACCGGATCCTTCTCGATGCTACTCTGGGGCTGACACTAATAGTTTACAATACCAGATATCCTAATATCTTCACTGAAGATAGTTTTCAATGGCTTACACCACCGGATCCTTCCCGATGCTACGATGGGGCTGACACCAACAGTTTAAAATATCGAATATCCTGATATCTTTACTAAAGACAGTTTTTAATGGGTAACACCACTAGATCCTTCCCGATGTTATGATGGGGCTGACACCAACGGTTTACAATACCGAATATCCCGATATCTTCACTGAAAATAGTTTTTAACGGCTTACACCACCAGATCATTCTCGATACTACAATGGGGCAGACCCCAACAATTTATTTGGGGATTTACATTTATCAGAAGTTTGATACCGAATTTTAGGATTTCAAGTGCTTTACGCTCAATCGTGTAAACCTAATTTTTTGATTTGACTTTTCAACTTTAGGGGAACATGTTTGACTTAAATTTGATCGAGCCAAAGGGGGTGGGACCCACCCCAATCTGACACATGTAGAGACGCGACAGGTCGCGGGTGGTTGTAACCCCATAGGCCCTTTTAAATGTTACTTTCCTAAATTTCCTTCGATAAATTTGAACCCATCTGCTCAGATCTACTCATTTTGGGCTTCTTTTCACAAAATCCATCACCGCACAAATTTTTTGCACATCTCAGGTAACGTCTCAATCCTTTTCTTTCACATTTTGACTATTAAATTGTTAAATTTAACAAAATCCATGCACCGTATCAAATATTTACATGATGATTAATAAAATGAACAAGCTTAGTAAATGTTTTATTTTACCATCTTTGAATATTACGAGTAAAAAAATTCATTTTTCGAGAGATAATTTAAAATGCATTTTGGCTATTAATCCTATTTTAGGATAAATGAGCATGATGTTTACTATATACTTTTTACATGCAATTTGGCTACCATTGTGGGTTTGATTTAATGTTTATATACATTATGAAGATGACTTAATAAAAATGAACAAGCTAAGTCTTAGTAATATCCATTTTTTATTTTTTACCACGCAATATTTCGAGGTAAAATACTTCATTCCCATAGGATTTGGTGCTCACTTATCAAAACTATTACATCTAACTACCCATCAATAAAGGATAAAGACATAATTTAAATAACTTAAACAATAATCTTTCCCATTAAAGGGTTACATCATCATCTCAAAATAAATCCCGAGGTGTAATCTAACCTTAAAATTATTACATAAGTTTCATAGGAATACATCACATATTAAAACAAGTCTTTAACATAATTCATTAAAATAAAATTCTCAAAAGTTCTTCATCATTTGGACATCTGTAATCTAACCTTAAAATTATTACATTTGCTAATACATTGATGGTCTTTCATCAACTTTCTCCACTTTATTTGACATCTGTTAATTGCAAGAGTGAGCAAAACCATCAACTCACCGATATATGCGATAGTTAAAGTGAGAAAGCAAAATGATAATATGATAATGAGAGTGAACAACGAAAAGATGAACAATAAGGAACTTGTTCTACAAATCAAAATAGAAAACAAGTTTGAACTTTAATTATCTCGAGGGTCTTAAGACCACGAACTATGTCCCCAGTATTTAGGTATTATTACCCAACCTTAACAGTCATTTAGACTATACGGACCCTTCTTAACGTACTTAGGGGATCACCCTTTGTACCATGTATTGTGCATAAACATCTAAACGTTACACGCATAAAAATCCCCTATGTTAGGGTTGTTCGTCTCAGTTTGGATTTAGAATTTCCGCACTAAAGAAAGTTTAGTTTGGAACTAGCTTATCAGTGTTTCTAGAATTTTAGAACACTATTTGAATATAGATTAATTCAATCAATAAAGGTTTGCTTACTACTTGAAGGTTTAATACAACGATAAAGCTTTGAACAAGGTTATCAAAGTCAAAGATTGAATAACAATAATATATAATTGAGTAAACATGATATATGCAAAAAAGCACTATAGAAGAGTTAAAACAATCTCCCTTGAATCAATGTATTAGAACAATTTATGCTTTGAATAATAATTAGGAAACTAAATCTCGCTCAATGTAACGAATTAGGTTACATAAGCTTGTACAAACATACGCAAGATATGTTAAGCTTGCTAAACTTCATAAAGAATGTTAGGAACTTGCATAATAATAATATAGGAATGGAAACTTGCATTCAATATGAAAAGAATGAAGTTAGAAAGCTTTGCTCAATGTAAAGAGTTAATACTTAAGAACTTGCTCAATAATGACAAGGTAGAGTTAGAAAACTTGCCTTGATTGTAAGCTACACAAATGAAAAATAATCTCCAATTACCCTACATACATCATTGAAATCGCAACAACAATTAGTTGTATGAATATTAGCTTTTAGGGTTTAAACCATCATTTAGGTCATAACCCTAACTAGCAGCATCTAACCCGTAAGTTAACACACTAACGAATTTTGAAATCTCATTTACGATCAACATAACTCAATCGTTCATCTCTAACTTTTAAAAAAACACCACTTTTAGTTTCATTATGTAACTCAATTAACAATCACTTCAAAATCTTTTTATACTTTGTATTATAACGCATGACAATCTGCTATTATAGTTTATATTATGCCTCAACATCAATAACATGCTTACTAAACTAATATAAGTCCATTATGCATGACGACCGCAAATAAGTAGACTCTCATCATTCAGTTTAGGTGTGTGGTAAATTGCCACACTTGATTTAGAAACAAGGCATTTACATGCCATTGCTGCCGCCATTTTTTGCCTTTTGCACTCTCCACAGAATGTACGTTTATAGTTACGTAGACAAACGAGAGACGAGCGGTGAATGAATGAGTCGACTTTTAGCCCAACAAACACAAATTTCACCCATCAAACGGTGATAATAACATGTAAAATAAATATACAACTATCATAAACATGACTGCTAACACACTCAACTACTTCGCACAATTTAACAACAACTAAAACAATTTTAATTTCTCAATTTTCATGTTTTTCATATTAAAATCCATTTTTGATAGTCTATCCCAAAAATTATCACTGTGAATTCATTATTTGACCAAATCATTCCATTCAAATTACATTATGTTCATATCTCAATGAACTACCATATGCAAGCGTCAATTTACAGTTTTATACACAAATCGACAGCTAGAATTGATACTTTCTAAGGCCATTTTTTAAATTTGAACACTGATATTCATTTTCTTTCTACACACCAATTGCTCACGATTTGATAACTGATACAACACTCATACATGATGACAACAGATTCTACAATATAACCCATATCATATAATCACGTTTGAAACAACAATTCAACAAAATTGTTTACAGAGAACTAGAAATTAGAAAACTAAATTTTAGAATTAAGGGTGAATTTTACCTAAATCCTTGACTGATGAGAAGAAGGATGACAAGGAATTGTGTTCCCTCTTGATACTCCAGCTTTCTTAGCACAATTATAGAGAAAACTCTCTTACCAAGCTCTCTCCTCACTCTGTTATTTCTCCTTCTCACTAGACCCTTCTCTGAACTTAGCCTTAGAAAATAAACGCGTAGAAATTATAATAAACTTACTCCCACTAACCTCAGGTAAAGACACAAAAAGGCAGCGTCAGTTGAATAATGCCAAAGGCCATAAGGCCTTGTTTGGCTAACCAACTTTCCCCAAACTAAATTATTTTAATAACATTTATATTATATAATTTTATGTCACACTTTTAGTTGATTAATTTAAATAACTTAGTTTAGTTAATTTAAATAAATAATAATTATAATATAAAATAATTAAAATCTTATTATCATTAATAAATAATTATATATCTAATTTAATTAATAAATTGTACACATCACTATATTTAATTTATTTATTTCCTTTAAATTAAACAATTCATTTAATTTAACTAATTTCTTAAATATTAAGTAATTGATTTAATTTAATTATCTCCTTAAATTAAATCCAACAAATAAAATTATCATTACTCGATTCAATTAACATTAATTAATTTAGCTACTAAATTAATTCATGACAATTCATCAAATATTTATTTTCCTCAATAAATAAATTATTTTAAATATTTATTTAATTCCATAAATATTTAAATTAAATTACAAATTTCTCGATCGTTACATCCTTCCCTCCTTAAAAGGATTCTGTCCCCAGAATCACAACTCAAAAAATTTATCCGTTACATTCTTCCCTCCTTAACAAGATTTTGTCCCCAGAATCGCTATACAAAATCAAGCAAACAACTGAGGATAATTCTTCATCATAACGCTTTCAAGTTCCCACGTAGCTTCTTCAAAGATTGTGGTTCCTCCAGATTACCTTAATGTAAGGTATCACCTTATTCCTCATTACTTGCTCTTTTCTGTCAACAATTTGAAGAAGGACTTCTTCATATGACAAATCCTTCTCAAACTGTAAGGGCTCATATTCTATAACATGTTTATAGTCAGGCTTATATGGTCTCAATACCGAAACATGGAAAACATTATGAATATGCTCTAACTCCGGAGGTAAGGCTACCTCGTACGCCACTTCGCCAACTCGTCGAAGCACTTCAAAAGGTCCTATAAATCTAGGGCTCAATTTTCCTTTCTTGCCAAATCGAATTTTTCCCTTCCAGGGAGACACTTTCAAGAAAACATAACTACCGACATCGAATTCCCGATTCTGTCGATGTTGATCGGCATATTTCTTCTGTCTATCCTGTGCAACTATTAATCTTGCTCGAATAACCTTGATTATTTCGACAGTCTCGTTGTACCAATTCTGGACCCAATAGCTGACGTTCACCAACCTCATCCCAACATAATGGAGTTCTGCATTTTTCGTGCCGTATAACGCTTCGTAAGGCGGCATGCCAATACTCGCGTGATAACTATTATTATAAGAAAATTCCACCAATGGTAGATGGTCATCCTAATTTCCCTTGAAATCCATGATACATGCTCTGAGCATATCTTCTAGTGTTTGGATGGTTCTCTCTCACTCGTCTGGCTTGGATCGAGGATGGTACGCTGTGCTCATTCTCAGTTGTGTTCCCAAACACTCTTGTAATCGTTTCCAAAAATTAGATGTGAAACGTGGATCTCTGTCTGATACAATAGACACAGGTACACCGTGTCTTGACACAATCTCTTTCACGTACATTTTTCCTAACCGATCTAGGGTAAACCAAATCTTGATTGGCAAAAAGTGTGCCGACTTCGTTAGTCGATCAACAATCACCCAAATGGCGTCGTAACCTTGTTGAGTCGTTGGAAGACCTACCACAAAATCCATTGTGATATGCTCCCATTTCCATTCTGGTATCTCCAATAGTTGTAATAATCCGCTTGGCCTTTGATGTTCTGCTTTGACTTTCTGACACGTTAAGCATTTCGCCACACACTCAGCCACATCACTCTTCATATTCGGCCACCAAAAATGATGTTTAAGATCTTGGTACATCTTTGTACTCCTAGGGTGAATCGAATATCTTGAGTTATGAGCTTCACTCAAAATTTCTTCTTTAACTTCTGGTACTTGCGGAACCCAAATTCTCCCTTCGAATCGAAGTAACCCTTCCGAATCGATTTTGAATTTGTTTCCCTCACCTTCAGATATCTTCTATTTTATCTTTTCACAGTCTTCATCTTGAAGTTGTGCATTTTTCACCTTATCTACCAACGTTGAACTGTTTCTCATCTGGAACAACTTTTCATCGGATTCTGTCGGATATTTAATTTCCAACTCCATCTTAGCCATTTCCGACACTAACTTTTCTTGATCAGTTAACATCATTAATTTCTCCCGTCCCTTCCTACTTAAGGCATCAGCAACAACGTTTGCCTTTCCGGGATGATAGAAAATCTCGCAATCATAATCTTTGATCAGCTCCAATCATCTTCTTTGTCATATGTTCAAATCTTTTTGTTTAAAGATATATTTCGGACTTTTATATGGGTGGTATATATCTCACACCTCTCTCCATAAAGATAATGTCTCCAATTTTTCGTGGCAAACACCATCCGCCGCTAACTCTAAGTCATGAGTCGGATACCCCTTCTCGTAATCTTTCAATCGGCGTGATGCATACGCAATAACTTTCTGTCATTTTGCATAAGCACACAACCTAGTCCCTTATGCATGCGCATCACTATACACCACAAAATTTCTCGGTATCATCAGCAACGACGACAACATAAGTCTTGAACTCAACCTCTTCTTTAATTCTTGAAAACTTTCCTCACACTTCTCTCGTCCAAACAAACTTAACCGCTTTTCTAGTTAAATTTGTCAATGGAGTCGCGATCTTGGAAAAGTCTTGAATAAAACGCTTTGTAGTATCCTCGCCAATCCTAAGAAACTCCTCACTTCGGCGGTGTCTTTACTGATCCCGATTTATTACAGCTTCCACCTTTGATGGATCTACCGAAATTCAGTCCTTATCAATAACGTGCCCGAGAAACTGTACACGTTCCAGCCAAAATTCACACTTTGAGAACTTAGTGTACAACTTCTCTTTTCTCAACGTCTCCAACGTCAATCTCAAATGTTCCATATATTCCTCTATGGTTTTGGAATATACCAATATATCATCAATAAACACCACCACAAATTTGTCTAAGAATGGTTTAAACACCCTGTTCATCAAGTCCATGAACGCTGCAGGTGCATTAGTTAAACCAAAAGACATAACCAGAAACTCGTAATGACCATACCGAGTTCTGAACGCTATTTTTGGTACATCCTCCGGCCTCACCTTCAAATGATGATAACCACTTCTCAAGTCTATCTTAGAGAAATACCTCGCTCCCTTCAACTGATCGAACAAGTCATCGATTCTAGGTAATGGATACTTATTTTTAATCGTGACCTTATTCAATTCTTTGTAATCAATGCAAAGCCGCATCGTTCCGTCTTTCTTCTTAACAAACAACACCGGTGCTCCCCATGGCGAAAAACTCGGCTGAATATACTTTTTGTCAAGCAATTCTTGCAATTGCACCATCAACTCTTTCATTTCTACCGGGGCCATTCTATATGGTGCCTTAGATATCAGAGTTGTTCCTGGTAGTAAGTCAATCACGAACTCGATTTGTCGATCCGATGGAAGACCCGGCAAATCATCTGGAAATACGTCTGCAAAATCTCTTATGATCGGTATTTCATCTAACTTTGCACTCTTCTTCTGTGTATCGACTATGTAGGCTAAGTATCCTACACATCCTTGTTTCAACAACTTTTTGGCTAGCATCACCGTCAGACAACTTGCTTGTCAAGGTGACTTGCTGCCAAAGAACACAACCTTTGACGGAGTCATAAGGTTAACACACTTCTTTGGCAATCAATTATCGCACCGTAATTGAATAACCAATCCATTCAAAGATAACATCAAATTCACCAAGTCTAATTGGTATCAAATCTACCATCATCTCATGACCCTTTATAACCACTCTACAATTCCTATATATAAATCTAACAGGAATCACTTCTCTATTCGCAATCTCTATACTTAAGGGAAATTCTAATTCTTCCTGAGGCAAATCTAAGTTCTGAGCAAATTCATCGGATATAAATGAACAAGTAGCACCCGAATCAAATAGTACATAAGCATTAATACCATTAATCGGAATGATACCTGACACCACATCCTTAGACTGTACAACATCCTGCACGGTCATATTGAAAGTCCTCGCAGTGTAGGTCGGCTTGATTGAGCTGGTCCAGTGATAGTCAATGCACCACCACCGTTGTTGTTTCCTTTTCCACCACTTGCACTTCCCGCTGGCTTCTTAGGGCAATCACGAGCCATGTGATCCTTCGAACCGCAGGTAAAACATGCTCCTTTCTTTGGACTAAAACAATTTGGTGCAATGTGTCCCTCCTGACCACAGTTGAAACACACTCTCTTTCCCTTCAAACATACTCCAGTATGGTTCTTCCCACAAGTTGCACAAGCCTCAAACTTTTTCTTCTGCTGATTTCCTTGCTGTCCTCCCATAGTTGAATTCTCATTCCACTTCCTCTTTTGATTGTTACTTCCAACGTTACTTCCACCAGCGTTATTTTCATTCCCATTCTTCCTCTTCTTCTGCTCTTGGTTGTACTTGGTCAAGGCATCACTTCCACCTTCCGCAATAATTGCCTTTTCCAATATAGCCGCAAATGTATTCAGCTGAAACATTGAAACCTTGCTGTAAAGCCAGGGCCTCAATGCTTGTTCGAATCTTCTTGCTTTGCGTTTATCAGTATTGACTTGATAAGTGGCAAACCTTGCCAACTCATTAAACTTCGCAGGATATTCCGGCACCGTCATAGTTTCTTGTTTCAGTTCTAGAAATTGCACTTCCAATTGATTCCAAGAACTCGGTGGAAAGTACATTTCAAAGAATATCTCCTTAAATCTATCCCACGCTATCACTCCTTGTCCTCCACGAACCTTGTTTGCTTGCCACCAGTAGCTAGCTTTAGACTTCAGTATAAACGTTGAGAACGTAGTCTTCCGATCTTCATTAACTCTAGCCACGTCGAACACCTTCTCCATTTCCATGATCCAGGTTTGGGCTTCCACTGGATTCATGGACCCTTGAAATTCTGGCGGTCCAACCGCTTTAAATTCCTTGAAAGTCGTGACTTGGGCTTGCGATTGATTCGCAAGTGCACCCGTCAACAAAGCTACCAATTGCTGAACCGGATTAGCGTTGGTCTGGTTGTTATTATTTGTAGACCCTCTCGGAGGTGCTTTTGACGACGTGGTGGTTTCTTCTTCTAGGAGGCATCTTCTGTTAATATATACGCTTATTACCTCATTCCTCAACTTCTTGGGTATTTGAAGTTTAACTTTAACATTCCAAGATTAAAGTTATAACACATAACATTTGAAATAAACTTTTATATTTTATTCTTTCATAACGTTTTAAAACATGATAAAGATAGCATAATCGCTATAACATCCACTTTCCTGAACTAAACACGTTTCAGGATTACATACTCATACTATCCCTTTATTTATCTCAAAATAAGGGATTCACAATTTATTTATTCACATAATTAACCACACATTATCATCTATCTTATTCTATCTAAGCATATTAAGACGTCATAAGGCTTCCCGACGCTCCTCATCCATGATACGATACGCCGTTCTACGATCCATCACGAACCACGGCGAATTCTCAAACTGAGGTGGGTAATAGTAGACTCGATCCTGGGCCCTATCAATTGTCGAATTAAAAGCATAATCCATCTCCTTCATCTTGGCTTTCTTCACTTGAACCTTAGCCTCAGCACGGTCTACACGTTGAGTCGCCTTCATCCAAGAATCCTCTGCTCTTGCACGCTTAGTTGACTCCTCCTTGAAATCATCTTTCAATTTCTCCATGTTCGTCTTCATCTTCTCGCATCGCCAACAGGTCTTCATCTTTGACCCTTTGTATGAACTAAGTCCCACTCCGTGTTCCCAAGTTTTGAGTCAAGTTCACGAATCTCGCATCCTTTTGCTCCACGAGTCGCGTTGATGCATCTCAACCATTTCCTTCAGCTCCTCGACCTCATCCTGTAATTCTACATTACGGTCATACAAAACATCATACATCTCGGCCGATATGGAGTTTGGTGGAAACTCCTCAGGATCCTCCTCATCATCATCCTCTTCTATTTCCTCAGAACTATTCTCCTCGGGATCGGTTACAGGCTCATCCTCTTGGATCAACTGCTCCCGCACCACATGAATATCCCGGGGTTCATCATCTATAGGTATCTGAGGTATCACCTCTCTAGCTGGACTGGATCCTCCTTCGTTAGACATCCTGACAACAAAATATTTTAAGTTTTACTTAATATTTTCGATACTCGCGAGCACATAAGTTATTAACACATAGCACATAATGTCTTTTATTATTTAGCTTCAATGGATACCTTAATCCATTCCTTAAAACTCGATAAGAGTTAAACACCTCTATATTTTCTATTTCCTTAAAGGTTACTTCCTAAGGTTTCCCCCCTAAGGTTCATAACCTAAAGCTTTGATACCAACTTGTGACACCCCCAAATCCAGGTACTTCATTCCCACAGGATTTGGTGCTCACTTATCAAAACTATTACATCTAACTACCCATCAATAAAGGATAAAGACATAATTTAAATAACTTAAACAATAATCTTTCCCATTAAAGGGTTACATCATCTCAAAATAAATCTCAGGTAATCTAACCTTAAAATTATTATATAAGTTTGTGGAATACATCACATATTAAAACAAGTCTTTAACATAATTCATTAAAATAAAATTCTCAAAGGTCTTCATCATTTGGACATCTTGCCCTTGCTTTTGCTAGTCGACGGCTCATCAACTTTCTCCACTTTAGCTGCAGTGTTAATTGCAAGAGTGAGCAAACAAATGCTCACTGATATAGAACGTAGCAATGATAATAACATGAGAGTGAACAACGAAAGCTGAACAATAAGGAACTTGTTCTACAAATCAAAATAGAAAACAAGTTTGAACTTTAATTATCTGAGGGTCTTAAGACCACGAACTATGTCCCCAGTACTTAGGTATTATTACCCAACCTTAACAGTCATTTAGACTATACGGACCCTTCTTAACGTACTTAGGGGGATCAGCCCTTTGTACCATGTATTGTGCACAAACATCTAAACGTTACACGTACAAAATCCCCTATGTTAGGGTTGTTCGTCTCAGTTTGGATTTAGAATTTCCGCACTAAAGAAAGTTTAGTTTGGAACTAGCTTATCAGTGTTTCTAGAATTTTAGAACACTATTCGAATATAGATTAATTCAATCAATAAAGGTTTGCTTACTACTTGAAGGTTTAATACAACGATAAAGCTTTGAACAAGGTTATCAAAGTCAAAGATTGAATAACAATAATATATAATTGAGTAAACATGATATACATGCAAAGCGCTATAGAAGAGTTAAAACAATCTCCCTTGAATCAATGTATTAGAACAATATATGCTTTGAATAATAATTAGGAAACTAAATCTCGCTCGATGTAACGAATTAGGTTACATAAGCTTGTACAAACATACGCAAGATAGGTTAAGCTTGCTCAACTTCAAAAAGAATGTTAGGAACTTGCATAATAATAATAATATAGGAATGGAAACTTGCATTCAATACGAAAAGAATGAAGTTAGAAAGCTTTGCTCAATGTAAAGAGTTAAGATTTAAGAACTTGCTCAATAATAACAAGGTAGAGTTAGAAAACTTGCCTTGATTGTAAGCTACACAAATGAAAAATAATCTCCAATTACCCTACATACATCATTGAAATCGAAGCCACAATTAGTTGTATGAATATTAGCTTTTAGGATTTAAACCATTATTTAGGTCATAACCCTAATCTAGCACCTAACCACGTAGGTTAACACATTTAACTAATTCTCGAAATCTCATCATTACGAGCCAACATAACTCAATCGTTCATCTCTAACTTTTAAAAACACCACTTTTAGTTTCATTATATATAACTCAATTAATAATCACTTCAAAATCTTTTATACTTTTTTGTATTATAACGCATGACAATCAACTGCTATTATAGTTTATATTATGCCTCAACATCAATAACATGCTTACTAAACTAATATAAGTCCATTATACGACACGCAAATAAGCAGACCTCATCATCACAGTTTAGGGTGTGGGTATGGCATGCACACACTTAGGCTTGGAACACCAGCAAGACCACGCCACAATGCAATTGCGCGCCATTTTGCCTTAACAGCATATTAGCATGTGCTGCAGCAGACGAGAGACGCAGAGATAAAGTGAAGTGAATGAGCAGATTTTTAGCCCAACAAACACAAATTTCACCCATCAAACGGTGATAATAACATGTAAAATAAATATACAACTATCATAAACATGACTGCTAACATATTCAACCACTTCGCACAATTTAACAACAACTAAAACTATTTTAATTTCTCAATTTTCATGTTTTTCATATAAAACTCCATTTTTGATAGTCTATCCCAAAAATCATCACTGTGAATTCATTATTTGACCAAATCATTCCATTCAAATTACATTATGTTCGTATCTCAATGAACTACCATATGCAAGCGTCAATTTATAGATTTTTATACACAAATTGACCACTAAAATTGATACTTTCTAAGGCCATTTTTTAAATATGAACACAGATATTCATTTTCTTTCTACACACCAATTGCTCACGAATTTGATAACTGATACAACACTCATACATGATGACAACAGATTCTACAATATAACCCATATCATATAATCACGTTTGAAACAACAATTCAACAAAATTGTTTACAGAGAACTAGAAATTAGAAAACTAAATTTTAGAATTAAGGGTGAATTTTACCTAAATCCTTGACTGATGAGAAGAAGGATGACAAGGAATTGCGTTCCCTTATGATACTCCAGCTTTCTTAGCACAATTACAGAGAAAACTCTCTTACCAAGCTCTCTCATCACTCTGTTATTTCTCCTTCTCACTAGACCCTTCTCTGAACTTAGCCTTAGAAAATAAACGCGTAGGAATTATAATAAACTGACTCCCACTAACGTCAGGTAAAGACACAAAAAGGCAGCGTCAGTTGAATAATGCCAAAGGCCATAAGGCCTTGTTTGGCTAACCAACTTTCCCCAAACTAAATTATTTTAATAACATTTATATTATATAGTTTTATGTCACACTTTTAGTTGATTAATTTAAATAACTTAGTTTAGTTAATTTAAATAACTTATAATACTATTAATAAAAATCTTATTATCATTAATAAATAATTATATATCTAATTTAATTAATAAATTAGACACATCACTATATTTAATTTATTTATTTCCTTTAAATTAAACAATTCATTTAATTTAACTAATTTCTTAAATATTAAGCAATTGATTTAATTTAATTATCTCCTTAAATTTGATCCAACAAATAAAATTATCATTACTCGATTCAATTAACATTAATTAATTTAGCTACTAAATTAATTCATGACAATTCATCAAATATTTATTTTTCTCAATAAATAAATTATTTTAAATATTTATTTAATTCCATAAATATTTAAATTAAATTACAAATTTCTCGATCGTTATTCGTTAAAGTCACTACTTTAGTTTAGGCTTGGAGATATATCCATGGTGACGTCGATGACACCATTCTACTTTGACAAAGGTCCCTGTGACAAAAAATTTTACTCACTATCGCATGCAATTGGATCTGTTGATTACTGATGATGTGATTTGGGTTCCTTACAACCCAGATTATCTATTAGTAAGTTTTGAGGATGGTTTCTTGACAGGAGCGGAGTATGCCTTGATTACCCGTCGGATTCCCATTTTGATTGATGGAGGTTGGGAGCTCTATTTGGGAGATCGAGCTATCAAATTTATCAATGGGAGATTTGTATTCCATATCTTCCTCTTGCTTGGTGGTACTAGCCTTTGTCCCAACCCATTACAGATATTCCCTTGATAGGCTTAGATGGTTTCATGTTATCCGATGGACCTTGCACTTATGACGCTTTTTATCGGTGGTGGACTCCCTGTACTGTTGGGGCTCAGACACATGCTACCCAGTTCTTGAAAGACATAGTACCTGGATCCGTGACGATGATGGATTGGATGACATGCATTAGAGAGCCAACTCACTTGGCGCAGATAGTGAGCTTAACACAACAGGTGGAGCAGATGTCCCTCTTTATACGCCATTTGGGCAGGGATCCCGTAGAGGCTGCTACTTATTATCTCTCTAGAACTAGTGCTGGTCCCTCTGGTGGCCCAAACACTGATGGTTTTGCTGCAGGAGATGCACGATTGTACCATCACGATATATCCTTTAGCAGAGCTAAATTGACTCAAGAGGAGTTAGCTCATGTTGACTGACTTGGAGATGTAGATGTTAGGGAATTCTTTCTGTATGCCTTTGTTAGCCGTTCGACGTTTGTGCCCTTTTTCCCTGTACGTTTTATTTTTATTTGTAAGACAGAGATGATGTATCTAGTTTTATATTTCACAGAGATGTATATATAATGCTTTCAATTTATTGCACCTATTATGTAAGACCCCAAATTTTATGAAATAAAAGTATTCAATTTTTCTTATAATTACTATTTAGTAAATGGTTAAATTGATAAAAAGTAAAGTTAAAGGTGATATATGAATTTTTTTTCAAAATAAGCAAGTGGTTATAAAATACATATTGTTGTCGGGGAATATTCGTTTGGTCGTGGAATATTCTAGCTGTCGAAGAATATTCGTATGATGGCGCAGTCATTTGTGGGCCCCATGATAGAATAACTGTCAGATGAAGAAAATGACAAGTTTGAGTTTTTATAAATAACGGCGTAATTGTTACCGTTAACACTATTGGAATACCTAGTGGTTAAAATATAGTAATACTCGTGGTTGCACAGTAGCACACGGTATTGCACAGTATTTTTGGAATTATTGATTCTTACGTATGAAGGCATTACTCAATAATTGTAATTACTGTTCAATATTTTATTGGTTCAATAATTGTTGCGTTGATATTTTATATTATTGTTGTTCAATAATTGTCACAACACAATATTTCCCATTATCAAATCAATAATTCATATTATTTGAATAATATTATTAGATAGCATTATTGGCAATATCTAGAAAGTTCTGTCAAGGAGAGGTTTGGTCACCTAATTGCGCGCCAGTAAGGAGAAATCCTTATCGGAAAGCCCCCTCTTTCCTGGGAACGGCATGGTTGTCATTATTGTGATTCTGTAATATTATTTGTGAATAATTAATTATTGATTTATATGATAAGGAAATATATATTTTTATATGGATATAAAAGAAGGAATTAATTCTGAGGTGTTTTATTAGTATTTTGTCAAAATGAAGAACAAAATTTGGAAATTTTAGAAAATTAGTTTATTACATGATTTTGTAAAATCTATAACTCTTTGTGTATAATGAGTTAGGAGATTAACCATATATCAAAAGAAAGCCCTGGAAGTAAGCTAACCGTAGAAATTTGAATCACCCAAAAATTCATTGTGGATTTTTTGTGGTGTCTGTTTGAATGAAACTGGTCAGAAGGACTCATAATTCGAAAAATCAGTGTTCTTGAGATATATTGCGTGAGTTATAATTTTTAATCCGACCGTTGGATCATTGTTATTTTTGGATATGTTAAACATATATAAGTTGAGTACATGTCCACAAATTTTGAACCGTTAAAAATTAACGTATGATTTGTTATGAATTTTAAGAGGTGGTTGATTCGGAAATAATGTTTATAAATGATTTTTGGTGGAAAATTCTAGAATGAGCGGGCCCCACCTTTGGTTGGTGAATAATGTGCTAAAATTTTATTTCAAAAGTGGTGGGTGGGAGTAGTAACAGGTAAAGCCATCAGGTTGCAGGTCAAGTCTGCTTTGGCGTTCTAACATTTTCCTATAAATAGAGTGCTGAGTTAGAATTGAAAATCACACCAGAAACATAAGTTTTCTCTCCCTATATTATCGAGCGTATTTTTGTGAGTATTTTGATACTTTGAGAGTTGTTAATCAGTGCAAGTTTCCTTCAGCGTCATATCCGATATTTCAGTCAGAAGTACTGCTCTTTTGAGGTAAGGGATAGTAAGGGATTGCAAGGGATATTGTCATTATATTAGTAAGGGATTGTAAGGGATAGTAAGGGATTTTAAGGGATTGTAAGAGATGTTATTTTCTTCTTAAATGATATTATTTTCTTCAATGTCATTATGCCGAATTATTGATATGAGTTTTATTGTGGAATTTCTACCTTTTTCATGTCGGGGTTACTATTCACGTATACGACACTATTCACGTATATGGCACTATATTCATGTATATGGCACTATTTACGTATATGATATTATTTATGTATACGGTACTATGTACGAATACAGGTTACTATTCACGAATTACTATTTACGGGTACTATTCACGACAAAATTGGTTTCTTTTTCTGACCAAATTATCGTTTTTTTATGAATCTTACTCTTGAAATTAAATGCAGTTGTTGATCATATTGTCTTTATTATCATATATAACATTTTTATAACTCTAATGATGATATTTCTCATTGACTTGAGTGTAAAGATGGGTAGATTATTGGTATGATCATGACTATGGGTTCTCTTTGGCTAGTAGTACAAAGATGAATTGTTGACTGGTATGATCATGACCATTGAATTTATAATTGAATATCTTTACCTTAAGTGCAAAGGTGAATTGATCAACATGGCTATAAAAATTATTGGTAGTTGTGTATGCTTTTGATGAATTCCTAGCATATCTAATTGGTATGAAGGTGATAGTGTACACGGATCACGCGGCAATTCGACACTTAGTGGCGAAGAAGGATGCAAAGCCTTGTTTGATCAGATGGATATTATTATTGTAGGAGTTTTATTTGGAGATCAAGGATAGAAAGGGAACCGAGAATCAAGTGGCGGACCACTTATCTCGACTAGAGAATCTGGGAAAGGAAGTAGAGGACAAGATTGTGATTAATGAATCCTTCCCAGACGAACAATTGTCTGTGGTAAAAGGGGAAGTGCCATGGTTTGCAGACTACGCAAACTACTTGGTGAGTAAGATGGTACTTTCTGACTTGGTTGGTCATCAAATGAAGAAATTCTTGCATGATGTTAAATGGTTTATATGGGATGAACCATATTTGTTCAAATAATGTGCTGATCAGATGATAAGGAGGTGTATCCCATATAGCGAGATAGAGGGGATTTTGAAGGATTGTCATTCTTTTTTATATGGTGGTCACTAAGGTAGAGAGCGAACAGCGGCTAGAGTACTACAAGCAGGATTCTACTGGCCAATAATTTTCAAGGATGCTTATAGTTTCGTCCAGAGATGTGACCGATGTCATAGAGTCGGGAACATTTCAAAGAGAAATGAAATGCCATTGAATACAATCCTCGAAGTGTAAATTTTTGATGTGTGGGGGATAGATTTTATGGGCCCTTTCATTTCTTCATGTGGAAATCTGTACATTCTACTAGAAGTGGATTATGTGTCGAAGTGGGTAGAAGTGGCAGCTCTTCCAACAAATGATGTCAAAGTAGTCCTTAGATTTTTGTAGAGGAGTATTTTCACGAGGTTTGGGACTCCAAGGGTCATCATTAGTGATGAAGGAAGTCATTTTTGTAATAGGCAGTTCACAGCTTTGTTGGCTATGTATGGGGTGAATCATCGCATTGCTACAACTTATCATCCTCAAACTAATGGCCAAGCAGAAGTTTCAAATCGTGAAGTCAAGAGAATTCTGGAAAAAGTTGTGAATCCCACAAGGAAGGATTGGTCCTTAAAGCTTGATGATGTTGTTTGGGCATATATGACTGCTTATAAAACTCCGTTGGGCATGTTACCTTTTTAGCTAGTTTATGGCAAGGCATGTCACCTTCCTATGGAGCTAGAGCATAAGGCATATTGGGCGATTCGGAAGCTCAATTTTGATTTATAAGATGCAGAAGAGAAACACCTACTCCAACTCAATGAGTTGGATGAATTCCGATTACAGGCGTATGAAAACTCAAAGCTATACAAAGAGAAGTTGAAGAAATTTCATGATCTCAAGATCATAGAGAGAACATTTGAGCCGGGACAAAGAGTTTTTCTTTTCAATTTCAGACTTAAACTTTTTCCTGGGAAGCTCAAATCAAGATGGTCAGGGCCATTTATAGTGAAGACTGTTTTCCCCCATGGTGCGGTAGAAGTGTTTGATAAGTTCCCAGATAAGCCGTTTAAGGTGAATGGACAGCGATTGAAGTATTACTTTGGTAGCGAGGTTGACAGACAGAAAGTCACCTCCATTCTTTCTTCGACGTGATTGAATTAGAGACAGTCAAGCTAATTGACTATAACTTAGCGCTTGATGGGAGGCAACCCATTGTTTTTATCTATACTTTTTATTTATTCAGTTTAGGTTGTTTTTGTTAGCTCATTTTAATTTTTAATTATGATAGTTTGATTTGTTCTGCATAAGTGCGTTGGTAGCTGAATTTGCATAGGACTATGTTTGAGAATAGTATAGGGAGTATGATGATTAAATACTCATTCTTGCGTATTCAGTAGTTCATGCTTTGATATGGTTAATTGGTGTTTATGCAGGTGAATTGGCAAGAAGTCATCACTATGTTAATGTATTGGAAGATACAGATTGGAAGTGCAAGAAGTAGGGTCGGGCGGCCGTGCTATGAAGGCCTTAACAAATCGCGCGCCCGCGTTGCATGTCTGAGTAAAAAGAGTACTCGCGCGCCCGCGCCATGTCTCCATTGAAAATACGGGCGGTCGGGCCTGACACCGGATTTTAAAAAAAAAAATTGGGTTTTAAAACGTACTGTGATTCATATCTTCTATCACTTGATATAACAGAGATTCGTATTCTCCTATTCTCCAAAAAATGCATGACTCCTCCTTTCCAAACCGTTCCCAAGTAAAGGTGTAACGTCTCATCTCCACTACGTGATTGTCGCTTCAAATCTCCTACCCACGTTTAACATCTACATTTATAAAACTAGGGTTGCAGTGGGTTTATGCAACATAAGTTTGGGGGTATTCAGTCATCAGTTATCACTCACGATTTTACCAGGCCAGTCTTCTTCTTCTTTATCAGTTCTGAATGGGTCCTAAGCGTGCTCGATCTCGCACTCCGGAATCATCCTCTACAAGCAGTCAAAGTGGTGACAATGTTGATTTCTCTAAATTTGTCAACTTGGATGCTCAAATTGAATACTATCAAATTGTGGGGAAGTCATTTGTTCGTGAACGAGGGTTCAAACCAGATGCGTAGGATGGACAGTTAGTGCAGATGATTAGAGAAAGGTGTTGGCATGGTGTTTGCTCTATGCCGACGGCTTCACCTATGGCTGTTGTGCGAGAGTTTTACGCAAATTCGAGGGAAACAATGAATGGGTTTTCTTTTGTTCGTGGGATTCAAGTGGACTACAGACCGAGAGCCATTCGCCAAGTGTTCAATTTACGCGACCCTCCGGCCGAACAAGTTGGGTGGAGGCTGAATGTTTAGAGACAGATTTGGCTGTTGTGATCACTGATTTATGTATTCCAGGGACTCAATGGACATGCACTCCGGGGCACTAATCACCCTAAGACCTTTCTGGCTTCCACTCTCAATTGTTATGCAAAGGCCTAGAATCTCTTTGTGTGTGCAAAAATTATGTCATCTTCTCATTAGCGTGAGATTACAGTTGAGCGAGCAATTATACTATGGGGGATTATCGTGGGCAAGGATATGGACATAAGTTACCTGATGAATCAGAATATGATGAGATATATGCGGGGAAGTACCACGGGTAGTATTCCACATGCATCAATAGTGACCCATTTGTGTGCCAAGGCAGGAATTAGGTGGACGGATGAGCAGTTGTATTTCCCAAGCCAGGACATTACGCATGCTACAATAGCAAGATTTGAAGATTGGCAAGGGGGTACTCCGCATCGAAGAAGAAAGGGTTTTATTCTTTGTCACGCATCGTCTACACCATCATTACAGCCCTCCAAAACGGATGAAGCAGACATGTCAACCCAAGCCACTTCTTCTACTTGGGATCGACAGCTCCGAAGGTTGGAGTGGAAGGTAGACGCTCTGTACGACAATTTTGCAGCGTTTGCTACGGGTTTGACGAGGTCACTAACAGAGGCGTTTGTGCGTGAGGAACTATGCTTGAGTAATACAGATTTGGGGACTGGTCGTGCCATTTCCACCATCAAAATTCACCACCAAGAGGGTGGTGCAAATTGAGCGATGAGGGGAGTTCTTCTAACCCTATACCTTCATTCATTGGGATAATGAATATTTTAAGTTTTGGGGTATTGCGTAGTAGGGTAGTTGCATGTAGTGTTTGCATGATTAGTTTAAATTTTGCATTTTTATGTGTTAGTTAATAATTATAGAAAATTTTTCTGTTTTTAGTCATTATTAATTGGTTAGTACATGTTTAAGTTGCATTATATGTTTAGTTGCATGTCTCACAATTCTAGCTTTATGGAAATTATGTCTAACCAATGATGAAATTGAATTTTGAAGGATTGTTGAGTTTAATGGATATCTTAAGCCTAGATATAATGTTTTACATGATGGAATCCATGGTTTTTGTTTAGATGCTTTCGGTTTGCACTGGCATGTTCGCAAATGCTTGTAGGCATAAGAGTTATGTGTTATATTGCTTGATAGGAAATGTGGTTTTAAAAATAGAATTATTTGGAAAATGAACTTGGACTATGAAAAACATTGATAATCAAGCTTTGGGAACACATGAGTATGCTGTATATATATAAAAAATTAATAACGTGGCTAGTCTTATTTCGGGGCCTTTGTTACTTGAGTAAGTACGCCCGTAGGGGTGTCTTAACACCTAGCCCTAAGGTCTTTTATGGTTTGGGAGTCGTTGGTTGAAAGCTCGTTAAGGGGTAGCATTGTTAGCCTAATGGAATGAGGTATTGCACTGTTATGTGAAAAAAAACATAAAATAGCAATAAACACCGCAGGAAAGAGCAAAAATCGCCCTCGTGAGTAAAAATAAAGCAGTTTAAACCCATTGTTGAACCTTAGTTTGTATGGACATGTTAGAATAGTCTTTCATGCATTAGTATACGTAAATTTTGATTTGGACTGTAATTTCCTGTTTTGAGCAGTTTAACATGTGTACTCTTTGCTTTAGTCAAGTTTTGGTGAACATAACACACACACACACACAACATCTTTATAGCATGTATGGATTACTTGTGTGAGACCCCAAATTTTATGACTAAAGATTTAAATTTTCTCAAAATATTTTTTTCAAAATTATGGAGTGGATTTGAGGTAATGTTATAGTTGTGGGTAATATTTAGAAATTTTGAAAAGTATGGAAGTTGTTATATAATATTCGATTGATCAGGAAATATTCATTTTATTGGGGAATATCCGTACGACGCTACAATCATTGGTGGACCCCGCAACAGAATTATTGTCGGATTGAGAAAACGATAAAAATATTTTTATGAAAATAACAGTGGAAGTGTTACCGTTAATTGTTGAAACACCCGGTGTTAAAAGTATAGTAATGCGCGTGGTTGCATAGTAGCACATGGTATTGATTATTGATGCTTACGTGAGAAGTCACTCAGTTTTGTTCAATTATTGCTACAGTAATTGTTGCATAGTATCTCACGTTATTTGATTCAATTATTGTCGATATTTTATATATTATTAGATTAATAATTGAGATAACAAAGTTATTGATATTATTATTTATAATATTAATGATGTCTAGAAGTTACATCGAGGAGAGGTTTGGTCACCTAATTGCAGCGGCGCATGATAGGGAGAAATCCTTATTGGAAAGCCCTCTTTCGGGAACAACTCGGTCGATTAATAGTGTGAATTATAATAATGATGATGAATTTTGTTTTATTATTATTATAAATATAATAAAACAAAAAACTTTTTATATAAAACAGAATACTTTTTAAAAAGTTTTGTTTTATTAGATTTTAAAGAATATATATATATATATATTATGAATAGAATATATTATATTTTATTGCATAGTATCCTTTCTATTCTCCTATAAATAGGATGCTTAGTTAGAATTGAAAACACACCAGATATTCTGTTGGAACATCATGTCTGTGCGGATTACGCTTGACCTGGTTCCATTCTATTGGAATATCATGTCTGTGTGGATTACGCATTACCTGGTTCCATTCTTTATTATTTTGTTGGAATATCACTGTCATGGATTACGGATTCTGGCGTGACACAGTTCTATTCTTTATTATTCATTGGGAATAACACGTCTGCATGCGGCTTCATCGCATGCATGGTGAATTCTTCTTTTATTCCATTTTTTATTATTTTGTTGGAATAACATGTCTATGGTACATTGAAAGATGGCTATACTTTATTTTAGTGTTCTCGACTAACAAACCGGTATAATTAGTTTGGCTTAACATGAAGTGTGTGGATTTGAATGAGTCAATAGATGAAATTGTAATCTCAGGTCTTCATTATCTAGTCTCACTCTAGGAATAATTAGGTTTATTTAATTTATAGTTTTTATCACAATATAATATCATTCGTTTAAAGAAGACTAAAATGGTTATGGGCTAATGCTTGGTGAACTTTATTAGTTAATTCTCCGTGGGAACGATACTTTACTTACTCTTTATTACTTGTTGACCATGTATACTTGCACGCATATATTGATCAGTAAAATGACCAACATATACCTGTTTTGGGGGCGTCACAGTTGGTATCAAAGCTTAGGGATGTTAGGTTTGTAATATTCAAGAACGCAATCAAATTGCATAAAAAGTGCGGAAACGTGTAAAATCAGAGTTTAAAATTTTTACAAACCATATACCCGGATCACCCTTTATGCACAATTATTAATTAAACGAAAATATGAAGGACAAGAATCATACCCTTGAAGATCCGAGCTTCCTCAGGTATAAGTTCACCTTCAATCCTTTTCGCGTTCAACTTGAATCCACCGGGTTTGGTTCTTTCCTTTGATCAACGTTAGCCACCCAAGCGTTTGGCCTCTAGAGGTGATCCACCAAGGAAAAATAATGATTCAAGAAAAAGGGTGGTTGGCTAAACCCTAGTTTTTCTATCTCTATAGAAAGGGTGTACTCTCCCAACAATTGAAATTATGTCGTATGTTGAAAAAGTCAACAACCACACACCCATAATAAGACTCCTCTTATTTATAGATGTGGGCAACCCACCTTAACAATTAAGGAATTGGGTTTTATTTAATTAATTAAATTCTTTTAATTAATTAAGTTCCCTAATCTTATTAGGGATAATTAATTAAACTCCTTTAACTAATTTTCCTTCCTAATCCAATTAGGAATAAATGAGAGTACTTATATTAAATTAATTCCTAAACTCTTTTAGAAATTAAAATAATAATAATTGTAATAATATTAATAAGACTCCTCTTATTAATTTATATTTAATATTTCTAAAATATTAAATAATAAATATTAAGCTATTTAATTTATTCTATCACCATAGATTAAATTAAATATACATAACATATTATTACGATTATGCCATTAACTTCTTAAATAATTATTCTTCTTTTATGGTGTGACTTTAGGTTCTCCATATTAAACCGGGTTGTGAATAAATCAATTAGAATAATTCTAATCTTATTTAAATAAATAAATTAAACAATTAATTTATTTAAATAAATAATATTTATTCTACAATAAGGATAAGCCTCTCTAGCGATCAACGACTTTCCAGATAATATAGATTTCAACATTAATCATTAAAGAACCTTTGAGTAAATAGTTACCGATACAATTCAATCCTTCCACCATACAATGTCCCAATTAAATATAAGACATGGAATTCTTTGTCAAGTCTTATTTTATTTAATTATATGTATTTCGATCCTTAAATGCACAACTCAAAATAATGCAAATTAGAAACTCCTTTCTAATTTCATTCGCCTCGCCAAGGACTCTTTGGGTTGTCATTTATCGAATCACATAGGACATTTCTCTTCTTTATAAGAAGTGGTAGATTCTTTATTGATCATACATTATCTCCATGTACAACTTATTATACCCAAGCATACCCTTTGATATACCCTAAGGGTCTTAAGGAATAAGTCAAAGTATAACTCATCATACACAAGATACTATGATGATCTCAAGTCCAAGGATTACTTCAGATTACTATCACTACATGAATTCCTATTGACAGGCAAATAAAAATCCATTAGGTATTCCTTAGCGAGCCACGTTCAGTGAACTTATTCTCTAATAAGCACCTACATACTTGCTTTAGTGTCTCCACACAAATGATCATGAGATCAATCATCCTCATCCAATGAGCAAACAACGTATGTACCAATTTACCCGGATTCACTAATCCCCAATTTAGTAATCCAATGATTGGGAAATATTTTAGTTTTAAGCTTTCTAAAAATTTAGATCTCATTAGAATGATCATCATCATTATTCTAAAAGCATTGCTTAAAACTATGGGTTTATCACATATTATAAAACAGCATCATGTAGATAATTAAAAACCTTTAATAAATTAATACTTTTTATTAATAAATGAATAAGATTGTTTCAAAGTATATGCTTTATCATCAAACATGATTGGCTTGTGTGCATACTACTTTCAATCTCCCACTTGCACTAAAGCCAATCGCCATGGTATCTCATACTCTTCTTCTCTAAGTGACGATTATCCTGTTGTTGGATAAGCTTTAGTTAATGGATATGTAATGTTGTTCATGAGAGTCCACTATCTCTATAGTGATTTCCCATCTTTCAATGATTTTAATAATCAAATGAAAGTGCCACAACACATGTTTAGATCCAAGATGAGACTTAGGAACTATTCCTAGTTCTGTAATGAACTTTTAATCCAAACAATCAACTTGCGACTTCATTTATAGCTATATACTTTGTCTTTATCACTAAACCAAAGAACTCTTTCTTTGTTTGGAACCTTTCCAATTCATCGCACCCTTTGTTCAAGATAACGCTTTACCTTAAAGTGGATTTTACATCATCTTAGTCCGTCTGAAAAACTTGAGTTTGTTAAGCCCTCTAGTTTTAATTAAGACCCACCATGAATATGATCACATCCTTAGTGTCGGTTAAGCACTTTAAGATGTTTTTCACTGACTCATAGTGAACTTCTCCATAATATGACTGATCAACATCAGGTCTCGTACATTTTATTGCATGCATGATTGTCACTCATGCGAGTTCTCTTTTCAGGAGTCTGTGGGGACTATTAAGAGAGATACACTCCATAGCTCATCGACATGAGACATCTCTTTGAGTTTGCCATGCTAAACGACTTTAGCATCAAATGAATATCGTTCCTCGGGTTAAGTCGAGCATCCTCAGTATCTATCTTTATAGATTTTATCCCCAATTAAGATACTCTTCCCAAACCATTCATGGAGGAATGTTTAGACAACTTTATCATTACTGATTGTAGCATTAGTATGTCATTCCTTATCCGTTGTATATCAACATATAATATTAGGAATGTCATAGCGCTCCCCATCTTGTCCTTTTTGTACACACTAGAACTCTTACCTCATCGTATGTAACTCTGGATCATCATCTTCTATGATGTGTACCTCATCATCATCATCTATGATGAATCCATACCTCCTAGGTATCTTCAGTACTATTCCAGATTTACGATTCGGTTGTGGTACAATAGGTCTATCTACAGGTTCCTCTTATTTGACTTATAGTGTTTTGTGGTTCTTGAACTCTTCAAGATCTATTATCCTCCCACTAGCCCCTTCAATAATAAACACCTTTATCTTAGAAGGCAGCGTGTTTCGTAACAAACACGTTTTGCTAAGTAGGATTATAGAACATATACCCTAAAGTTACTTTAGGATGTCCCACAAATCTGTATTTGTCAAATCTTGTCCCAAGCTTATCCTTTGAAACCGTTTCACATAAGTTGGACAACGCCTTATCTTAACATACTTAAGATTAGGAATCCTCCCTGTCCATAACTTTTATAGAGTCTTGGGGCTGGATTTTTGAGGTTACCTTTTCGTAGATATGCAGCCATTTCTAGGACATGATCCTAAAAGGATACTAGAATGTCGGTAAAATCATTATGGACCGTACCATGTCCAACAAGGTACAATTTTTCCTTTCAGATACATCAATCAATTATTACGTATCAGGAGGCGTCCATTATGAGAAAACCATTTGAGATGATCTAGAAACTTATTGCTCAAGTATTTATTCCTTGATCTAATCAAAGAATCTTAATACCTTGTCAATTTGTTTCACTTTTGAATTCTTTGAACCTTTCAAATAATTCACACTTGTATTTCAGCAAATACACACATTCAACTCTTTGAATGACCATCTCCTTTTCTTATACTAGTTTGTTCAATTTGCAAAATTATTTTTGCGTAAGTCAAGTATATAAAATCCATTAAGTAATATTCCAGTTCTATACAAAACATTATTATTATAAATAGAACAACAATTGTTCTTAATTATAATACCAAAAAATTTGATTGTCCAACAATAAAATGGAAATAATGTTTCTAACAAGAATTGGAATACAATAACAACTTATTGACTTAATAGATTTTCCAGAGTAGGCGATGCTAAACTATAAGTTTCTATAGCTAATGCAAAGAACCTTTGCTTCATTTTCCACACATAGGATTACTTATCTTTGTTTAACTTTCTACTTCGCTTGGTCCTTCATAAATCTATATTTATGATAACCAAAGTCGGTATCCAATACCCAAGTAGAACCTTGACTTAAAGAAAATTTTATTTTAAATCATGAACAAATTTGTATTTATAACCTAAACTTCACTAAGCTTCTTTGGTTAGCCCTCGCAAGATACTTTTCAGATTTCTTTTCGTTGTCAAAGCTTATTGCGGTGGAAGCAAGCTCATTTGCTATCCGTGACGCTTTTTTTTCTTATTATCCTTTGTTTATACCTTTCTATTTACCTTCTTTGAATCGTTCTTCTTTTTCGTAGAAGATCATTTGGCCCCTACCGAAGAAGACTTGATCTTTCTTGGTTGAAAGTGACTCTCAACATTTTTCAATATGTTAAGCAAATCAAATCGTCGAGGTGATATCTAGCTTATTCATATGAAAATTCACAACAATTGTGAAAGGAGTCCGGAGTGAGTGCAAGATCAAATCTTGGCTCAACTCTCCATCCATGACAAAACTTCGTTGTCTAATTGATCAATCAAATTGATAATGTTAAGGACCTACTATAGTGCCATTGGCCATTCTAGATCGGAAGAGCTCCTTAGATATCGATATCTATCGCCCCACTTTCCTCACCATCAACTACTTGATGTGCGGGAATATAGTAGGAGTATCCATAGTTTCGTGCCGTATTTCAAGCTTGTTACTCATGGATACGAGCATGATGCATTGAGCCAATTGTGCATCATCTTGCCACTTTCTAAAAGTAGCAATCTCTTCCTCAGAGGCATTATCTGCAACCATTGCAGGGATAGGCATATTAAGGATATAAGATAGCTTTTTAGCCGTGAAAACTATTCTCAATTTTCTTAACCAATTCGTTTAATTCAGTCCGATTAAATAGCATCTAATATGCTTCGCAGTGATAGTAATTTTAGATATTGTAAAAATCTGTAAATGAATTTGTAATTAACAACATTTTAACATACACTCTTTTATTAATTACCAAAATAAATTAGGTCTTGTTTTAAATTGGTATCTCCCACTATTTTCTTCAAACTATATTACCCTCACATATATAGTTCGGCAAAATCTAATTACAGATTCGCTAGTGAGAATAAGGATCCCATTTCAAATGTATATAGCCTTGTGGTGACACAACAAACTATATATAAATAAATAGGTAGACAACTTTTGTCAATTACATCAACTATGCAACTCCTTTTCTTTTGCCTCTTAGATTATTTTGATCAAGTGGTGGCACATCCGAATCAAAATTATCCAAGTTAAGTCCGACCTAGCACTCCATATATTCAAAAAAGAAAAATATCATCCTTGTGGTGACACAACAAAACAATATTGTTCAATTTTCTTTATAAGCATCAAATGTGAGAAATTAACATCTTAAATACTTAATACTTGCCTTGTGGTGACACAACAAACTCATATTAAATATTTAATACTCTATTAATTTTATCATGCTAGAAGGCGACGTTCGATATTCCAAATATCTTTGAACGCTTAGGACTTAATATAAAATTGAGGGGTTTGTTATTAATTTGTCTCATCTTGTTTTAGCGTAGCATGCATATATATATATATAAAATACGCTATTATATTAATGAACACTGAAGCATGTTTGCATAATATATAATATATATATATATAGTAGTAGCATGCACATATAGAATACTATATTCTACCCGGATTGATTATGGACTTTTATTCTAGTTTGGTTCACTAGAGCCACCAAGTGAACCAAAGGGTCAAACCCCAGGGGTGCAAGAAATAATATTTAAATATAACTATTACATTTAAACCGGGCTCCATTACAACGGGTCTTCAAGCGCTCCTTGCTCCTTGATCTCCAATTTTTCAAAATTAATTCTAACTATTCCTATTACAAAACTATTTTAAAATAAATAGAAACCTTGATCGCAAATAAGGGAAGTACATATGAGGGAAATAGAATTTACATTAAGAAAAATTAGAGAAGACGAAGGCATGCAGTAACCCATTTAATAAAACTCATACATTCATGCATCCAACTAAAATAAAATCCAATCACATTGGTCAATAGATCTATAATCAATCTCATTTATTATCATACACATCATCTATGTATCAATAAATAACATTCATCTTATGAATAATAAACATTTAATATATATATTGATATCATTTAATGGGCAAATTTAGTTAGTATAAAATCTAATTTTGAATCAAAATAAACTCATTTATTTTAATCCAAATTTAAATCAAAATAAAACTATTTTATTTTAATTTATCCAATTTTGAATAAAATAAACTATTTTATTTTAATCAAAATCATTAATCAAAATAAACTCCTTTATTTTAATTAATTATGGAATCCAATTCCATATAAAAAATCTTTAATTAAAATAAACTCTTTTATTTTAATTAATTATGGAATCCAATTCTATGTAAAAAATCTTTTATTAAAGGAAACATTTAATATTCTTTTCCTATTCACAAATAAACTCCTTTATTTTGAATAATATGAAATCTTATTTCATATCTAAATAAACTCCTTTATTTAAGGAAATTAGGATTCTCTTTCCAATTCACAAATAAACTCTTTTATTTTGAATAATATGAAATCTAATTTCATATCTAAATAAACTCCTTTATTTAAGGAAAGATGGAATACAATTTCAACTCCAATTAGTTATCATAGAATCCAATTCCAACTCTAATTAGTTATCATGAAATTTAATTTTAAAATTAAAATAAACTCTTTTATTTTAATATTAAAATAATTAAGATTAAAATAAAACTTTATATTTTAATATTAAAATAAACCTTTTATTTTAAAATTAAAATAAACTTTTATTTTAATTATATAATAATTAAGAATAATATTATATATATATATATATATATATATAATATATATATATATATATTATATATATAGTACGGTATATATATATTATATATATATAATACAGTTTATATATATATATATATAATATGAGAGATTGCTCCCTTTTATTCCATGCAAGTGATCTTACTTTCCGTGTATTCCTTTAAAAAATGAATAAACATGGAATCAACTTTTGAAAAAAAAAAATAAACCGGCTTTTAATCTTGATTTCATTGCGCAGAAACTTTTTTTTTTTTTTTATATAGAAGCATTCATGTGGTGCTTCATACTAACGAAAAGCAATCATGCCAAAAAAAATATATATATGTACCACGATACTGACTTTGATTACCGGTTTTTTTTTTTTTTAAATAAATTTTATACAATAAATTATGCCCAATTAAATTGTTCTAAACACATATCAATATACATATCAAATAAAACAATTAATAATTTGCATAAAGGTTTGGCTCTGATGCCACTGTTAGGTTTGTAATATTCAAGAACGCAATCAAATTGCATAAAAAGTGCGGAAACGTGTAAAATCAGAGTTTAAAATTTTTACAAACCATATACCCGGATCACCCTTTATGCACAATTATTAATTAAACGAAAATATGAAGGACAAGAATCATACCCTTGAAGATCCGAGCTTCCTCAGGTACAAGTTCACCTTCAATCCTTTTCGCGTTCAACTTGAATCCACCGGGTTTGGTTCCTTCCTTTGATCAACGTTAGCCACCCAAGCGTTTGGCCTCTAGAGGTGATCCACCAAGGAAAAATAATGATTCAAGAAAAAGGGTGGTTGGCTAAACCCTAGTTTTTCTATCTCTATAGAAAGGGTGTACTCTCCCAACAATTGAAATTATGTCGTATGTTGAAAACGTCAACAACCACACACCCATAATAAGACTCCTCTTATTTATAGATGTGGGCAACCCACCTTAACAATTAAGGAATTGAGTTTTATTTAATTAATTAAATTCTTTTAATTAATTAAGCTCCCTAATCTTATTAGGGATAATTAATTAAACTCCTTTAACTAATTTTCCTTCCTAATCCAATTAGGAATAAATGAGAGTACTTATATTAAATTAATTCCTAAACTCTTTTAGAAATTAAAATAATAATAATTGTAATAATATTTATAAGACTCCTCTTATTAATTTATATTTAATATTTCTAAAATATTAAATAATAAATATTAAGCTATTTAATTTATTCTATCACCATAGATTAAATTAAATATACATAACATATATTATTACGATTATGCCATTAACTTCTTAAATAATTATTCTTCCTTTTATGGTGTGACCCTTTAGGTTCTCCATATTAAACCTATTTGTGAATAAATCAATTAGAATAATTCTAATCTTATTTAAATAAATAAATTAAATAATTAATTTATTTAAATAAATAATATTTATTCTACAGGATAGGATAAGCCTCCCTAGCGATCAACGACTTTCCGGATAATATAGATTTCAACATTAATCATTAAAGAACCTTTGAGTAAATAGTTTCCGTGACAATTCAATCCTTCCACCATACAATGTCCCAATTAAATATAAGACATGGAATTCCATCAAGTCTTATTTTATTTAATTATATGTATTTCGATCCTTAAATGCATAACTCCAAATAATACAAATTAGAAACTCCTTTCTAATTTCATTTCGCCTTAAGCCAAGGACTCTTTGGGTTGTCATTTATCGAATCACATAGGACATTTCTCTTCTTTTATTAGAAGTGGTAGATTCTTTATTGATCATACATTATCTCCATGTACAACTTATTATACCCAAGCATACCCTTTGATATACCCTAAGGGTCTTAAGGAATAAGTCAAAGTATAACTCATCATACACAAGATACTATGATGATCTCAAGTCCAAGGATTACTTCAGACTTACTATCACTATAGGAATTCCTATTGATGCAAATAAAACTCCATTAGGTATTCCTTGCTTGAGCCACGTTTAGTGAACTTATTCTCTAATAAGCACCTACATACTTGCTTTAGTGTCTCCACACAAATGATCATGAGATCAATCATCCTCATCCAATGAGCAAACAACGATGTACTTAATTTATCCGGATTCACTAATCCCCAATTTAGTAATCCAAATGATTGGGAAATATTTTAGTTTTAAGCTTTCTAAGAATTTAGATCTCATTAGAATGATCATCATCATTATTCTAAAAGCATTGCTTAAAACTATGGGTTTATCACATATTATAAAAAACAAGATCATGTAGATAATTAAAACCTTTAATAAATTAATACTTTTTATTAATAAATGAATAAGATTGTTTCAAAGTATATGCTTTATCATCAAACATGATTGGCTTGTGTGCATACTACTTTCAAGGGATATGATCCCTGGCTGAGATGTGAGACAAAAATTAGGAGGGGAGAGATGGGGAATTCCTTCGCTAGTATGACCTACCTAAGTTTATTTGGTATTTAATTGGTCGGTCAGAGTATAGGGATAATATGTGATATAATAATTAACCCTTGTTTTGTGGCAGTATTTGAAAATGGCATCCGAAAATGTTAAGATAAGCAATGGAGCACAGGAGACCATTGAGTCTCCACAGATCAATAATCAGGATAATGTGCATCAGGAAGGCGACAATCCTCATGCAAACAACAACACTGACCAAATGATGAACGATGGAATGTTCAGAGGCTTTATGCAATTCATGCAACATCAGGAAAGAGCGGCTTCTGTCCAAAATGCAGGTGGAAACACTGGCAACTCACGGTCGGTCACCGCTAAGCAGTTCAATGAGCTAGGACCACCTGAGTTTTTAGGAAAGCCAGAACCACTTAAGGCTGAGACGTGGATAAAGCAGATTACCAAGATATTTGATGTCTTGGAATACTCAGAGGAGAAAAAGGTTTCCTTCACCACCTTTATGTTGCGTGAAGAGGCAGATTACTGGTGGGAATCTGTAAAACGTACCCAGCCTGATGCACTCAAGATGTCTTAGGAGAAGTTCCAAGAGCTGTTCAACGACAAGTACTTTCCCAAAAGTATTCGTCACATGAAGGAGGTGGAGTTTATCAAGTTGGAGAAAAATAATATGACCGTGTCGCAATACGAGGCTAAATTTGTGGAGTTATCCCAGTTTGCATCCCATTTGGTCGATAATGAGGAGCGAATGACGCGAATGTTTCTAAGAGGTTTGAAACCCGATATAAGTCAATACCTCATTTCTCACAAACTTTGTTTTATATTTAGATGTTGTGAATGGGGCTCAGTTATTGGAGCGCGATAATGAGTTAGCACAACCAAAAGGCAACAACCAACAACACGATAATAATCGTACCGGTGGCAACGGCCATCGGAACAATGATAACCATCGTGGGGGAAATTATCATGCCAAGAATGGTAACCACTTCGGTGGTAATCATAACCAAGATAATAGAAGTGGAAATTTCAAGAAGAGAAGGTTTAATAATGATGGAAAGACAACAGCATCAGCACCCATTTCAAAGGAAGAAGAACGACCATCGGTCGTATGTTTCAAATGCGGACAGGAGGGACACATCCGTCCAAACTGTATGCAGTAATCCCAAGCGTGTTTCAATTATGGAAGAGAAGGTCACCTAGCTCGATTTTGTCGTGTAGTGAAGTCAAGTCCAGCTGGGATAGTAATGCCAAAGGATGTCTCAGACAAGTCAAAGTCGTTAGTTTAAGTGAGAATGTTTGTCGAGGAACCCGAACGAAGTTATCACGGGTAAGTTAATCATAAACACTTACGAAGTCTATACCTTATTTGATACCGGTTCTACCCATTCTTTTATCTATCTTGCTTGCGCTCAACGTTTAAATTTGACTCCTGAGAAATTAGACTTTGACTTATCTGTTGAAACTCTGTTAGGAGAAACCTTCATTACATCCATTGTTTATAAATCTTATTTGATTCAAATCGACACTTTCATGTAACCTGTCGATCTTATTTCTTTGAAAATACTTTCCTTTGATGTGATTTTAGGAATCGATTGGTTAACTACTCATCATGCTTTTCGTAAGGTTGTTAGATTTCATATTCCTAACCAACCTGTTATGCAAATTCAAGCAACCAAACCACTAAAGTCAATCATTGTCATATTAAGCCATAAGTAAAGAGCCCCGAGCCCTTATCTGGGGACTTCCTTGTGTGATGCCCTGAAAATAGGTGTACACCACCCATCTTGAGTCGCCAAATACATGGTACAAAATTCAAATACAACTTAATAATACAACTGTCGTGTAAAATATGACAAAACATAAACTAGGAGTTTTAATAAGAATATTGTCATCTAGACAATATTCACACTCAATAGAGTCCTCATTACATTTATTGTCACACTATTTAATAGAATAGTGAGGACTATTAATGCTATCATCTGGACCGTCAATCCATTCCTCTACTCGTCCCAACTATATTCTCATTTCCTGAAGAGAACAGTGAAAGAAAGGGTGAGCTCAACTAGCCTAGTAAGAAATATTATGACTAAGATAATGCAGAATAAATTATCATTAGCCTTCAACAATGTTAAACTGATAAAATACAATAGACATCAAGTTTAACTGCAGCGGAATAAGCAATCCATTAGAAGAGTCAAGTAGAGCATGATATCTACTATCTTCTATGTTTTAAAATGTTTTCATCAATTTTTATCGCTGAGACTCAGCTTAATAAATAAACCACATCATCGAATCATCCCTGCACTACGGGACAAGGATATTCATTAAATCATCAATGGTCATGACTAAACCGAATAATCCATGGTCATAATCATACCAAAAATTGTCCATCAATGTATTACAGGCCACTGAGGACTTTTACCACATCATTTATAACATTACAGGTCATGATTATACCGAATGATCCCTGGTCATAATCATACCAAGTCCATCTATGCACGTAAGCCAAAGATGATTTTCATCACAAAATAAGCATGAGGATGATGACAATGATATAAGCATTAATCAAACGAAAATAAGGATAAATAATAAAGACTTTAAATTTATCCAAATATTATAAATCACTTAATAAACTCATAATCTAATATTATTAATATTATAACAATATTTTAATCACTTCTTAAACTTATAAACAATTTATTTCAATTGTTTACACTTTACCAAATAATGCATTTAATCATTCAAAAATGTTATACTCATAAGATTTCATCACCAATGATCAAATCCCTCATCAAAAATCTTCATATACCCTATATAGGATTCCCAAGCTATAAAATTCTATTTTCCAATTTTGTTACTTCAGATAACATATTTAATTTATTTACTTATAACTAGTTCATTTTCATGAAAAATACCAAATCAGTCCCAAAAATATTTCTTTTCTAGGATTTAGCAGAATATAGTCCCATATTGAACATATATTTTTCTCAGAATTTTTAAAATTCATTTACTATTTTTCATATGGCCAAAACTATCGAATATTTAGACATTTATCATAAATTGTACTTTTATCCCAAAATTCCGAAATTTACAGGGTATACTCCTGTGATATACATGTACTCCCAATAAAAATTTCACTAATTTTGAAGTTAACCACAAAGAGTTATAAGGGTTTACTTTTAAAATATTCTTTTCCCATAAAATCCATAACTCTTAATCTATACATCCAAAAATTGTCATTTTTGGACACAATCTAGAAAACTCATCAAATTATTATTTCAAATTTTTTCAGAATTTTTGAGGGTCAGAAAAATTACGAAACTGCCCCTGACAGAAACCCCTTTTGAATGAAAATACTATTCAGATGAATACAAAGGATCATTCACCATGCATGCGGTAATCCACATAGACATGTTATTCCAACAGAATAATAAATAATGGAATAACAGAAGAATTCACCAAGCATGCGATAGATCGCATGCATAAAGTTATTCTCAGCGAGAATAATAATAAAGAATGGAACCAGGTCATGCGTAAACCGCACAGATAGGAAATTCCAACAGAATAATAAAGAATGGAACCAAGTCATGCGTAAACCGCACATACAAGATATTCCAACATGATAATAAAGAATGGAACCAGGTCATGCGTAAACCGCACAGATAGGATATTCCAACAGAATAATAAATAATGGAACCAGATCATGCGTAAAGCTCACAGACAGGATATTCCAACAGAATAATAAAGAATGGAACAAGGTCATGCGCAAACAGCACATACAAGATATTCCAACAGAATAATAAAGAATGGAATAACAACATAATTCACTAGGCATGCGATAGACCGCACAGACAGGTTATTCCAACAAAATAATAAAGAATAGAATAACAGAAGATTTCACCATGTATGCGGTACTTCGCATAGACAATTTATTCCAACATAATAATAAGGAATGGAATAATAATAGCTCTCTTCATGAATACGAAAGAAATAATACCCCTTACCTTAGAAAGAAACTCGATATTGGAGTAGAGAGGTAGCAGACTTCTCTTCTTCTTTCTCTCTATAATTTCTCTCTATAATAATTGCTCTATAGCTTTAGTGAATTGGAGATAATTGAAGGAAGAATGAGCTTCTATTAATAGGAAAATATAGTTTCAATAATTGCACATTTTGGGGCTCAAAATATTATAGTATAATACCTTCCTCTTTTTCTTCCTTTTTAATTTAGTCCTACAAGTATTATCAAACTTGCACCACCTCCCCTAATAGTAAATAGTGTGAATCAATAGTTCAATCATATGAATCAATAGTTATAATCATGTGAAAATACGAATTACAGTATAGTACCTCCATCTATAACTCTATTTTTAACTTAGTCATGCAAGTATTATCAATCTTGCACCAACTCCCCTAATAGTACAAGAATGTGATTCAATAGAACACACATGTGAACAAATAATTATATAAACATGTGAATTAGTAGCAATTAATTGCTCATTTATCCGATTAATTACCTGATTTATCAATATAACCCCAGACATCAATTATCATCGAAATAGATGTCGATTTCCACTAACACTAATAATCCCAACACAATGGAACTATCAAATTCATCTTTAATCAACACGAATTTATTCATCATTAATATTATAACTCACAATATTTAACAACCGTGTCGTTCCTGTGAAAGAGGGGCTTTCGATTAGGATTTCTCCTTATTGGCGCAGCAATTAGATGTGACCAAACCTCTCCTCGATAGAACTTCTAGACATTGTCAATATTGCAAATAATAATATGAATAACTTTGTCGTCTCAATTATTGATTTAATAATATAACATATTATGTAGATGATATTGTGACAATAATTGAATCAATAATATGAGAGATATTATGCAGTAATTACTGTAGCAATAATTGAGTATAACTGAGTGATTTCTTACGTAAGCATCAATAATCAATATCGTGTGCTACTATACAATCACGCGTATTACTGTACTTTTACTACCGGGTAGTTCAACAGTTTTAACGGTAACACTTTCGTTGTTATTTTTATAAAATGATGATTTTGTCGTTTTCTAATTATGACAATACTTCTGTTGTGTGGTCCACCAATGATTGTGCCGTCGTTCGGATATTTCCAGACAAAAAGAATATTCCCTGACCAAACGAATATTTTGTAACAACTTGCATACTTTGCAAAATATATAAATATTACCCACAACTATAACATTATATCAAATCCACACCATAATATTCAAAAAAATATTTCGAGAAATTTAAATCTTTATTCATAAAATTTGGGGTCTCACAATCTCCCTCCTTATGAAATTTCGTCCTCGAAATTTACGTACGTACCTAGTATGCCAAAGAGGTGAGGATACCTTGACTTCATTTCAGATTCTAACTCTTGAGGTATAACCTTTGAGTGTCGAATAAGATCCTTCTTATCCAAGATTTTAACATGTATCTCCTCATACATTAAATCTTCTGCTATCTCGTCTAGTTCCAATTCAATAATGTGGTTCGGGTCGTCCACATATTTACGTAACATCGATACGTGAAAAACGTTATGAACACGCGACATACTTGGTGGTAAAACGAGTCTATAGGCCACAGTTCCTACTCGATCGAGGATTTCAAATGGGCCAATTAAATCGAGGGTTGAGATAACGCCTTCTTGAACCTTCTTCTTCACATTCATCAGATTCGAGCATGTGTAGCTTGAGCGGCTTTAACTTTATCGATTAAAGTCAATTCTACTCGTATATTCGTTATCTTCACGTGGGTCCCTAGAGTCTTTAACTCTATCTTCATCATTTGTAAGTTATATGAAATGGGTTTTTATGTTAACAACATCGCACTCGTAAACGCATACGATCTTCTACTCAATGCGTCAGCTACCACGTTCACTTTTCCACGATGATATTGAGTGGTATAGTCGTAATCTTCAATAGCTCGAGCAAACGCCTTTGGTGCATAATACGTTCGTTCTAGGTGAAGAAATATTTAAGGGTTTTAGAAATGGATTTTGTACTAAGGTCAATACAAAATTCAATTTCACGCTCTAGGGGTAGGCTATGAAGTTCTTCAAGAATACGTCAGGAAATTTATTAACGATATAAATATCATTTAAAAACTGTGACTCTTATCCAAGACTTGGATAGTACATGAAATGAAGGTTTCTCCTAACAAAGTTTCAATTGATAAGTCAAAGTCTAACTTCTCTAGAGTTAAATTTAAACGTTGAGCGCAAACAAGAGAGATAAAATAATGACTAGATCTGGTATCTAATAATGTATAGACTTGGCAAGAATTTATAATTAACTAACCTGTGCTAACTTCGTTCGGGTTATTCGCTTTTTGAGAAGTCACGAAAAACGCTCTCCCTGAAACAACCGACTTTGTTTTGTCCGTATCCGCCTTTGGTGCCACCATCCCAGCTGGACTTGACTTTGGTGCATGGCAAAATCGGGCTAGGTGACCTTCTTTTCCACAATTGTAACATGCTTTGGACTGCATCACGCAGTTTGGACTGATATCTCCCTCCCCTCCGCATTTGAAGCATACAATTGGTGGTCGTTCTCCTTCCTTGAAAACGGTGTGTTGGTCTTCCTTTGCATTTTCCATCGTTGTTGAACCTTCTCTTCTTGAAATTTCCACTCTTATTATCTTGGTCATGATTACCACCGAAGTGGTTACCATTCTTGGCATGATAATTTCCTCCACGATGGTTATCATTGTTCCGATTGTCGTTGCCACCGGTATGATTATTATCGTGTTGTTGGTCGTTGCCTTTTGGTTGTGCTGTCTCATTATCGTGCTCCAATAACTGAGCCCTATTCACAACATCTGAATATAAACAAAGTTTGTGAGAAATGAGGTATTGACGTATATCGGGTTTTAAACCTTTTAGAAACATTCGCGTCATTCGCTCCTCATTATCGACCAAATGGGATGCAAACCAGGATAACTCCGTAAATTTAGCCTCGTATTGTGACACAGTCATATTGGTTTGCTCTAACTTGATGAACTCCACCTCCTTCATGTGACGAATAATTTCAGGAAAGTACTTGTCATTGAACAGCTCTTGGAACTTCTCCTAAGACATCTTGAAAAGGTCAAAGTCGGGTATACTTTTATAGATTCCCACCAAGATGTCTGCCTCTTCACGCAACATAAAGGTGGCAAGGGGTCCTTTTGCTCCTCTCGAGCATCCCAAGACATCAAATATCTTGGTGATCTGCTTTAACCACGCCTCGCCTTTAAGTGGTTCGGCTTTTCAAAAAACTGCGGTGGTCCCACCTCCTTGAATCGCTTAAGCGGTGACCGACCAAGTGAGGTTGCCATTATTTCCACCTATATTTTGGCAGAGTCTCTCTTGCCTGATGTTGCATGAATTGCATAAAGCCTCTGAACCTCCCATCGTTCATCATTTGATCGGTGTTGTTATTTACCTGAGGATTATTGTCTTCATGTTGCACATTATCCTGGGTATTGATCGTTGGTGACTCAACGGTCTCATGTGCTTCATTGCTGATCTCAACATTTTCAGATACCATTTTCAAACACTGTCACAAAACAAGGGTTAATTGACATATCATATATTATCACTATACTCTGACCGACAAATTAAATACCAAATAAACTTAGGTAGGTCATACTAGCGAAGAAATTCCCTGTCTCTCCCCTCCTAGTTCTTGTCTCACATCTCAGCCAGGGATCATATCCCTAAGCTTTGATACCAACTGTGACTCCCCCAAAATAGGTATACATCACCCATCTTGAGTCGCCAAATACATGGTATAAAATTCAAATACAACTTAATAATACAACAGTCGTGTAAAATACGACAAAACATAAACTGAGAGTTTTAATAAGAATATTGTCATCTAGACAATATCCACACTCAATAGAGTCTTCTTTACATTTATTGTCACACTATTTGACAGAATAGTGAGGACTACTAATGCTATCATCTGGACCGTCAATCCGTTCCCCTACTCGTCCCAACTATATTCTCATTTTCTGAAGAGAACAGTGAAAGAAAGGGTGAGCTCAACTAGCCCAGTAAGAAATATTATGACTAAGATAATGCAGAATAAATTATCATTAGCCTTCAACAATGTTAAACTGGTAAAATACAATAGACATCAAGCTTAACTGCAGCGGAATAAGCAATCCATTAGAAGAGTTAAGTAGAGCATGATATCTACTATCTTCTTTGTTTTAAAATGTTTTCATCAATTTTTATCGCTGAGACTCAGCTGAATAAATAAACCACATCATCGAATCATCCTCCCACTTTCTGGGCCAAGGATATTCATTAAATCATTAATGGTCATGACTATACCGAATAATCCATGGTCATAATCATACCAAAAAAATTGTCCATCAATGCACTACGTGCTAATCGAGGACTTTTACCACATCATTTATAACATTACGGTCATGATTATACCGAATGATCCTCGGTCATAATCATACCAAGTCCATCTACGCACGTAAGCCAAAGATGACTTTCATCACAATATAAGCATGAGGATGATGACAATGATATAAGATATAATTAATCAACGAAAACAAGGATAAATATTAAAGACTTTAAATTTATCCAAATATTATCAATCACTTAATAAACTCATAATCTAAAATTATTAATATTATAACAATATTTTAATCACTTCTTAAACTTATAAACAATTTATTTCAATTGTTTACACTTTACCAAATAATGCATTTAATCATTCAAAATGTCATACTCATAAGATTTCATCACCAATGATCAAATCCTCATCAAAAATCTGATATACCCTATATAGGATTCCCAAGCCATAAAATCCTATTTTCCAATTTTGTTACTTCACATAACATATTTAATTCATTTACTTATAACTAGTTCATTTTCATGAAAAATACCAAATCAGTCCCAAAAATATTTCTTTTCTAGGATTTAGCAGAATATAGTCCCATATTGAACATATATTTTTCTCAGAATTTTTAAAATTCATTAACTATTTTTAATATGACCAAAACTGTCGAATATTTAGACATTTATCATAAATTGTACTTTTATCCAAAAATTCCAAAATTTACAGGGTATACTCCTGTGATATACATGTACTCCCAATAAAAATTTCACTAATTTTGAAGTTAACCACAAAGAGTTATAAGGGTTTACTTTTAAAAGAGTCTTTTCCCATAAAATCCATAACTCTTAATCTATACATCCAAAAATCGCCATTTTTGGACACAATCTAGAAAACTCATCAAATTATCATTTCAAATTTTTCCAGAATTTTTGAGGGTCAGAAAAATTACGAAACTGCCCCTGGCAGAAACCCCTTTTGAATGAAAATACTATTCAGATGAATACAAAGGATCATTCACCATGCAGGCGGTAATCCACATAGACAGGTTATTCCAACAGAATAATAAAGAATGGAATAATAGAAGAATTCACCAAGCATGCGATAGACTGCACAGACAGGTTATTCTCAGCAGAATAATAAAGAATGGAACCAGGTCACGCGTAAACCACACGATGCATGGATATTCCAATGAATAATAAAGAATGGAACCGGTGTCACGCGAAACCGCAGCACAAGATATTAAAAATGTAATAATATAGAATGGAACGGTCATGCGAACCATGCATGGAAGATAGGATATTCCAACAGAATAATAAATAATGGAACCGAAGTAAATGTGTAAAGCCATGCAGATAGGATATTCCAACGTAATAATAAAGAATGGAACTAAGAAACGCAAGAAATAGCAAAGGCGAGATATTCCAACATAATAATAAAGAATGGAATAACAACAGAATTTCACGGCGATGATAATCGCATGCATAAAGTTATTCCAACAAAATAATAAAGAATGGAATAATGAAGAATTTCACCATGTATGCGGTACTTCGCATAGACAATTTATTCCAACATAATAATAAGGAATGAAATAATAATAGCTCTCTTCATGAATACGAAAGAAATAATACCCCTTACCTTAGAAAGAAACTCGATATTGGAGTAGAGAGGTAGCAGACTTCTCTTCTTCTATCTCTCTATAATTTCTCTCTATAATAATTGCTCTATAGATTTAGTGAATTGGTGAGAAATGAAGGAAGAATGAGCTTCTATTTATAGGAAAATATAGTTTCAATAATTGCACATTTTGGGGCTCAAAATAATACAGTATAATACCTTCCTCTTTTTCTTCCTTTTTAATTTAGTCTTGAAAGTATTATCAAACTTGCACCACCTCCCCTAATAGTAAATAATGTGAATCAATAGTTCAATCATGTGAATCAATAGTTATAATTATGTGAAAATAACTGAATTACAATATAGACCTCCATCTATACCTCCATTTTTAACTTAGTCATGCAAGTATTATCAATCTTGCACCAACTCCCCTAATAGTACAAGAATGTGATTCAATAGAACACACATGGGAACAAATAATTATATAAGCATGTGAATTAGTAGCAACTAATTGCTCATTTATCCAATTAATTACCCGATTTATCAATATAACCCCCAGACATCAACTATCATCAGAATAGATGTCAATTTCCACTAACACTAATAATTCCAACACAATGGAACTATCAAATTTATCTTTAATCAACACGAACTTATTCATCATTAATATTATAACTCATAATATTTAACAACCAAGTCGTTCCCTGGAAAGAGGTGCTTTCCGATAAGGATTTCTCCTTATTGGCGCACAATTAGATGACCAAACCTCTCCTTGATAGAACTTCTAGACATTCTCAATACTGCAAATAATAATATGAATAACTTTGTCGTCGCAATTATTGATTTAATAATATAACATATTATGCAGATGATATTGTGACAATAATTGAATCAATAATATGAGAGATATGATTCAACAATCACTGTAGCAATAATTGAGTATAACTGAGTGACTTTTTCACGTAAACATCAATAATCAATACCGTGTGCTACTACTTAACCACGCCAGACATATTATTTCTTTTACTACCGGATAGTTCAACAGTTTTAACGGTAACACTTTCGCTATTATTTTTTATAAAATGATAATTACATCATTTTCTAATTACGATAATACTTACATTGCTTGGGGTCCACTAATGATTGTGTCATGTGCATACGGATATTCCCCGACAAAAAGAATATTCCCCGACCAAACGAATATTTTATAACAACTTGCATACTTTACAAAATTTATAAATATTACCCATAACTATAACATTATATCAAATCCACACCATAATATTCAAAAAAATATTTCAAGAAATTTAAATCTTTATTCATAAAATTTTGGGTCTCACAATCTCCCTCCTTATGAAATTTCGCCCTCGAAATTTACGTACGTACCTGGTATGCCAAAGAGGTGAGGATACCTTGACTTCATTTCGGATTCTAACTCTTGAGGTATAACCTTTGAGTGTCGAATAAGATCCTTCTTATCCAATATTTTAACATGTATCTCCTCATACATTAAATCTTCTGCTATCTCGTCAGGTTCCAATTCAATAATGTGGTTCGGGTCATCCACATATTTACGTAACATCGATACGTGAAAAACGTTATGAACACGCGACATACTTGGTGGTAAAACGAGTCTATAGGCCACAGTTCCTACTCGATCGAGGATTTCAAATGGGCCAATTAAATCGAGGGTTGAGATAACGCCTTCTTGAACCTTCTTCTTCACATACATCAGATTCGAGCATGTGTAGCTTGAGCTGCTTTAACTTTGTCGATTAAAGTCGATTCTACTCGTATATTCGTTATCTTCACGTGGGTCCCTAGAGTCTTTAACTCTATCTTCATCATTTGTAAGTTATATGAAATGGGTTTTTGTGTTAACAACATCGCACTCGTAAACGCATACGATCTTCTACTCAATGCGTCAGCTACCACGTTCACTTTTCCACGATGATATTGAGTAGTATAGTCATAATCTTCAACAGCTCGAGCCAACGTCTTTGGCATATAATACGTTCGTTCTAGGTGAAGAAATATTTAAGGGTTTTAGAAATGGGTTTTGTACTAAGGTCAATACAAAATTTGATTTCAAGCTCTAGGGGTAGGCTAGGAAGTTCTTCAAGAATACGTCAGGAAATTTATTAACGATAGAAATATCATTTAAAAACTGTGACTCTCATCCAAGACTTGGATAGCACATGAAATGAAGGTTTCTCCTAACAAAGTTTCAATTGATAAGTCAAAGTCTAACTTCTCTAGAGTTAAATTTAAACATTGAGCGCAAATAAGAGAGATAAAATAATGACTAGATCCTGTATCTAATAATGTATAGACTTCGCAAGAATTTATAATTAACTAACCCGTGCTAACTTCGTTCGGGTTACTCGCTCTTTGAGAAGTCACAAAAAACGCTCTCCCTGAAACCACCGACTTTGTTTTGTCCGTATCCGCCTTTGGTACCACCATCCCAGCTGGACTTGACTTTGGTGCATGGCAAAATTGGGTTAGGTGACCTTCTTTTCCACAATTGTAACAAGCTTTGGACTGCATCACGCAGTTTGGACTGATATGTCCCTCCCCTCCGCATTTGAAGCATACAATTGGTGGTCGTTCTCCTTCCTTGAAAACGTGTGTTGGTGCTGCTGTCTTTCCATCGTTGTTGAACCTTCTCTTCTTGAAATTTCCACTCTTATTATCTTGGTCATGATTACCACTGAAGTGGTTACCATTCTTGGCATGATAATTTCCTCCACGATGGTTATCATTGTTCCGATGGCCGTTGCCACCGGTATGATTATTATCGTGTTGTTGGTCGTTGCCTTTTGGTTGTGCTGTCTCATTATCGTTCTCCAATAACTGAGCCCTATTCACAACATCTGAATATATAAACAAAGTTTGTGAGAAATGAGGTATTGACGTATATCGGGTTTTAAACCTTTTAGAAACATTCGCGTCATTCGCTCCTCATTATCGACCAAATGGGATGCAAACCGGGATAACTCCATAAATTTAGCCTCGTATTGCGACACAGTCATATTGGTTTGCTCCAACTTGATGAACTCCACCTCCTTCATGTGACGAATACTTTCAGGAAAGTACTTGTCATTGAACAGCTCTTGGAACTTCTCCTAAGACATCTTGAGTGCGTTAGACTGGGTACGTTTTATAGATTCCCACAAGTAATCTGCCTCTTCACGCAACATAAAGGTGGCAAAGGGAACCTTTTGCTCCTCGGAGCATCCTAAGACATCGAATATCTTGGTGATCTGCTTTAACCACGTCTTCGCCTTAAGTGGTTCTGGCTTTCCCAAAAACTTTGGTGGTCCTAGCTCCTTGAACTGCTTAGCGGTGACCAACTATGGGTTGCCATTATTTAAACCTATATTTTGGGCAAGAGTCTCTCTTACCTGATGTTGCATGAATTGCATAAAGCCTCTGAACCTCCCATCGTTCATCATTTGATCGTTGTTGTTATTTACCTGAGGATTATTGTCTTCCTGTTGCACATTATCCTGGGTATTGATCGTTGGTGACTCAACGGTCTCATGTGCTTCATTGCTGATCTCAACATTTTCAGATACCATTTTCAAACACTGTCACAAAATAAGGGTTAATTGACATATCACATATTATCACTATACTCTGACCGACCAATTAAATACCAAATAAACTTAGGTAGGTCATACTAGCGAAGGAATTCCCTGTCTCTCCCCTCCTAGTTCTTGTCTCACATCTCAGTCAGGGATCATATCCCTAAGCTTTGATACCAACTGTGACGCCCCTAAAATAGGTATACATCACCCATCTTGAGTCGCCAAATACATGGTATAAAACTCAAATACAACTTAATAATACAACTGTCGTGTAAAATACGACAAAACATAAACTGAGAGTTTTAATAAGAATATTGTCATCTAGACAATATCCACACTCAATAGAGTCTTGTTTACATTTATTGTCACACTATTTAACAGAATAGTGAGGACTACTAATGCTATCATCTAGACCGTCAATCCGCTCCCCTACTCATCACAACTATATTCTCATTTCCTGAAGAGAACAGTGAAAGAAAGGGTGAGCTCAACTAGCCCAGTAAGAAATATTATGACTAAGATAATGCAGAATAAATTATCATTAGCCTTCAACAATGTTAAACTGATAAAATACAATAGACATCAAGTTCAACTACAGCGGAATAAGCAATCCATTAGAAGAGTCAAGTAGAGCATGATATCTACTATCTTCTATGTTTTAAAATGTTTTCATCAATTTTTATCGCTGAGACTCAGCTGAATAAATAAACCACATCATCGAATTATCCCTGCACTACGGGCCAAGGATATTCATTAAATCATCAATGGTCATGACTATACCGAATAGTCCATGGTCATAATCATACCAAAAATTGTCCATCAATGTACTACAGGCCACTGAGGACTTTTACCACATCATTTATAACATTACAGGTCATGATTATACCGAATGATCTCTGGTCATAATCATACCAAGTCCATCTATGCACGTAAGCCAAAGATGACTTTCATCACAATATAAGCATGAGGATGATGATGATGATATATAAGCATTAATCAAGCGAAAACAAGGATAAATATTAAAGACTTTAAATTTATCCAAATATTATCAATCACTTAATAAACTCATAATCTAATATTATTAATATTATAACAATATTTTAATCACTTCTTAAACTTATAAAAATTTATTTCAATTGTTTACACTTTACCAAATAATGCATTTAATCATTCAAAATGTCATACTCATAAGATTTCATCACCAATGATCAAATCCTCATCAAAAATCTCAGATATACCCTATATAGGATTCCCAAGCCATAAAATCCTATTTTCCAATTTTGTTACTTCGGATAACATATTTAATTTATTTACTTATAACTAGTTCATTTTCATGAAAAATACCAAATCAGTCCCAAAATATTTTTTTTCTAGGATTTAGCGAGAATATAGTCCCATATTGAACATATATTTTTCTCTAATTTTAAAATTCATTTACTATTTTTCATATGGCCAAAACTGTCGAATATTTAGACATTTATCATAAATTGTACTTTTGTCCAAAAATTTCGAAATTTACAGGGTATACTCCTGTGATATACATGTACTCCCAATAAAAATTTCACTAATTTTGAAGTTAACCAGAAAGAGTTATAAGGGTTTACTTTTAAAATAGTATTTTCCCATAAAATCCATAACTCTTAATCTATACATCCAAAAATCGCCATTTTTGGACAAAATCTAGAAAACTCATCAAGTTATCATTTCAAATTTTTTCAGAATTTTTGAGGGTCAGAAATATTACGAAACTGCCCCTGGCAGAAACCCCTTTTGAATGAAAATACTATTCAGATGAATACAATAGTTTGGACGGATGGGTCCCTCCTGTTTGCATTTGAAACATACGACCGGTGGTCGTTCTTCTTCCTTTGAAACGGGTGTTGGTGCTGCTGCCGACGTCTTTCCGTCATTATTGAACTTTCTCTTCTTGAAGTTGTTCTCACTTAGTTCACATTTCCTATTATCTTGGCCATGATTACCACTGAAGTGGTTACCATTTCTAGCATCCTCCACGATGGTTATTGTGACGCCCCCAAAATAGGTATACATCACCTATTCTGAGTTGTCAATACATGGTACAGAAACAACTACAACTTTATTATTACAACAGTAAAACTGTGAGTTTGAATACAAATATTATCTTCTAGACAATATCTATACTCAAATAAATCCTCATCACATTTATTGATACATTATTTTACAAAAATGGTGAGGACTACTAAACAATCCTTTCTAAAACCTTCATTCCATACCCCGACTCGTACTCGCTATATTCTCGCCTCCTGAGAAAAATGGAACAAAAAGGAAAAGGGTGAGCTTAACTAGCTCAAGAAAGAATATTATAACTAAGATAATATACAACAAATTATCGTTAGTCTTCAACAGGAAAAATATAATAGAATACAATAGACAACAAATTTTAAATCAATATTCATGGCAATGAAATAATAATTCATTAGAAGAGTTAAGTAGAGAATGCAAACTACTATCTTCTATGTATGAATTTAAAAGTTCATCGGCTATCTTTTATCCCCGTAACATCAATCAATATACATCCGGAATCAAATATTCATCTTTGCACTCATGTGCCAAAGATATTCATCGATTAAGTCATGTTCATTTAAACACTGCTCATCTTTAGACTACGGGCCAAAGATATTCTTCAGAAATCATTCATCTTTGCACTACAAGCCAAAGATATTCTTAAGAAATCATTCATCTTTGCACTACAGGCCAAAGATATTCCATAATATCATCATTTAAAACTGAGGATGATGAAAAATATTTTTTTAAAGAAACGAATCCGGTGAAACAAAATGACAAGGATTAAGGATTCGTACTTGGTTTTATCCACGCCCAAAATACCTCAAAAATAATCATAGTGGTGTAAAATTCAAGAATGATCAAAAACATGGATACAATCGAGTTAGTATCCGAATAGATGTTTTGGACGAAAAGAAGAAATTTTATTTTTTGATTGAATAATATGAAAGTATCACGTGAATAGTCTTTGTATATGTGAATAGTAACTCAGACACCAAAAGATAGAAATTCCACAAAAAACATCTTCACGCTTAATGAATAGTACTCGTGAATAGTAACTTCGTGAATAAGAACTCATGAATAGTAACTTCGTGAATAGTAACTCATGAATAGTAACCCATGAATAGTAACCCCAGACATGAAAAAGTTCCAAATTTGATAAAAGCTTCAGATCAACATTTCAATTATAATGATATTGAAGAAATAATATCATTACGAAAAAAATAATATCCCTTACCTCGAAAGATCGAAGACTTTAGCTGTAGAATCAAGTATATAGTCTTTGAAGGAACTTGCAAATCTAGCAATACTCAAAGTATACTCAAAATACTCACAAGAATACGCTCGATAATATAGAGAGAGAAAACTTGATTTCGGTGTGATTTTCAATTCTAACCTAAGACCCTATTTATAGGAAAATGCTTTAGAACACCAAAGCAGAAAATTTAATAAAATAATAATATTTCTTAAAATATTCAAGCCCACCTTAGAAATCTGATTTCAGATCATTTATAACACATGTGAGCCACTCAATTACAACAAAAACGTTTTTCTTACAAAAAATATTTTAACTCCCAAAATCAATTATTTTGAACTTGAACTTCAATAATTCATAATAAATAGCCCTTTCATCAGAAAATTCGAATCTCATGAGTTTTTATAGGAATTTCAATTCTCTACAACTTTACAGAAGAACGTTTTTCCAAATTCCAAATAGAAATTGACCGAAATCCACAAACGAAGCGATTTTACATTTATAATCAAATTTGGTCAATAAATGGGGTCCAATTCGACATGTTTAACATGTTTTAAACATTTATTACAACAAAAATACTCTTCCTTCTCAGTATACTCATATATCCCACATTCGTTGTAAAAATATCACCGTTAATATATTATTAAAATAATATATTTAAATGAATTATTTTATCGGAAAAAGATAAAATATTAATTTTCAACAATTGTCATATTAAAAATTTTCTCCATCTATATCCACATAAAATCAATATTTTCCTCATCATATAAATCAATAATTAATTATTCACAAATAATATTACGTAATCACAATATTGACAACCAGGCGGTTCAGGAAGAGGGGCTTTCAATAAGAATTTCTTCTTCTTGGCGCCGCAATTAGGTGACCAAACCTCTCCTTAGAGCCCGAGAACTTTCTAGACATTGCCAATAATGTTATCTAATAATATTATTCAGATAATATGAATTATTGCTTCGATAATGAAAAATACCGTGTAATGACAATTATTCAAACAAATGACAATATAAAAATATCAGCGCAAAGAATTATTAACTCAATAAAATCTTTGAGCGATAATTACCGTAACCATTATTGAGTAGTGCCTTCTTACGTAAGAATCAATAATTGGTGCAATACTGGTGTCTTCTTGTTCAACAACCAGCGTATTAGTGTGTTTTTAACCACCGAGTATTCCAACGAAGATTATTGGTAACAACTACTAGTTATTTAAAAACAACTTATATTTTGTTTTTTCTTCATCCAATCGCTTTCAGTTATGGGGCCCACACATGGTCTGCTTGTTGTCATACGAATATTCTGACAAAGATCTGAATATTCCACGACCAAACGAATATTCACGGCGATAATGAATATTTTATAACCACTTGCTTATTTTGAAATATTTGCGTATTTAACCCTTAACTATCCACATTAATCAAATCAACCCTTACTATTTCAAAATAATAAATAAAGGAAATTCCTTTTTATTTAAAATTTCGGTCTTACAACCTCCCTCCTTATGAAATTTTCGTCCTCGAAATTGACGACGTTACTGGTGTTTTGAAAAGGTGAGGATACCTCGCTTTCATTTCCGTTTCAATTCCGTGTCATTTCCTCTATAGCATGATTCCTCCACAAAACTTTAACTTGTGGTATGACCTTTTCTTGGCGTAGGGACATGCTCCTTCCTATCCAAGATCTTGACGGTACCTCCTCATACGTTAAGTCTTGGCTATCTCGTCCTATTTCTAACTCAATAACGTGGTTGGGTCTTTCACATATTTACTAAGATACGGATATGTGAAACACATTAAGAACACGAGACATACTCTTGAGGTAACGCAAGTCTATAGGCTACATTTCCTACTCGGTCAAGAATTTGAAATGGACCAATAAATCGTGGATTGAGCTTTCCTCTCTTCCCAAATCTTGTAACTCCCCTTCCATGGAGCAACTCGCAACAATACATGATCCCCACATTAAATTCCACGTCCTTTCGATGAAGATCCGCATAACTCTTTTGTCGATCTTGTGCCGCTTTGTATCGTTGTCGAATCATTTGGATCTTTTCGGTAGTCATACGCATTTAACTTTCGGGTCCCAACAATGTTGCTTCACCCACCTCATCCCAACATATTGGAGAGCGACATTTTCGTCCATATAATGCTTGAATGGAGCCACACCTATACTTGCTCGATAAGCTGTTGTTGTAGGAGAATTCCACCAATGGTAAATACTTATCCCAACTACCCTTGAAGTCTAGGACACAAAGTCTTAATAGATCTTCAAGAGTTTGAATAGTCCTCTCACGATTGTCCGTCCAGTTTGGGGATGGTATGTAGAACTAAATCGCAAATCCGTGCCCATAGCTTTTTGCAAGCTAACCCAAAATCTTGAAGTGAATCTTGGGTCACGATCCAAAACTATGGATACGGTATGCCATACGACCTCACAATCTCATTTCACGCATATACTAGCAAGACGTTCAAGGAATAAGTCTCCGTATCGGCAAGAAATGAGCAGACTTGGTTAATCTATCAACAATAACCCAAATAGCATTGATGCCTTGAGAAACCATAGGAAGACCGTAATTGAAATCCATAGTAATGTGTTCCCACTTCCATTAGGAATCTCAAGTGGTTGCAACGGACCCTTAGGTACAAGATGCTCGCCTTTACACGTTAGCAAGTTAAACACATCGAGATAAACTTTGTAATCTCTCTCTTCATATTGTTCCACCAAAATGTATGTGAAGATCACGATACATTTTAGTACTTCGAGATGGATTGCAAATGGCGTATTGTGTGCCTCCATCATAATCTTGTACTTCAAATCGAGTCGTTAGGAACACAAAGTCTAGAGAGCGGACTCAAGTATTCCTTCTTCATCAATTCTCGCTTAGGAATAGCTCCTTCTTGTACTTTCTTCTTCATACACGCATCATTTCCGGGTCGGTGGCTCGAGCAACCTTAACTTTTCTATTAAAGTTGGCTCTGTCGTATACTTGACATCATCGCTTTCGTTCCGCATATGATCTTCTACTCAATGCGTCACCTACCACGTTAAACTTTACGGGATGGTATTGAATAGTGTGGTCGTAGTCTTTCAATAGCTCGAGCCAACGTCATTGTCGCATGTTGAGTTCTTTTTGAGTGAAGAAATATTTAAGGCTTTTATGGTGCGAATATATCTCCACTTTCTCCCATATAGATAGTGCCTCCATATTTTTAGCGCGAAAAACGATTGCCGCTAACTCTAGATCATGAGTAGGATAATTCCTCTCATACTCTTTAAGTTGTCATGAGGCATAGGCTATGACTTTCCCACGTTGCATGAGAACACATCCTAACCCTTTGCCGAAGCATCATTTGTAGATAACAAATCCATCCGAACGGATGGTATTGTTAGAACAGTCTTGAAATAAGTCTCCTCTTAAGCTCTTGGAAACTTTTCTCGCATTCTTCGCTCCAAACGAATTTTGTATCCTTCCGAAGTTATTTGAGTTAATGGAGTAGCGATTCGAGAAAACCCTTCCACGAATCTCCGATAATAACCAACTAAGCCCAAAAGCTACGTGACTTGATCCACCGACCGGTTGCTCCCAACTTTGTATTGCTTCAATCTTCGTCGGATCAACAGATACTCCATGTTTCGACACCACGTGCCCAAGGAATGCTACTTCCTCAAGCCAGAACTCGTATTTCTTCAATTTGGCATATAGTTAGTTTTCACGAAGCCTTTGGAGTACCAACTTCAAATGGTGCTCATGATCTTCATGGCTTTTGGAATATATGAGGATGTCATCAATAAAGACAACAACGAATTGATCCAAATATTCCTTGAATACTCGGTTCATCATATCCATGAAAGCCGCAGGAGCATTAGTTAGTCCGAAAGACATGACTAAGAATTCATAATGCCCTGCCAGGAGTTCTAAAGGGTCTTTGGAATATCCTCGATTCTAATCTTGGTGATGATATCCGAGCTAAGATCGATTTTTGAAAAGAATTGTGCCCCTTGAATTGGTCAAACAAGTCATCAATACGAGGTAGAGGATACCTATTCTTGATGGTGACATGGTTCAATTCCGATAGTCAATACAAAGTCGCGATACTCCGTCTTTCTTCTTTTACAAATAAAGCAGGAGCACCCCGAGGAGATGTCTGGGGCCAGAATGAAACCGATGTCCAACAATTCTCGTAGTTGGACCTTTAACTCCTGAAGTTCAATAGGAGCCATTCGATATGGGGTTTTAGAAATGGGCTTTATACCGGGTTCAAGATCAATAAAGAATTCAACTTCACGTTACGGGGGTAGGCCAGGGAAGTTCTTCAGAAATACGTCGGAAAGTCGATAACAACGGGAATATTATTCAAATTTGACGTGTCTTTATTCAAATCCATAACATGGGCTAAGAAAGCTTGACATCCGTTTTCAATAAATGAATAGCTTTATGATTAGATATGCGGTGATTGATTTTAATGGTTTAGTTGCTTGAATTCATCTACAACAGTTGGTTAGGAATATGAAAACTAACAACCTTACGAAAACAATCAATTTTGGCATGATGAGTAGTTAACCAATCAATCCCTAAAATCACATCAAAAGCAAGTATCTTTAAAGAGATAAGGTCGGCGGTGTAAGGTGATGGTGCCAACTTGAATCAAACAAGATTTATAAGCGGTGGATGTGATGAAAGTTTCTCTAACGGAGTTTCCACGAGATAGGTCAAAGTCTAATTTCTCCTGAGTCAAGTTTAAACTTCGCAAGAATTTATAAATAGCTTACCCGTGATCACCTCGTTTGGGTTCCTCGCATTATGACCGGTCACAACAAACGCTCTTCCGGAATCGTTGACTTTGACTTTTACGGGACGATCTTTTGAGTCACCGTCCCCCATTGAACTAGGTTTCGCCTCTTGTCATAATCTCGAGCAATATGTCCTTCCTTTCCACAATTATAGTATACCTTGAGCTGTTGTAGGCGGTTTTGGTGATATGTCCCTCTTTTCCGCATTTGTAACATATGATGGGTGGTCGTTCTCCTCCCTTAGAACCGATTCTTGTCAAGCCGCATCGCGTCTTCATACGGTCGTTGTTAAATCTCCTCTTTTAAAATCTCCTCTTGACTCGCTTCTTACATTTTTTCATGGCCATGATTACCACCAGAGTGGTTACCATTTTTGTCCATCTGTTTCTTTCTCATTGGTTATCATTATTACATTGATTGCTATCTCTCAGTACGATCCTGGTTGTGGTCCTCGGTTGGACTGTACTCGTTATCTCATTTCTAATAATTGAGCCCATTTTACAACATCTGAATAAAGAGAAAATTTATGAGAAATGAGATCTTGACGTATGTCGGGTTTCAAACCTCTAAGAAACATCCGCGTCATCGTTCCTCATTCTCCACCAAATGAGGTGCAAACCTGGATAACTCGCAAACTTTGCCTCGTCTTTGAGACACCGGCCATGTTGTTTTGTTCCAATCGATGAACTCCACTTCCTTCATATGAGCGAACACTTTCGTGAAAGTATTTGTCATTAAATAGCTCTCAAAGCGTCTCCCAAGACATGCCGAGTCTTGGTGGATGGGTACGCCTTCCACAGACTCCCACCGATGATCCGCCTTCGCCACGGAACATAAAGGTGGTGAATGGAACCTTCATTGCTCCTCTCGTGCATCCCAGAGACATCGAATATCTTGGTAATTTGTTTGACCCATGCTTCCGCCGTGATCGGATCGCTTTCCCTTAAATTCGGTGGTCCCAACTCTTTGAACTGCTTGCATTTGTGACAACCCGTGAATTGCTATCATTTCCTCCTCAGATTTTGAACACGAGTTTCCTAAATGCGATTTTGCATGAATCGCAAAAAACTTCTAAACATCCCTCGTTCATCATACGCTTCAATGGTGTTGTTCACGGGAGGAACATTGCCCGACTGTTACGTTCTCCTCGTTGGTGAGTACTGAGCATCTCCACGGTCTCATTTCCATTGTTAATATTCTCGATTCGACATTCTCAAATCTTGTCATAAAACAAGGGTTAATTAAGGAAATCAATATATCACATAATATCCCTATATATCTTGACCAACTAACAAATAAGCTTAGGTAGGACACACTAGCGAAGGATTTACTTATCTCTCCCTCCTAGTTCTATTCCCGATCTCCACCGGAGATCATATCCTAAGCTCGATACCAACTGTGGCGCCCCAAAATAGGTATACATCACCATTACGAGTTGTCAATACATGCATGCGAAACAACTACAACTTTATTATTACAACAAGAAAGCTGTGAGTTTGAATACAAATATTATCTTCTAGACAATATCTATACTCAAATAAATCCTCATCACACTTATTGATACATTATTTTACAAAATGGTGAGGACTACTAAACAATCCTTTCTAAAACCTTCATTCCATACCCCAGAGCTCGTACTCGCATTATATTCTCGCCTCCCGAGAAAAATGGAACAAAAAGGAAAAGGGTGAGCTCAACTAGCTCAAGAAAGAATATTATAACTAAGATAATATACAACAAATTATCGTTAGTCTTCACGAGGAAAAATATAATAGAATCTGATAGACAACAAATTTTAAATCAATATTCGCAATGAAATAATAATTCATTAGAAGAGTTAAGTAGAGAATGCAAACTACTATCTTCTATGTATGAATTTAAAAGTTCATCGGCTATCTTTTATCCCCTGTAACATCAATCAATATACATACGGAATCAAATATTCATCTTTGCTTTCTGAGCCAAAGATATTCATCGATTGGTCATGTTCATTTAAACACTGTTCATCTTTGCTACACGGCCAAAGATATTCTTCGAAATCATTCATCTTGCACTACTGAGCCAAAGATATTCTTAAGAAATCATTCATCTTTGCACTCTGGGCCAAAGATATTCCATAATATCATCATTTAAAGGCGAGGATGATGAAAATATTTTTTTAAAGAAAGCGAATCCCGGTGAAACAAAATGACAAGGATTAAGGATTCGTACTTGGTTTTATCCACGTCAAAAAATACCTCAAAAATAATCGTAGTGGTGTAAAATTCAAGAATGATCAAAACATGGATACAATCGAGTTAGTATCCGAATAGATGTTTTAGACGAAAAGAAGAAATTTTATTTTTGATTGAATAATCAGTATCGAATGAATAGTGCAGTATATGTGAATAGTAACTCAGACACCAAAAGATAGAAATTCCACAAAAAACATCTTCACGCTTCATGAATAGTACGTGAATAGTAACTCGTGAATAAGTAACTCATGAATAGTAACTCGTGAATAGTAACTCATGAATAGTAACCCATGAATAGTAACCCCATACATGAAAAAGTTCCAAATTTGATAAAACTTGGATCAACATTTCGGTATAATGATATTGAAGAAATAATATCATTACGAAAAAAATAATATCCCTTACCTCGAAAGATCAACTTTTTAGCTAGAATACAAGGGTATAGTCTTTGAAGGAACTTGCACCAAATCTAGCAATACTCAAAGTATACTCAAAATACTCACAAGAATAAACTCGATAATATAGAGAGAGAAAACTTGATTTACGGTGTGATTTTCAATTCTAACCCAAGCACCCTATTTATAGGAAAATGCTTAGAACACCAAAGCGAGAAAATTTAATAAAATAATAATATTTCTTAAAAATATTCAAGCCCACCTTAGAAATCTGATTTCAGATCATTTATAACACATGTGAGCCACTCAATTACAACAAAAAACGTTTTTCTTACAAAAATATTTTTAACTCCCAAAAATCAATTATTTGAACTTCGGAACTTCAATAATTCATAATAAATAGCCCTTTCATCAGAAAATTCGAATCTCGCGAGTTTTTATAGGAATTTCAATTCTCTACAACTTTACAGAAGAAAGTTTTTCCAAATTTCAAATAGAAATTGACCAAAATCCACAAGCAGACGATTTTACTGTTTATAATCAAATTTCGGTCAATAAATGGGGTCCACAGAGCATGTTTAACATGTTTTAAACATTTATTGCAACAAAATACTCTTCCTTCTCAGTATATACTCATATATCCCACATTCGTTGTAAAAATATCATAGTTAATATATTATTAAAATAATATATTTAAATGAATTATTTTATCGAGAAAAAGATAAAATATTAATTTTCAACAATTGTCATTTTAAAAATTTTCCATCTATATCCACATAAAATCAATATTTCTCGTCATATAAATCAATAATTAATTATTCACAAATAATATTACGAATCACAATATTAACAACGAGGTGGTTCACTAGAAAGAGGGGCTTTCAATAAGAATTTCTTCTTCTTGGCGCAATTAGGTGACCAAACCTCTCCTTAGGCGTAACTTTCTAGACATTGCCAATAATGTTATCTAATAATATTATTAGGATAATATGAATTATTGCCGATAATGAAAAAAATCGTGCAATGACAATTATTGAAACAACAAAGAATATAAAATATCAACGCAAACAATTATTAACTCAATAAAATCTTTGATAAATTAATTATCGTAACCATTATTGAGTAGTGCCTTCTTACGTAAGAATCAATAATTGGTGCAATCTGGTGTGCTCTTGTTCAACAACGCGTATTAGTGTGTTTTAACCACCGGGTATTCCAACGAGATAATTGGTAACAACTACGTAGTTATTTAAAAACAACTTATATTTGTCGTTTTCTTCATCCAATCGCTTTTAGTTATAGGGCCCACACATGGTCATTTTGCCGTAAATACGAATATTCCCCGACAAAGCATCTGAATATTCCACGACCAAACGAATATTCCCCGACGATAATGAATATTTTATAACCACTTGCTTATTTTGAAATATTTGCGTATTTAACCCTTAACTATCCACATTAATCAAATCAACCCTTACTATTTCAAAATAATAAATAAAGGAAATTCCTTTTTTATTTAAAAATTTCGGGGTCTTACATTTATCATTGTTCTGATGGTCGTTGCCACCGGTACGATTATTATCGTGTTGTTGGTCGTTGCCTTTTGATTGGGCTGGCTCATTATTGCGTTATAATAATTGAGCCTTATTCACAAAATCGGAATATAAACAAAGTTTGTGAGAAATGAGGTATTAACATATTTTGGGTTTCAAACCTCACAGAAACATTCACGTCATTCTCTCCTCATTATCAACCAAGTGGGACGCAAACTGGGACAACTCGGGAAACTTAGCTTCGTACTGCGACACGATCATATTGTTTTACTCCAGCTTGATGAACTCTACCTCCTTAATGTGACAAATACTTTCGGGAAAGTACTTGTCATTGAACAGTTCTTGGAACTTCTCCTAAGACATCTTGAGTGCGGCAGGTTGAGTATGTTTTACAGATTCCCACCAACGATCTGCCTCTTCTCGCAACATAAAGGTGGCAAAGGGAACCTTTTGCTCATCTAAGCATTCCAAGACATCAAATATCTTGGTGATCTATTTTATCCACGTCTCCGCCTTAAGTGGTTCTGGCTTTCCCAAAAACTCCGGTGGTCCCAACTCCTTGAACTGCTTAGACCAGCTGTGAGTTGCCAGTGTTTCCACCTGCATTTTGAACATGAGACTCTCTCATTTGGTTTTTCATAAATTCAAAAAAATTCCTAAACATACCATCGTTCGTCATTTGGTCGGTGTTATTGTTTACACGAGGATTATTGCCTTCCTGATGCACATTATCCTGGTTATTGATCGTTGGTGACTTAACGACCTCATGTGCTTCATTGCTTTTGTCAACATTTTTATATGCCATTCTCAAACACTGTCACAAAACAAGGGTTAATTGACATGCCACGTATTATCCTTATACTCTGACCAACTAATTAAATAACAAATAAACTTATGTAGGTCATACTAGCGAATGATTAACCCGTCTCTCCCCTCCTAGTTCTAGTCTCACATCTCAACCAGGGATCATATCCCTAAGATTTGATACAAATTGTGACGCCCCCAAAATAGGTATACATCACCCATTCTGAGTCACCAAATACATGGTAAAAAATTCAAATACATCTTAATTATACAACTGTCGTGTAAATACGACAAAACATAGTTGAGAGTTTTAACACGAAAATTATCTTCTAGACAATATCCACACTCAATGGAGTCCTCATTACAATTATTATCACACTATTTCATAGAATAGTGAGAACTACTATAGTGACTTATCCTGGACCATCACTCCATTCGCCGACTCGTCCCACCTATATTCTCATTTCCTGAAGAGAACAATGAAAGAAAAGGGTGAGCTCAACTAGCCCAGTAAGAAATATTATGACTAAGATAATGCAGAATAAATTATCCTTAGCCTTCAACGGTATAACAACTGATAGAATACAATAGACAACAAGTATTAGATTAACAACTATTGTGGAACAAGCAATCCATTAGAAGAGTCAACTAAAGCATGATATCTACTAACTTCTATGATTTCAAAAGTTTACCATCAATTTTATTGCCGAGACTCAGCTTAATAAATAATCCACATCACTGAATTATCCATGCACTACGGGCCAAGGATATTCGTGTTTTGATCAATGGTCATGATCATGCCAAACAACAATTCATCTTTGCACCCTTGGCCGAAGAGAATGCATTGTTATGATCATACCAACATCTGTTCATCAATGCACTACGGGCCAATGAGGAGTTTTACACATCATTTATAACATTACGGGTCATGATTATACCGAATAATCCCTGGTTCATAAGCATACCAATCAATAGTCCATCTATGCATGTAAGCCAAAGATGACTTTTATCACAATATAAGCATGAGGATGATGACAATGATATAAGCATTAATCAAACGAAATCAAGGATAAATATTAAAGACTTTAAATTTATCCAGAGTTTAAAAATATCCAAATTGTCAACATGATACTGCTTTGTGGAGTAAAATTCAAGAATAATCTTGTATCAAAAATAATTTTGGACAGAAAAGATATCAATTTTTGTCATGAAAAATACCTCGGGTGAATAGTACCCGAGTGAATATTACTCCATGAATAGTACTTCAGGAATAGTACCCCGTGAATAGTATCCCGGCATGAAAAGTGTCCCGAATACCTGAGTGAATAATATTCGAGTGAATAGTAACCGGGTGAATAGTAACCTGTGAATAGTACCCCAACATAAAAGTGCCCTGAAATACCGGAGTGAATAATATTTGAGTGAATAGTAACTGGGTGAATAGTAACTCATGAATAGTACTTTGTGAATAGTAAATAGTGAATAGTATTCTGGCATGAAAAGATCAATAATTATCAAGAATGCTCAGAATAATATTTCCATATAAAGATACTGGATAAAGCGCAAATATCAAGGATATTCTACTAATTTCATGGAATATAGAAGCAATACTTCAATAAAATGAGTGTAAAATTAGGGATACGAAACGAAATAATATTACTTACATACTACAGAGTATGGAAGAAAATATTATTTCATACGAATATTGAACAAAAATAATATCACTTACGAATAAGAAATAAATAACATCCTATAGACACTCAAAATTTTCTGCACTCCTATTACTGACATTGCAGGAGGGTAGATTCGTCTTTTGGAGATAACCCTGAAAGAGAGCTTACAATCATTTCGGATACTACCGAAAGTTCAGCTCCAACCCGGAACACAAATCGGGAGCATCGGGTCAAGCCCAGAACACACACCGGGAATGTCATTTTCAAATTTCGCAGTTAAACCCGAGTTATGCAGATCAAAAGACCGGCAACAACACCTGAGAGGACAGTTCTGTCTCGGCGATAACACCGCGATGTTTAGTTCCAGTCCCAGAGATAACACTGGGAGTAGCAACCCCATCCTTGGTGATAGCCCCAAGGAATGCCATTACAGTTTCGGCAATAACCCTAGAAATGTTTGTGTCAAATACATGCTATCAGCTTCAATCTAGATGACAGTGATACATACAAACAAGCAGCAGTCCAATCTCAGACATAACCCTGAGCAACGTATGCTTTTCGCTTAAACCGGAGATAACCCCGGTGAGGAGTCAACACATCATTTGACCACGGCAACAAGATGATATCACAGCATACCAACAAGTAGTCCAATCTCAGCTATAACCCTGAGCAACGTCTACTTTCAACTCAACCCGGCGATAACACTGGCAAGGAGTCACACATCATCTTGTTCCTCCGACAAATGGCACGTCGTCTCAACACTTCATACATACATACATACAACAATGTCCCACAAGAGCCGAGGATTGACAATCCCGAGTGACTATTACGTGTGGCAGTACTTTGGATAGACTTTATAGCTTGAAGACCATGGGCATAGACCCCTCTTCCTGACTTCGTACAACCTCTAATCCATGTCATTACGTAACTCTCGACATAAGCGATCTGAAGAAGTACAGATATACTTCGTTTGGATGCTCGGATTAAAGTTCTGCAAGTTCGAGCAGACATTACGATTCTTGTACGCACCGCGCGTCTTTACGAGACGACGGACCGGGACCCGGAGGCCCGGCACACCACGACCAGCCAGCGCAGTTGACTGCGACCATCAAATCTATAAATATAGGGGGGGTGTCAACCATTTGAGAAGAGAGAAAGAAGGAAAAAGGCGAGGAAGCCCTGTCCATTTAGCTCTGAATACACTTCTTTAAACACTAGTTAGCTCACATATAGCTACTTTTTATCCGGCGGGAGCTGAGTGTTCATCCATTTAAAGTCTAAGAAGTCTACTTTGGCAGCCCACTGTAAGCCTTCTTACATTCTATAAAGCCTCTTTCTCCTATTATCACATACTGTTGTACATGTTGAGAGTCGTGTGAGTGTGTTTGCGGACTTGATCATAGTGGTTTTCATTTTATCTCAGTATATATATACTAATATATGTATATATTTCATATATATGGACTAACATTATCGAGTTATGCCTCGATTGAGCCTAGAATTTGGTTTGGAGCGTTTATTTGCTTTTGTATATATATATATATATATATATATATATAAGCCGTGGTCGAACCACATCGATGAGCACGGATTTTACATTTGGAGCGTTTAATTGCTTTTTATATATATATATATATATATATATATATATATATATATATATATATAATTGTTATATATATCTCGATGAGCCTGGATTTTACATCGGTGCATTTACTCGCTTTTATATATATACATATATATAATTTCATTTCGGACATATCCGATGAGCCCGGATTCACATCCGGTCGTTTATAACTTTTTATATATATATATATATATATATATATATATATATTTATATATATATATTTACATTTACATGTCAGCACTGGAGTTTACTCGTGGCTTTTTTCTGACTTTATTTACATTCCGTCTGCTGGAGTTCACTTTCGTGGCGGTTGATAGCTTTTCTGACTTTATTTACATTTTGTCACTTTGGAGTTCACTTCGTGGCGGTTGATAATGTTCATATATATATATTTATAGCTTTTATATATATATATAACTGCTTACTGCTTTCCATACAAATTGCAGTATTTTGTGACCCTAGGAATTATGTGATCACAGGTTCAGTTTACTGAATCTAGATTCGGTTCCCATGATGGACATTTTCTAGCTATAAGCATCTTGTACATTATTTTATAGTGTCTCGGTTTCCTTGGGTGGCTGTCATGCCCATGAGGAGTTCAGCACTGCTGTATATTATTTTCTCGAGAATGCTTCGCATTTCGAAAATAAAAGCAAACAAGCCGAACATTTTTAATAATAAAATGGAAGTATGAAAAGGTCTCAATTCCTATTGAGCATAAGGTTTGAAAAACCTCTTTTACAAAACTTCATTACTAAATCTTGGTTAAAACTGAATTTTCATATAAAATTCAAACCTTGTGTATATAGGTGCGAACGAGGCCTTGCACTACTTTCAAATAAATTGCACATTGATCCACACACACGCACATATTCATATAACAATTTCTTTGAAGAGTGGCGGTCACCGTGGTAACATGGATGTCGGGGGGTGCCTAACACCTTTCCTCCGCATAATCAAGCCCCCGAACCCTTAATGAATCTCAGTTTCACAGACCCGTTTAGCAGTGTCAAATCACTGGGTCAATGTGTAAACCTTTTCGGTTGCGTTGGTGCAACCAGTTAAAAACACCAACTGACGACTCTTAAAGTCAATTGTCGACATTATATATGTTGGACCTTTTTCACTTATTTTTTCAAACAAATCTCACATTAACATGAGAACACCAAAGAAAAAGTAACGAAAAGGGACACTCAAAAATCTCGACGTCGACAGGTGGCGACTCTGCTAGGGACTCCAATAAGAGGGCTTAAGCCGGTATTACAAGATTTTCAAAATTATTATATGCTTGTGTGTGATTATTGCATTTACATTTATGATAAATGTGTACGAATGCATCTTACTTACTGCACTGCTAAATATCTATCTGTGATATTAGTGCTTCGTACATGTCATCATTTTGCATAAACGGTGAGACACATTGTATGTGACTGTATGTTGTGTGGTCCCTCCACCAGGAGGCTATCCTGTCGATGTTTGATTACTGGACCCGTGGGAAGAATAATTCCCCGGGGCTCAGGAAAGGCACCACCCAGATTCGCTCCAGTTGAAAGACCGGATTAACTTCCCGTCAAGTAGATTGCGATGATCTGGGAACCTTCATGCCAAAAAGCCGCGAGAGTAACCCTAAGATAGGTCAACCTCTGATAAACCAAACGCGGAGGAAAGTCTCTTCATACTCTCCATTTTCAATTACTTGTAAAAGCATTTACTTGTAATTTTATTCCATGTTCATGACATGTTATCAATTAACAAACCGGGTTTACAGGACAAATTCCTAAAACGGACATGTTATGATAACATTTATATTTCCCTAAGACTAAACTATATAAGTCTTTTGTAGGGAAACAATTGGGCCTGTTACCCTCTCAAAATCCAAAAAGGCCTCAAGCTTCTGACCAATCATGTCTTCTTACGAGCAATGCCTAATCTCATTTCCGAGAAGAATTTGACGGATTAAGTAAATAAATTACAGACTTGGCTATTCTACTGAAAGAGTTACACCAGTCTACTCAGGGTACAAAGATACCTACACATACAGAGTCCTCTGCACGAGGGGGAGTTCAACATCTGGAAAAAACAATTCCAGAACATTAGTTGGATACAACCAACAAAGACCCTGAAAGCACCCATCTCAAAGGAGATCCAGACACCGGTGACATCAAGAAGAAGGTCCATCAAATGGAGGAAACCATTCGCGTTCTCAAAGGGATTGGAACACATGGCAGTGTTTCATATACAGACCTTTGTGTATTTCCTGGTGTGCATTATCCAGAGAAATTCAAGACCCCTGATTTTGAAAAATATGACGGATTAGGGGATCCTTACACACATTTGAAGGTGTTCATTGGAGAACTCGGATCTTATGTTAAGGATGAAAAGCTCAGAATGCAGCTGTTTCAGAAAAGTCTGACTGGAGAAGCCCGTTCATAGTATACCAGATTAGACAACTCTAAGATCCACAGTTGGGAAGAACTGGCTCATGCCTTCCTCATTCAATATAGTTTTCAATCTAAGATGGCTCCTGACCGGTATGAAATTACCAAAGTCAAGAAATAGCCTAATGAGTCATTCAGAGAGTACGCTCAAAGGTGGAGGCGCCTTGCTGCTCAAGTTATTCCTTCCATAACAGAGTCAGAAATGGTCATGACCTTCATAGATGTACAGGAAGCTCCTTTCTATGAAAGAGTTCTAGTTGGTATTGGCAAACAATTTTTTGAAATGATCAAACACGGCGAGATGGCTGAAATGGGATTGAAGTCCAGTAAAATTCAAGACCTAGCCGCTCTTAAAGCTGTTGTTGAGCACATCCAGTCCGGATCTTATGGAAACAACTTCCTGAGGGTCCATAAAAAGAAAGAGGAGGATGTTTCCTCGATCATCGCAAGGACGAGAAAAGGCAATCCAAGCATGCCTATGCGGAGGAGAAATTACTCCCTTTTCCAAAAGATAATCTTCAAACCCTCCATTGCCTAAAAGTGGAGAAGTAAAGCGACCTCGAACGTTCACACCCTTAAGGGACTCACTCGAGAAAATTCTTGCTCTTCTGACTGCTCAGAAGAAAATTACACGTCTTCTTCCACTAGCCAACCCTAATGGGAAGGGTTTCAATGCTAGTCAGAAGTGTGCTTGTCATGCTGGGGCACCCGAACATGATACTCAGGATTGTTGGGCCTTGAAACACAAGATCCAAGATCTAATAGACAATGGTGAGATCGTGGTCACCAAGCCAGATCAACCTCATGTCAAAGATGGGGTTGACAAATGGGATTATAAAAGTTCCATCGGTGAATTACCATGGAACAAAAAGATGAAAGCTCTTTGCAAACAAATCAAACAAAGCAATTGGCGTAGGCGGTAACTCACCAACACCAAGTCACATGCCAATTAATCAGGTAGGAGCATGCCTATCTCCTTCCATTTGTTATGAATGCTCCATCAACACCTTCAAAAAGCGAAGCTATGGAGGATAAGGTTGTAAAACAAGCAAGTGCTAAAGCCCGTCGGGATTTCGCCAATCAAAGGGAATTCACCTATCTGGGCCAATCTCTGGAGGAAATACTTCAAATGCTGATCAACGAAGGAAGAATCACATTCCTTCTCCCTCCAATCAATCCCGCTCAGTATGTTCAACTCGATGAAATGTGTTAATATCATTCACATTCTCGCGGTCACAGCACAGAAGAATGTTGGGCACTCTGCCATTTTATTCAGAATCTTATCGATAGCGGTGTCCTGCAAGTAGCAGATGATTACACTGTACAACTTAAGCATGGGAATACATGCCCTACTCAGTGGAAGGGAACGGTAGCAGTTATATCCGAGGTGGATGATGAAACTGTTAAAACATTTCCCATACAACTAATTCAACTCAAAGGAGCTAACAATCCTTTGAAAATGGCCGCACCAGAGCCAATTCCATTGCCTTGCAGACTACAACATCCTGTTGTCAGCTTACACAAAGTTCCATGGAATTATGGAGAAGTTAAAGGATCTACGTCTTATACTACTGCTACAGTGTTGAAAGAAAATCCACTGTACCTTCCTTAATGGGTTATCAAGCCTACTTGCGAAGCAAAGGGGAAATTGCCCATGGAGAAGATTGAAAGATTCCTCCATACTATGGGCCACAATGAAGCCAAAGTGGTTTCAGGCTTACAAGAAGCTCCACACTAGATTTCAATTCTAGACTTGCTTTTTTCTTCCGAAGATCATCGGAAGGTCTTGCTAAAGGTTTTGGAAGAAGACTACTTGCCAAAACCAGTGAATGTGGAAAATTTCAACATCTGGTTGATCACATTTTCAACAACAATGTGATATCCTTCACTGATGACGACATACCTCCCGAAGGGACCGGTCATTGCAAACCACTGCACATCGCAGTGTTGTCTTCCGGGTATATGCTAGCTGGAGTTTTGATAGATGGAGGCTCATCTCTAAATATCTGTCCTTATGCCAACTTGGTGAAGATGAATATCAATCTCAAGCGAATCCAAAGTAGCCACATGATCATCAAAGCTTTTGATGGGTCTCGGCGAAATTTCGTTGGAAAAATTGAATTACCAATTGAGATTGGTCCTCATACATTCAGCGTATCCTTCCATGTCCTCAAGATAGATTCAGGATACAACCTGCTATTGGGGAGACCATGGATACACCTGGCTGGAGCTGTTCCCTCCACCCTACATCAATAACTAAAATACATCATCAACAACAGTCTAGTCACTATCAATGCTGAGCCGGAAGGTCCTAGACCAGGAACTCTACCAATTATCAGCTTCAATTCAGAAGTTGAGCCGGCCAGTTTTCATACTCTGGAAGTGAGTAACACGCAATACCATTCTATTGGAGTGCCACTTCCCATACCCAAGATTTCTGACGAAGTGATGTCAGCTACTCCAGAAATGATATTATTGGGTTACCAACCTGGACAAGAGCTTGGTAAGGATCAGTAGGGTATTAAGCACCCAATCCAAATGTCCAATCAAATTGGGACAGTTGGGCTAGGCTATTCTGCTAGTTCCAAGTACAAGAATCCTCATAAACACAAGCAGCTTCCTCAAGCTTCTGTCACACGGCAATTTTCTACACCTTTACCGCATGAGTTGATACAATCTCCAGTAAAGGTTCCAGCCCGGGTTATGGCTATGTTGTTTCCGAAACCAGTGCCAATTAAAGTTAAAGAGGTGCTGATTCCTGATCCCGAGGCGGAATAAAAGGAGCGGAAACGTAAACATGACCTTGCCTTGATGATGGCAGGCATTCACATCATTGTTCATGATGAACATACAAGCAGATACACCCCAGACGATGATTGCTCAGATGTCATGGTTATCATTCGGGAGAAGGAGGACACTGACGATCCTTCTATCACAGCAGTCCTTCAGGACTTTGCTCTCGACAATTGGAGTAGCACTCCATGCGTTGGTCGACGAGGGTAAAATGGGCAGAAAATCCCTCTACCCTGTAGATAATTTAAATTGCTTACTTTCCTTTATAGCACAAGCAGTTATTTTATCACATACATGCTAACACTTTTATATGATCGAACAGTTGCATATATTAAGTGAAAGCATATTTTGTTTCAGGACTCTACATTTAGATGTACCTGTACTTGCTGATGAGGTGCCTTCTCTCCATAAGGGTTGTAACTTTGATGCAAAGTTGGACTCAGACTTGATGGACATCCAAGAGGACATTGAGACACCTCAAGAGATTAAGGAATGGGTCGCTGAAAAACCCAAACCCAATCTTGATCAAACCACTCCTTTCAATCTCAGAACCTTAGACAACCCTAAGCTAATCCAGATTGGTTCAGACCTTACCACAAATCAGCGGAATGACATGGTTGCACTATTAACCCAATTCCAGGATGTGTTTGCATGGTCTCACAAAGACATGGTGGGTTTGTCCACTTACATTGTTCTTCATCGCCTTCCCATTAAAGAAGGATTCAAGCCAGTTAAGCAAAAGCTTAGGCGATTGAAACCTGAGTGGAGTTTAAAAGTTAAAGAAGAAATTGTGAAACAATTTCAAGCTGGCATCATCATGGTGTCTATATATCCGGAGTGGATATCCAACATTGTTCTCGTGCCTAAACCAAGGGGAAAGGTGCGAGTTTGTGTGGATTACCGGGATTTGAAAAAAGCTTGCCTTAAAGATAGCTTTCCCGTGCCTTTTATCCACATTCTTATTGACAATACTGCTCAGTACGACATGTACTCCTTTGCTGATTGCTTTGCGGGGTACCATCAAATTATGGTCGATGAGGAAGATCGTGAGAAAATTGCTTTCATCACGCCTTGGGGAACCTTTTGCTACAGACGATTATTATTCGGCCTCATCAACGCTGGGGCAACCTACCAGCGAGCTATGATGGCCCTTTTTCATGATTTAATGCATAAGGAGATAGAGATCTATGTGGATGACATCATTGTCAAATCCCAGAAGGAGGATGACCATTTAGACCATCTCAAAAAGATGTTCAACAGGTTGCATAAGTACAACTTGAAGTTGAATCCCACCAAATGCGCTTTTGGTGTTAAGTCAGGCAAGTTGCTAGGTTTTCTAGTCAACCATAAAGGGATTGAACTGGATCCTGCCAAAATCCAAGCCATCAAGGAAATGGCCATTCCTCAGACAAAGAAGGAAATACAGGGATTTTTGGGAAGGATCAACTTCATTTGTCGATTCATTTCTCAACTCACAGCAACCTATGAGCGAATCTTCAAATTATTAAGGAAGAACTCCTCCATGAAATGGAATGATGAGTATCAAAAAGCCTTCCTCACAATCAAGGAGCAACTGATTAACGCTCCTATTTTGGTACCTCCCTGGGATGATGTTCCCTTGTTCATGTACCTATCCATAAATGACAATGCTATGGGCTGTATGCTGGGACAGAAAGACGATAGAGGCTAAGAGCGAGCTATCTATTACCTCAGCAAAAGACTCAGCATCAATGAACACAAGTACACTCTGATTGAGAGGACTTGTTGTGCTTTAGCATGGGCTTCCATGAGATTACAGCATTATCTACATGGTCACACAACCCATCTTATATCCTGCGTGGATCCTCTTAAGTATGTGTTCAGCAAACCCATACTGAATTGTCGACTGTCCAGATGGCAGTTGATCCTACAGTAATTTGACATCGACTACATGACATAAAAGTCTGTCAAAGGTCAAGGAATTGTGGATCAACTGGCCGCCGCACCTGCAGGGGACTACAAACCCTTAGAAATATACTTTCCTGACGAAGGAGTAATGGCAATTCAGCTAACACATCAGTACGATACATGCCGATCGTGGAAAATGTATTTTGATGGAGCTGTCAACTCAGAAGACTCTAGAGCTGGAGCAGTTTTAATATCCTGTACAGGGTAGCAATATCCCGTCGCCGTCCAATTGTAGTTTGTCAACACCAACAACATAACTGAGTATGAAGGCTGTATCATGGGATTCAAACTTGCCCGTTCAATGGGTATCAGGCGGTTAACTATCTTTGAGGATTCTGAATTGGTAATCAAGCAATCCATAGGAATCTATCAAACCAAAGAATTACATTTACCACCTTACCATCGGCAAGTTCTACAAATGGCTTTGGAGTTTGAAGAGATCTCCTTTCTACACATTCCTCGTAATAGGAATGACTTTCCAGACGCATTAGCAATGTTGGCCTCCTTGGTTTACATACCTGACAAGGAAAACATGCCAAACATCACGATTGCCATGCATAAAGCCCCAGTCTATGGGAATTACGTTGGAGAAGTATCGGATGAGCTATCTCCCATCCACAACCCTTGGTATTAGCATATCAAGGAGTATCTGCGAGATGGATCTACACCCACTGAGGCGAGGTTAACTGAGAAGAGGCGGATTCATCGATTTGCTATGAAATTCTACCTGAGTGGAGATGCGCTCTACAAAAGAGATGCAGGATTAGGTCTCCTCAGATGTCTGGACAAAGACCAAGCTCTGCGACTCATGGATGAGATCCATGGTGGAGTATGCGGCCCTCACATGAGCCGACCCCTACTTGTCAAGAAAATTCTCAGAACGGGACATTATTGGCTTACACTCAAAGCTGACTGTGATGATCACGTCAAGAGGTCCTATCAATGTCAAATCCATGGGAATGCTATCCACGCCCCTCTAAGGGAACTCCATAATATCAGTTCGCCATGGCCCTTCTCAATGTGGGAAATGGACGTGATCGGGCCCATCGAGCCCAAAGCCAGTGATGGACATCGATTCATATTCACCATGATCGACTACTTCACCAAATGGGTAGAAGCAGCTTCCTTCCTCAGGGTTACTAAAGAAGTCATCATTGCGTTCATCAGAAACAATGTTGTTTGTCGATATGGACAACCAGAGGTCATTATGTCAGACAATGCTAAGAACCTCAACAACAACATGATGGAGGAATTATGCAAAAAATTCCACATCAAACATCTCAACTCTGTCATCTACCGACCAAAGATGAATGGCGGTCTTTGTTGAAGCAAACTAATAAAAACATCAAGAAGATCATGCGTAAAATGTCCGCCAATCACAAAGGATGGCTCGACCTCTTGCCCTCGACTTTATTAGCCTACGTAACTTCAATGCGTAAGCTTCCATCGGGCAACCCCTACACTTATTAGTCTATGGGATGGAAGCAAAGTGCTCCCCATAGAAGTGGAAATGGAATCCCTCGGAGTATTGATGGATGCTCAGTTGGATGAAGACCAATGGGTATAAGACAGGTATCACCAATTCTCTCTGATAGACAAAAGGCGAACCGCGGCTATCTTCCATGGTCAGTTATATCAACAAAGGATAGCACGATCCTACAACAGAAAAGTCCGACTACGGTAATTCAAACAACATGACTTGGTTTTGAAGAAAATCATTGACAACCAAGATCAATCTAAGGGAAAATTCGCTCCTAACTGGGAAGGCCCATATGTTATCAAGGAAGTATTGACAGGAGGTGCTCTCAGGTTGCAAGAAATGGATGGCGATGAATTTCCACAGCTTATCAACTCGGACACCGTGAAACGGTACTATGTCTGAAGTTACCATTAAACAAACATCCTGGTTTTGATCCTTAAATCACCAGTCATTCCGGTTTTGAACCTTCTTTCCTGTTTACAAACTCTTCTACCCCTCAGGGAAACATACATTTTAAACCAGCAGCCTAGTTTCCTTTCACTTCACACCAGCAGCCTGGTTTCCTTGCATTACAAACTTTTCAACACCTTACTTCTCCTAAAGACGAGACTAAACTTTTCAACACACTTACTTCTCCTGAAGACGAGACTAAACTTTTCAACACACTTACTTCTCCTGAAGACGAGACTAAACTTTTCAACACACCTATTTCTCCTGAAGACAAGACTAAACTTTTCACTCCTACAGTTTATCCTCAATACGGGATCAAACTTTTTCCACACTTGCAGTTTATCCCCTTTACGGGATTAAACTTTCTTCTCCCCACAGTATAGCCAGCACATGGAATTTGCGTTTCTCTTCAGCTGCGATTCATCCTGAGGGGCGAACTACATCGACCTGATCTCCCTGGTACCTGGGGGTACGTAGGCAACCATATTCTATATGGCACGGTCGCAATAAAAAAAACAACAAAAATATTTCTACCCTTTCTTCACAAAAACAACAAAAATACTTCTACACCCTTCTATTTTCATATTCAGCGTTGAACTTCCTACACTAGGTTTGAACTACGCAGACTTGATCTCCTCTTTAACAGGAGTACGTAGGCAGCCATTCATGGTGCAGTCTAACCCCTACCAGAACAAACATACTTGTCACACAGTACTGGGATCAATCTTCAAATTGCCCCACTTCATCGGTTTCATATCAAAGGGATGGAATTTTCCAACCTCTTCTCACAAATAAAAGATTTGATGACCATCTAAGCTGCGATCGTGCCTTAAAGAGAAATACCAACCCATAAGAGATGGAATTAACTAGGCTTCTCACAAATACAAGTATTGGCGACCATCCGTAGTGAAAGTCGATAATCGAGAGAGGAAGAAACCACCCTCCTCTCCATTTTTTCCATACAGATACCAGTCCCAAGACACCAAAGATGGTAGGGATTTTCAGAAATCAATGATCCGTTCTGAGAGACCTTGGGATGTCTCAATGTCCATCTATCAAGGATAAGTTCAGAATGCATCAAGATCAAAGGCCTTGGAGAAACAGGCAAATATCAAGCAAGTATCAATGCATAACTAAAAGGGAAGTGAATCAAAATATATTTCCCTGCCATACATAATACTGTTTGATATATACATATGTGTTTTACATGACAAAATGGCTAAGCTAGTCTGTGCAGGAAAATACAAAGCTATCTGCAGATCTGTGTGTATGCGAACTATCAGATCTAACATAGCATCCCTCTCTGAAGACGGAGGTAATGCTACAAGCTCCTGCCCAAGGGTATCTACACGAGCTAGCAGATCAGAGGCTAACTGCATGGTGGCGTAATACTCATCAATATACGCACTCATGTCGGCAAGACTGACCGTCATCTGGGATCTCACTGAAGTGCTGTCTGCAATGGCCACGTCCCTAGCAGATAAGGTGGCATCCCGCTCAACTATCAATGCATCCCTGGCTGATCTAGCCTCATCCCTCTGCAATAGAGCAGTATCTCTCTCATCAAGAGCTATCAACATCGAGGCCCTAGCCTGATCTCTGTCGTACGTCATCAGATGTAAGCTCTACTCCAAATTCTGTGTCGAATACTGAGTAACAGTGGCACTCGGGGTGGGAGAATCTATATGCTGGCAGCCTAGAAGTCAAGTCATTGGCGGGAATGACAGCCTCCTCTATAGGCTCCTCATCATCAGAATCAGTCTCCTGCACTATGGATACTGTTACAGCCAATGCAATCTCTGTCTCCATCCATGCGGAATACTCTGCAGAGCTACCTGGATGACTGACAGAAATATTGGCCGACTCTCGCTGATCCCAACAGGCATACAACCTGGATCTGTCCTCCACTGACAAACGGTGTGATGCGAAGCGCTGACTCACTGCCCCCTCATACGGATAGAAGTCCTGAAACTGGTCAAACCGACACATCACGACCAGTGGGTGGTAAGTAATCATGCCCCTTAAACCAGCCAGAGGAAGATAATCCATGCCCGAAGCATGAGTAATGAAGCTGTAGGGTGAGCTAAGCCCTGAATACGGTAATATATCAAATGAATCTCCAATCTCTGCTAAGAAAGCGGACCAAGATGTAGCATCTGTACACCCCGCAGGCTGAAAGGAGTATGACATGGCTATCTCATGGGTGAAACAAAATCCATGATGTCTGAATGTGCCAATCGGTCTCAAGTGTGTCATGAACCACACATACAGCATGACCGAGCTACCTGTGAACACTCCTGCCGGATAAGTGCAGCAGTATATAGCCGACCTAAAGGTCTCTACGATAATCATCGGTATGATGGTATGACCCTCTCTGAGAGCCCTCACTGCCATGATGACGCCGATATCTAGCTCATCCATGTACCGCGGCATGTATACGTATGACAATACGCACAGAAGTAGTACATCTACTCTGGCTGAACGCCAATGATCCTCCGGTGTGGTGAAATCCCCGGAATGCCGTGCATAGTTGTCCTCAGAGCCAAACCTGTCTATCAGGAAACGCTGGGATATCACATGGCCGGATGTAATCTCATCCTGCACTACTCTGTGCCTCAATCCTGTGAGAGTCATGAACTGTCTACTCATGTCTCCCATCACCATATGCACGCAAGGTCTGTCCAAAGGCAGCATCGTCAATCGTGCATACTCCTCCAAAGTAGGAGTCAACTCACGGGTCCCAAAGCGGAATACCTGTCTGTCAGATATCCAGTGCTCTAGCATGCCCTCTATAAATCCTGGAGGAACCTGAAACATCAGTAGGGTCATAGTATGCTGCAGCAAATCATCTACGATCACCATGTCTGATGGTGATATACTATCATACCATGATCGCATACCATCTACCACCGCAAATGGTGGGGTATGATCAATACGACTAATCGTCAAGAAGACATCCAGATGGGGCGTAATGTCATAAGACCATCCAGGGTCAATCTTTGAATATCTCTGGATATACATACATATGCATAACAATAACATGCATGATACAATAGATGGCAATATGATATAGGGAATGGAAAATTGTGCATACATTCCTAAGTATATCATCATCTAATACATCTCTGTACAGCTAAAATACAGGGAAATGGGGTGAAACTACCCAACATCTAACAAAGGCCTATCAAAAGATATAGCGAAAATGGGGCGAAGCTACCCAGCAGCTAACAGAGGCCTCTCAAAAGAAATACATCAGAAAAAGTTAATGGTGTCGATATCCACATCATCGATGTTGTCAACCTGATGCAACTCCTCCTGAGTCACTGGATCTTTATCTACAGGGATGTCAAGCCTATATAAAGGAGGATCTGTGCTGGAAAAACCAAATGGGTCATCCGAGGGGCCAGCGCCAGAGCTGGAAGGATCAAAAGTATCTACCTCTACAGGATCTCTGCCCAAATGCCGAATGAAAAGATGTGACCGGTCCAGCTGCCGAGTCAATCTCTTAATCTGTGTCACATGAGTCGGGTCTTTGACACAGGCTAGCCAATCCGTCATCATCACGGATCCTGGAACCATATCCCCCATAAACTGTGTGGCGCGGGTCTGAGCTCCAATCGTGCGAGGGATCCACTAATGCTGTAACATCTCTTGAGAACAGGGGCCCTTTGACAATGTAAAGCCGTCAATCCCCATCAATGGGATGTCAACGACGGGTGACTACGAAACAGGCCAATAACGCCTGGCAGGAGGCAAGATCGGCATACGAATCTCTCCTGTAGTGCTTCTAATAGCACGCTCTCCTAAATATTGCTCCCATCCTCCATCTGTAAAGAGAGGAATCCTGCGGGTGGATATGATGTACTCTACTCCAGTCGGGTACCCATCCTCAAAGCCAACTCCCAAATGCTCTCCAAAGTAGGGAATCCACGTGATGACATCAGCTGTCAATATCTCTAGCTGCAGGCGACAATGAGTGAAACCCTCAGCAACAGGGACCTCCGCCAGTATAGAATGATGCCATCTCCATCCTCGTGGATAGGTGTCTAAACCTAACATGCTCACAGGACGCAAACAAGGGAACCTCTCATAGGCCCAAAACTGCCAACACAAAGGCAAACATCTGCTGTCAGTCAACACTCTTAACCTATACACGGGAAAAGACAAGAGAAACACTCACCAGTAGAAATGGGTAGAATCCTAACCACGCCTCGGTCAAGCCCTGCGATCGCATGCGCATTCCCCTAAGGAAGTAGGCAAAGGTGTAGGAACCCCAATCATACTCTCCTATACAGTCCACGTGTCGAGTGGCACTGATCAAAGTAAAAGATACTGTAGAAGAGTTATCTGCTATGAAGCAGCCCCTAATGATCATCAGGAACAATCATCGAAGAATGCGATCCCTGACTCTCACATCATCGGGTATGGGCTCACTCAACAGCCCGCTCATAGCATCTACGCTCAAAGAACCTGTTCGAACAATCCTGCCCTTGAGCGCCTCTGCCGGAACTCCCAACAAGGATTTGACGGCAGTAGGGGTGATATTCGTCGTGCAAGGCACCGGCTCCCCTCCAAACTCTATACATGTGATAAACCGTTAATCCATCGGTGTCATCATCACCTCGCGATCCCAAACAAATGAAGTGATCGAGTCTGGCGGAACCTTTGCTTTCGACAACGGTGCCTCGAGGTAACCCAGTGCAATGACGGGGTAGAATGGAGAAGAATCTCTCAAATCCCTAGCCATGGACGATCGCTCTATAGTCATCATGCAAAGCCTGATACATAGAGTGGATGCTAAACCAGTTCCCTCGAGGCTGTGTGAAGCCGGGAACCTACCTCAAATGCAGATCTACATCAGACTCCTTGACTCCTCTTCAATAGGAAATAAGGAAGATTAAAGATCTAATTTCATACCTCGTTTGCGTGCAGGTATACTGAAGGATGCCTACTTAAGTCACCTAGAAGATCTGGGTTCGCCACTTGAATACCTGGCATTTCCCTAAGGGGAACACGTACAGTAGGAGCAGAAACCTCGAACGGTACATCCTCCTCCTCGTCTTCGACATTCGGCACCTCAACCCGAATAGGACGTAGCACCGCCCCCGCCAAACGATGAGGCTGTCTCATAGAACGGCACTGAGGCTCTTCAAAAGCCCTCCTCCGTACACCAGAAGTGGTCTTGCGGGAACTGCTCGGCTGATCTGGATCCATAATATCTGGATAACAAGTCTCCAAATCACCTCAGAAGGGTGTGGTAATTTCGTACCTGGAGTCTTTTTCAAAATGCATTCTATGATTACATGCATACATGCATTATTTTAACATACATCTACTGTAGAAATGCATAACTATCCAATGCCTACATTTTGGAAAAATTTTGCCATAGCCCCTTTGAAAATGGGACTATCCACATGCACATAGGCATGACTAGGTGGCCATTCAGTAGCACACCTGTACACAGTTATATACATCCTGTATGCATTCATAACATCACAGTAAAAATCTGTAAGTGTAGTATAATTACCAGGATTATTTACTATTCTACCTTTACTCATTTGTCCTCAAATAGGATAATAAATGACAGTAAAAGGTACCAATTTGACTGTGTCAAAAGTTAAATTTTTTCACATCATTATGTTCAGCATGGTTTAATACTAACATTTGCTATGTTGAATATTTTTTATCAAATCATATCAGCATGCATATTCACTACTATGTGTCTTAATGCATTTCATGCGATAAGTCATTTTCCAAGGGACAGAAATTGGAAAAAAATACATGCATGTGTTACCAGGACAGTGAAGAACGCTTGTACGGTGATAAAATATGCAAAAAGTTTCCCGAACTCAGCAGATCTGCAGAAGAGCTCTCAGATTTCCTTCGTTGCACAACTTGAAAATGACTTATGAAAGCAACCAGCCGCCTATACATAGACACGGCTGGCCGAAGGTCAACCTGCGGTTCCTGCAGGTACACCTACGGCCTCCCTACTTGGGTCCCACACCTCCGGCTCAATCCAGTTAGAGTTGCAAAGGAGGTCTCACAAGCTGAAAAGGCCAAATCAGGAATAAAAATGCTACCCGATTGAGCGGAACAGCCTGAAATCCTGATTTTTTGTCGGTCAGAGTTAAACTCCCGTCGTCTCAATGGTATTTGCCTGTATGCAAGGTATACTATACCAATGAGTTTAGCTTTCGCAAACCATACTCGGCAATACCCCACAAAGGTCTGATGCCGTCATTTACAGGGTTACATCTACATATCCCCGACGGGGGTTACAATGCCAAAGTTATCAAGCATCTACGTGTCCCCGGCGGGGGTCACAATGCACATCTATCAAGCATCTATGTATCCCCGGTGGGGGTTACAACGCAATGCAACCATTGATACACACATCAATGAAGGTCAAGCAGCCTTGACGTCATGACAACCGATGACAAGTAAACCCATCGAAGCAACCTTCCCCAGCAAGGGCTACAACATAATGCTATCATTGACAACATCAATGAAAGTCTAGCATCCTTGACTATGCACCCAATAAGGATTCATCTGGTGATACACACATCAGCGAAGATCAGGCAACCCTGATAACAACCAACTGTTGGCAGTAACTCCGACAATATGAGGAAATATGTTATACACATCCTCGAACAGACAAAGCATTATCCCCATAGATCTCTTCCACATAAGAGGTACCTCTATGGAGTATAAGCCAGTGTCTAGGATTCAAGACTTTGGTGGTAGTCCCAACGTCCACATCTTTGGAAACTTGGATCGCATGTCCAAGTTATCACTGTTTGTCATCCCAGCAGGATTTCTTGACAATCATCCATGCATTCTACATACATTTGCATCATGTTGCTGCATATCGCATCATGATTATCTTGCTTGCATTTCAAGTGTCTAGGATTCTTTATCCTATCCATGCCTTGCATTGCATGAATATGATAAAGAGGGGAATCTTTAGACACTTAAAATTTTTTGCACTCCTATTATTAACATTGCAGGAGGGTAGATTCGTCTTTTGCAGATAACCCTGAAAGACAGCTTACAATCATTCCGGATACTACCAGAAGTTCAGCTCCAACCCGAAACACAAACCGGGAGCATCGGGTCAAGCCAGGAACACACACCGGGAATGTCATTTCCAAATCTCAAAGATAATCCCGAGATATGCAGATCAAAAGACCGACAACAACACCGGAGAGGACAGTTCTGTCTCGGCGATAACACCGCGACGTTCAGTTCCAGTCCTAGAGACAACACTAGGAGTAGCAACCCCATCCTTGGTGATAGCCCCAAGGAATGTCATTGCAGTTCCGGCAATAACCCCGGAAATGTTTATGTCAAATACATGCTATCAGCTTCAATCCAGATGACAGTGATACATACAAATAAGCAGCAGTCCAATCTCAGACATAACCCTGAGCAACGTCTGCTTTCCGCTTAAACCGGCGATAACCCCGGTGAGGAGTCAACACGTCATCTGACCACAGCAACAAGATGATATCACAGCATACCAACAAGTAGTCCAATCTCAGCTATAACCCTGAGCAACGTCTACTTTCAACTCAACCCGGCGATAACCCCGGCAAGGAGTCACACATCATCTTGTTCCTCCGACAAATGGCACGTCGTCTCAACACTTCATACATACATATATACAACAATGTCCCACAAGAGCCGAAGATTGACAATCCCGAGTGACTATTACGTGTGGCAGTACTTTGGATAGACTTTGAAGCTTGAAGACCATGGGCATAGACCCCTCTTCCTGACTTCGTACAACCTCTAATCCATGTCATTACGTAACTCTCGACACAAGCGATCTGAAGAAGTACAGATATACTTCGTTTGGATGCTCGGATTGAAGTTCTGCAAGTTTGAGCGGACATTACAGTGCATGACTGCAAGTACTACGAGACGTCGGGACCCGCGAGGCCCGGGCCCACCACGACCAGTAGAGTTCAGTTCAATCTGCTTGCGCAGTCGACTTTCATGCCATCCGTCTATAAATATAGAGGGGGGGTCAACCATTTGAGAAGAGAACGATAAGGAAAAAGGCGAGGAAGCCCTGTCCATTTAGCTCTGCATACACATCTTTTGAGTGTTTCCTCTTCTTTAAACACTAGTTAGCTCACATATAGTTACTTTTTATCCGGTGGGAGCTGAGTGTTTATCCATTTAAAGTCTAAGAAGTCTACTTTGGCAGCCCACTGTAAGCCTTCTTCCATTCTATAAAGCCTCTTTCTCCTATTATCACACACTGCTGTACACATTGAGAGTCGTGTGAGTGTGTTTGCCCGGACTTCGGTCCGTGGTTTTCATTTTTGTCTGTATATATATACTAATATATGTATATATTTTGTATATATGGACTAACATTATCGAGTTATGCCTCGATTAAGCCTAGACTTCGGTCTAGAGCGTTTATTTTCTTTTGTATATATATATACTTATATATATATATAAAGCGTGGTCGATCATGTCGATGAGCCCGATTTTACATCCAAGTGCATTTACTCGCTTTTTATATATATACATATATATAATTGTTGTCGGACATATCCGATGAGCCTGGATTCACATCCAATGCGTTTACTTCTTTAATATATATATTTGTACATATATATATATATATATATATATTTACATTTACAGTTCTGGATTTTTACTCCGTGGCTTTTTACAGCTTTATTTACATTCCGTCTGCGCTGGAGTTTACTTCGTGGCGGTTGATAGCTTTTATGACTTTATTTACATTTTGACACTTTGGAGTTCACTTCGTGGCGATTGATAATGTTAATATATATATATATATATATATATATATATATATATATATATATATATATATATATTATATTTTTATATATATATAACTGCCATCGCTTTTCCATACAAATTGCAGTATTTTGTGAGCCTAGGAATCATGTGATCACAGATTCAGTTTACTGAATCTAGATTCGATTCCCATGATGGACATTTTCCGTCGTAAGCGACTTGTACATTATTTTCAAAGATTGTTCGGGTTTTCTTGGATGGTGTCATGCACATGAGGAGTTCTAAGATGTCAGTATATTATTTTTCGAGAATGCTTCGCATTCAAAAATAAAAGCAAACAAGTTTAGAACATTTTAATAATAAAATTGAAGTATGGAAAGGTCTCAATTCCTATTGAGCATAAGGTTGAAAAACCTCTTTTACAAAACTTCATTGCTAAATCTTGGTTAAAACCGAATTTTCATATAAAATTCAAACCTTGTGTATATAGGTGCTAACGAGGCCTCACTACTACTACTTTCAAATAAATTGCACATTGATCCACACACACACACACACATTCATATAACAATTTCTTTGAAGATTAACACCACCGTGGTAACATGGATGTCGGGGGTGCCTAACACCTTCCCTCCGCATAATCAAGCCCCGAACCCTTAATGAATCTCGGTGCCATTGAGACCCATTTAGCAAAGTTGTCAAATCATCGGGTCAATGTGCAAATCTTTTTTTCATCAAGCGTTAGTGCAACCGATTAAAAACACCAATTGGCGACTCTTAAAGTCAATCGTCGACATTATACATGTTGGACCTTTTTCACTTGTTTTTTCAAACAAATCTCACATTAACATGAGAACACCAAAGAACAAGTAACGAAAAGGGACACTCAAAAATCCCGACGTTGACACATCCCTTACGAATACGAAAGAAATAATACCCTTTACCTTAGTAGAAGGCTGGATACTGCAATAATGAAGTAGCAGAATACTCTTCTTCTTTCCCTCTAAAGCTTCTCTCTCTGTAATTGCTCATGTGAGTCTTAGTGAACTGGTGAGAATGAAAGAACAATGAGGTTCTATTTATATGAAAATATAGTTTCGATAATTGCACGTTTTGGGGCTCAAAATATTACAATATAATACCTTCATCTTTTCCTTCATTTTTAATCTAGTCCTGCAAGTATTATCAAACTTGCACCACCTCCCCTAATAGTACATGCATGTGAATCAATAGTACATTCATGTGAACAAATAGTTATATGCACGTGAACTAATAGCAATTAATTGCTTATTTATCCGATTAATTACCCGATTGGTCAATTTAACCTTCAGAAATCAATTATTATCGAAATAAATGTTGATTTCCACTAACACTAATAATCCCAACACAATGGAAATATCAATTTCATCTTTAATCAACATGAACTTATTAATCATTAATATTATAACTCACAATATTTAACAACCAGGTCATTCCCAGGAAAGAGAGGGCTTTCCGATAAGGATTTCTCCCTATTAACACGTAATTAGGTGACCAAACCCCTTTCCTCGACAGAACTTTCTAGACATCTTCAATATTGCAAATAATAATATGAATAACTTTGTCATCTCAATTATTGATTTAATAATATAAAATATTATGCAGATGATACTATGACAATAATTGAATCAATAATATGAGAGATATTATGCAACAATTACTGTAGCAATAATTGAGTATAACTGAGTGACTTCTCACGTAAGCATCAATAATCAATACCGTGTGCTATTATGCAACCACGCGTATTACTCTACTTTTACCACCGGGTATTTCAACAGTTTAACGGTAAAACTTTCTCGTTATTTTTACAAAAAGATATTTATGTCGTTTTCTCATTCCGACAGTAACTCCATTGTGGGGTCCACCAATGATTGTGTCGTCGTATGAATATTCCCTGATAAAACGAATATTCCCCGACCAATCGAATATTTTATGACAACTTGCATACTTTGCAAAATTTATACATACTACCCACAACTATAACATTATATCAAATCCACACCTTAATATTAAAAAAAATATTTCGTGAAATTAAATCTTTATTCATAAAATTTGGGGTCTTACATTGAGGACTTTCAGTACTCACAACAGCCCAATCTCGGAGATAACCCTGAGCAACGACTGCTAAATCAGCCCAAACCGGAGATAACCCCGGTGAGGGGCAAAATCATCAGTTTGCCACCTCGATCCCACATTTGTGTCGTATCAACAACATTTTAACGTACATTCTACACAAAAGTATCCTACAAGAACTATAGCTCAAAATCCCGAGTGACTACTACACAAAACAAGAAACCAGATAGAATTTGAAGACCTGAAGATCTAGGCATGGCCCTATTTTCCCGACTTCGTACAACCTCTTATCCCATGTCATTGTGTAGCTCTCGACAATAACATTCCGGAAAAGGTATTATACGCCTTAATCGGATGCCCAGATCAAAAGTTATGAAGGTTTGAACGGACAACGCATTGCATGCGTGCATGTACTTCGAGACGGTGGGGCCCACAGAGCCCAGGGGCACCCCGGGTAGCCGTAGGTGGACCTGTGGCTACCGCAGGTACACCTGCGACTCTCCCCTCTATAAATAGAGGGCTTAGGGTGGCCATTTTAAAAAGAAGAAAAGGCGAGGAAGCCCTGTCCATTTTGCTCTATACACACTATAAACTAAGTGCTTTCTCATTTTAAACACTTGTGAGTTTATATTTTGCTATATTTTACCGATGGAAACCGAGTGTTCATTCAATTAAAGCCATTTGAAGTCTTCTTGGCAGCCCACTATAAGACTTCTTACATTTCTTAAAGCCTTTCACCACTTTCTGCACATACAGTTATTCACGTTGAGAGTCGTGTTGTGTGCGTATGCTCGGACTTCGATCCGTGGCTTTTTATTTTTTTGTATATATATACTATATATATATATATATATATATATATACTATTACCATCAAACTCTATTTGATTGAGCCTGGATATAATTTCAGTGCGTTATCGCTTTTATATATATATATATATATAAATATTATATATATATATATATATATATATATTATTACCATCAAACTATGTTTGATTGAGCCTGGATATAATATCTGGTGCGTTTACCGTTTATATATATATACACACATTCAGTCCTGCCTGGAGTTTACTTCGTGGCGGTTGATCGTCTCTCTCTCTATATATATATTTACTGCTTTTATATATTTACATTTGATCCCACCTGAAGTTTACTTCGTGGCGGTTGATTCTCTCTCTCTCTCTCTCTCTCTATATATATATATATATATATATATATATATATATATATGTACAGCTTTTATATATTTACATTTCTAATCCCCCATGGAGTTTACTCCATGGTGGTTGATCGTTCATATATATACATTTACAGCTTTTATATATATTTAATTGCTTACAGCTTTCATATAAACTGCAACATCATGTGAGCCTAGGAATCATGTGATGTCCCAAATCCGGGTACTTTCAACCCACAAATATGGTGCTACACGGTACTTCTATCTATACATCCATTCCATTGAAACAACATCAAAATGATTGTATTTACTAACTTCTTATTACAATAATAATAATAAATCCTTTCTCAGGTTCTATAACTGAAAACATTCTTCATTTATCATAATATGATTCATACAAACATACTAGTCTATTACAGGATAATCTACTTATCTATCTTAACTTTGCCTTTATCCCTACTGGGATCATCAATTCTTTCAGCCTTAGCTGCAATCATATAATTCAAGCAAGAAGTGAGCATAACTAGCTCAGCAAGTCTAGCAAAAGATAATAAAAATACCACGTCAAGAATTATATGATTATCTTTCATAACTGAACAAGTAGCTATGAAGTATTATAAAACATTGGATAACACCTCTCATTTTATAAAGACAATTCCAAAGCATATATAATAACTTAGGAATTCTGAACTGGTCGAAAGACCATGAACATACTCATTTCGTTTTCATTCATGAAAAAGGACATCCTGGCACTAAGTCCGTAAGTCTGATATATCTTACAAGTACTTCTAGGTGATCAGCCTATAGTACTCTATGTTGATCAATACTCATCCGTTAAACGTATTTATGTTTAAGTTTTGGCAACCTCACGTGCCCATCGAATAATCGATGAAAAATACATTTGTTTGTTCATATACAAACTTACCTTTGAATCTGTACCAAATACTTGGCATAGGATAACATTAACAGTTCTATATCAAAAGACTTGTAAACAAATCAATCTAACTCATAAGAATAGTCTAGCCAAGTTAAAACTGGCATCGACCCTTTCGTAAAACAATTCATGCATCTTGGAATATGAATCACAAAAAACTTGGCTAACACGAAGGTTAGACAAGCGTTAAGAAAACTTGCCTTCAAGCAACTTCAATTAAATTTTTAACAATTCTTGTTCCTTACTGTATCTACATGATATATTCACGTAGAACATTGAGATAAGCTACTAAACAATCTAACTTCATTGTCTTAACCAACTTCTTTCTCTTCTATGTCTTACATTAATTTATTTCATTAAAAAAAGTTGTTTTGACCTAATTACCTTCCATTACGGCATATTAATGTTCTTACTTCACTACCAATACTCAACCATCATTGGTTAAGTACTATAGTAATTACATATAATTTACTTCTCATACTTACGTTCTTCATTTAACTATTTTTAAACAACGTTCAATCCCTAAAGTCACCACTATATAAGTGACTTAAGAGTGGCCTTACCATGTACATTAAGTATATACATTTCCTGTAGTTGTTCTACAAACAATTTGGGTTCAAACTAACTTGGTAAACTTTTTTCTAGTACCCCCCGCCCCGGTGGGGGTTTGTGCTTTAAGATTACCCCCCCCCCCGGTGGGCCCTGCTCTTGTTAAAAAATAAATACCCCCCGCCTCGGCGGGGGTTTGACTCTTAAGAATGCCCGCCCCGACTAGGGTCCATTTTGTTAGTCCCTTAAACTCTTTTTCTTGCCAGATTTGTAGGCGTTCGTTTAACATTCGAGAGCGTTCCTAATTCGTTTTCTTCGTCCTAGGTCAGAATTCAACCATTCTTGAGTCCACGACTCTTAAATACATTGTTCTACATTACGCCATCGAAAACTAGAGTTCCCGAATTAAACGATGAGTTTTGACTACTAATTTGGAAATTCTACGATTTCAACGTTTAACGCCTAATCTCGTAAATTTCTCTATAACTTTGTTACTCGTGTTTTATACGCCAAATCAAAACGGAACCAATCCATTGATTAATTATCTATAACCTAACCAAACAATATTCATATACCCTATAAATGATGGTTTTTAATTTGTCCATCAACAACCAAATTAACGTTCAATGGTTTCTTCGGTTTAAATTTACTTAAACGCTTACGATTCCTACTTATACATGGCTTGTAAATGGTTAATCCACTAATAGCCATTCGTATTCCTCCAAAAGAGACATGCTCCACCAATTTATAATTCTCTACGAAAAATAAATTTAAACGGATTGAAGACTAAGGTTTTACGATTTATTGCCTTATCGTTCTTCGCGTTCTTGCTTAAAAACTCTTATGATTTGCTTCAAGCTCACTTGATTACTTGTTTCTAGCTCTTTCTCTCTCTCAAATTATATTAGTTAATGTTTGTAAAACATCATATGACCAACTAAAGCTTTCTTATATAGGCAATTCAAATGGAGGACAAAATGGTCTTTTGGTAACCTCCTTACTATTCCTTTTCTTCCTCACCAAGTAAATCCACTTTACTTGGCCACCAAGAGTGAAACTACTTTACTTAGCCACCAAGTGGCCGGCCCACATACCCTAATGGGTCCCCCCATGGGTTATCCCATGGGTTGCCCCATGGGTTTTACCCATCCGGTGACCCTTCGGTTCGATCCGCGGTTCAATTTCTTTGTCTGGGCCTTAGAATTAATTCATATTGGGCCTATCTTGGGCTTGATTTCACTTAACATTGGGCTTGACATAATCCAAGTCCAATTGGATTCTACAAAGTCCATAAACGCAAAGTCCATTAAGAACGAATCGTATTATACTAGTATAACTCACGTATTCTCTTCGTATAGTATTCGTACGATATTCATATTATACGTTGTAATAATCTTCATACTATACTCGTATAATAATTAGTACTATACTCGTATTTCTCCCGTATAATAACCCTAATCATTATACACATTTCATTTCCTTCTCGGAAATCACTTTCCCTAACCCTTAGGTTTTAAGTCCACAAGTGAAAACTTCGTTTGCCATAATTGAAATATTATTGGATATTCCATCTCACCTTACAATTCTATCATTACACGTTTCTCATAAATTCAAATTTAATTCCCGAGCAGAAACGAATGAATAGTGTTTTTACAGAAATTTCTCAGAAAACTTTTATTTTCGTCTTGGAAATTCAAAATAATTAATCCTAGCACATAGCCAGAATCCTAACCACATCCGCACATTCTAGGTCATAGAATGACCTTCATACAGCTTACTCACATAAATAATTAATTAAATTCATTTAATCCACATAATCAAATAGAAATTTAATTCATATAAAAATTCAATTTTCTCGGGCGTTACAAATCATGTGATCACAGATTCAGTCTTCTGAATCTAGATTCGGTTCCCGTGATAAACATTTTCAACTGTAACCAGCTTGTAAATTATTCACAATGTTTGAATTTCCTTAGATGGCTCTCATGCCCACAAGGAGTTCGGCACTACTATGTATCTTATTTTCTCGAAGATGTCTCGCATCTCAAAAATAAAAGCAATCAACCCGAACACATAATAAAATGGAAGTATCAGAGTTTGAAAAACCTCTTTTACAAAATATCATTGCTATATCTTGTTAAAACTGAACTTTTAAACAAAATTCAAACCCTTTGTATATAGGTGTAAACGAGGCATATCACTACTTCCAGATAATTGCACATTGACCCACGGACACACACACACATTTTTATATAATAGTTTAATTGAAAAGTGGCGGTCACCTTGGTAACACGGATGTCGGGCGGTGCCTAACACCTTCTCTCTGTATAATCAAGCCCCCAGACCCTAACGAATCTCGATTTCACAGACCTGTTAAGCAGTGTTACATCACTAGGTTAATGTGCAAACCTTCTCTCGGTTGAGTTAGTGCAACCATTTAAAAATACCAACTGGTGACTCTTACAATCCAATCGTCGACATATACATGTCGGACCTTTTCACAACTTGTTTTCTCAAACAAATCTCACCTAACATGAGAATAACAAAAGAAAAGAACAGAAAAGGGACAATAAAAATCCCGACGTCGACAGGTGGTGACTCTGTTGGGGACATCCAGTAAGAGGGCTTAAGCCGCTACTATAAACTTTTCAAACTGTTATCTGCTTGTGTGTGGATGTTGTATTTACATTAAAAATGTGTACGAATGCATTTACTTACTCCACTTAGTGCTTCGCATTGTATCTGCTTGTGATATTAAAGTGTTTTTCAAATGTCATCATTTCCATACGGTGAGACACGTTGTATATGAATGTATGTTGTGTGGTCCCTCCACCAGGAGGCTATTCTATCGGTGTTTGATTACTAGACTCGTAGGAAAACTAATTCCAACGAGGCTCAAGAAAGGTACCACCCAGATTAGCTCCAGTTAAAAGACCGAATTAATTTCTCGTTCAAATTCCAAAAAGGCAACAAGCCTACAGCCAATTATGGCTTCATCTGACCAGTCTTGTGACACCCCCAAATCCGGGTTACCTGACTCCCGAGTTTGGTGTTCACGATCCACAATATAATAACATCTAACTACCCATTTATATAGAAATAGTAATACATATAACATTAACATATGTTGTTAATACATTAGTCCCAGGTCCGCTAACCTTAACATTACAAACATACCCCTTAGATATACAAAAAGGCTTTACAAATAACATAATAAATATGTTAATCATAACTAATTTATCACGATGCCTTTTCCTTTGTTCTTCTTCACAACACCTTCTGTAACTTCGTCCCTAGCTGAAAAGTTTTATTTAGCAAGGGTGAGCAACAAGTTTGCCCCGCAAGTTAAGACATACGATAAATGTATAGGAATAAATAACAAGTCTTCTCGTATTCTACGCAACAATAATCTGATAATGAAAGAGTACAACGCTTTCAAGGTTTTCTATGATATTCAAATGAATAATCAAAAATTAATTCTACGAAATAGCAAAGTGGAATGTTTTCTAGATTTATGCTGAGCGATCCATTGGATCTTGAACTTCTCTTCACGAGTAACTATCAAAGAATTGACTTTGATATACCCAGGTGTATCAAATAATCATAAAGATTAAATCATACCCCTCTGCAAGTATATAAAGCGATTAGCTTTATTATACCCTATATTATGCATAATACTTAATCTCGCGCAAAGGCTAATTATACGACCAATAAATTATTCCCTTTATATAAAAGGTTGTTCTTTTTAGTCTCAGAATCAAGATTTTGATTTAACAGCGAAATACTGTGATTTCAATTTCTAATTACTTCTTGATCTAGCCAAAATAATTGGCATCGATCTGTCAATAATAATTGAATTCTCTTCTCGATCCTATCAAGTTCTAACAAATGTTCGTCTAGCCAAAATAATTGGCTAAGACATTTCTCAACATAATTCGACAATAAACATGAATTATCTGTACTATCAATACTAGCTTCTACGAATATGAATATCCAACAACAGTTATTCTATAAATGTATATTTTCTGAATCAGTAATTCAATTTGAACTATTAAACATGCACTAACTACGAATAATCAACAATAAATTCTTGGACGTGGTATAATTAACAATAATCAACCACTACAATATTTAAACAATATTAACTCAAGGTTGAGTTAGGAAACTTGCCTTCTCCGTTGATTACAGCTACACAATAAACTTATATGCGTTCGTAAGACCTATAACCAATAATATCGGTCTCACAATTAGCACAATAATTTATAACATGCAACACTATATTCTACAATCAAACTTCTCCTAGACACATTATCACATAGTCACATCAGTGTTTATAACCTATATAAACACTTCTTAAGCCTAACTAATTCAGTCTGGTTGGACTTCGGTATGTTCTCGGTGTACTGGTCACCCTATCCGACAATTAACATAGTTATTATCAAGTAAACTCAATCTCTAAGCTTCAATATTATTTTAGATAAGTCAATTATCGTTTTATAATACTTTTCGGAAGCTTTTAATAATATTTAAACAATTATTATAATTTATAATAATTTTTCAAACATCGGAATCATTTTTAAAATGATTTAATTATCTAATAATCTTATCACCATTAAAATTTAATAATATTAAAATATTAATGGCATACATGTCAAAATATTAAAGTTATTATCAATAACTTAAAATATTTTAAATCAACAATATTCCACTTAAATGATTTTTAAAATAATTAAAATTATTTTTAGATCATCACCACTAATATTTAAATATTAATAAAATTATCATTCAAATATTAAAAGTCATTAATTATAACTTAAAATATTTTTAAATCATTTTTATTATTTTTAAATGATTTTTAAATCAATAAAAATCAATTTTAATTCATTTATTCAATATAATAATTAAATAAATCTAACATCATTAATATTAATTTATTAATAAAAATTCACCAAAAATATTGAAAATTATATTTTATAATTCAAAATATTTTCTAACACTTTATTCTCATTTAAAATGATTTTTAAATCAATAAAATCATTTTTATCTTATTTATTTAATTTAAGAATTACATAAATCTAATATCATTAATATTAAATTATTAATGAAAATTTCTAAAAAATTAAAAGTTATATTTTATAACTCAAAATATTTTTAAATACATTATTCTTATTTAAAATGATTTTTATATAATTAAAATCATTTTTCTAATTTATTTAATATACTAATTAAATAAATTAAGTATCATTAATATTCAAATAATTATAAATATTAATAAAAAATATCCCAATTATTTCTCATAATTTAAAAAAAATTTAAAACCATTTTGGTAATTTTTATAATTTATTTATATTTTTAAATAATTTTTTGGAAAATCTTAAAATAAATATAATAAAAATCGTCGCTATAGGCCTTTAGCGACACAAAGCGTCACTGTTGGTGTTCTTGAGCTCAAGAACACTGACAGCTTAGTGTTCAAGACTACTACTTTGACCACGTTTAATCCTCTGTCTATTTTTTTTTCTAGGCTAGCTTGAACCTTGTTCGTGTAGCTGAAATGTAATACTACAACTAGAAATCATCAACTTGGTCATAACACAAAACATCATGAAGATCTGGGCAATTAAACTTGTTGTCAGACGTCGCCTGGGTTTTCCAGAAACCTAGGTAGTTCGAGTGGCTATATTATAGCTCGATTATCTAAGTGTTCTGATCATGGTTCATAGGATCTAATGGCTCACATGCGTACTCCTTTTGTCAAGGAACATTTATAAAACAACATTACAGTTAAACAACAAAAGAATCACAATTTATGGGACGATCAAAGGCTGACAGAAACTTAGTTCATCTGTTTCTGGGTTTTTCCCAGAAACGTTATTCGTGCCCAACTGGCCTACTTTGACCATTAATCACACTCGATCTAAACTCTGTTTATGGAAAGTAAAATCATGGATCTCAAGTGCATACAATAGGCTACAAGTTTGATACAACAACAACATCAAATATGACAGATCTGGGCCGTTCAAAAGGTTGTGAGACACTTAAATCTATTTCTTGGTTACCCAGAATTTCACTCGGTCACGGTCGGTCAATCGACTTTGACCGATTATAACTTGAAATCTAGACATTAAACAACTGTGATTTCACTTCCAGATCAAAGACAACATGACAAATTATAGATTAAAGCTTTAAAACAACAAAACCCATAAACGAGCAAGGATCTGTGGCCACTGACATTCGGTTGTCAGACCACTTTTCAAGCTTAAGAACAGTTTTGAAAAATTATTATTTTAAAGCATTTTGATGCTATGGATCCATGATGGATCAACATAGATCATCTAAAAACATCATATAACACCTTCTTAAACACTTAAACACAAAATTGTACAAAGCATACAAGATCAAAATGAAACTTAGGGTTTATACCTTTATGTTCTAGATTTTGATCTTTGATCTCCAATCTGTTCTTGGTGTTCTAGAAGGTGATCTAGTGACTGACTTACTTAGCAAATTCAGAGGTTTTATGAGAGAGAGAGTGAGTTGAGTGTTTGAATGCAAATGACCAACTTTTGATGACTTTCTCTCTCTAAATCGCTTATATATTATGATAGGTTGCTTAGATATGATATAAGGAGCTGATATTACTGGAGATTTCATGCCACAAAGTCAATTGAGTTGGTCACCTACTACAAATTTGATAAGATTTGCAAGTTACGTATTAAAATATACAAAAAGGGCATTTTGGTCTTTTTCCTTCTAAATTTAATGGCATACTTGACATTGTCCAAACCCTTAGGTTTTAAAACATTAGTTTCTAAAATTTTCAATTAGGGTTTTAATTAGAAAAAATAAAATTTCTAAATTACAATTAGGGTTTGTAAAATAAAAATTAAAATAACTTAAATATAATTAGGATTTTTTAATCATATTTAAGTTTAATAAACACCTTAGGCTTGCCAATTAGGATTAGGGTTTCTTAATTTAGGGTTTAGGATTCCTGGATTTAGAATTAGGGTTTCCCATCATATAATTAGGGTTTCTAACTGTGCGTTAGGGTTTTTAATCTTGAGATTAGGGTTTCTAATCTCTTATTAGGGTTTATAAATTTTAAACCTTATCTGATCAATCACTACTAAAAATCTCTATACAATACAAACACGTATTCATCGATACAATTATTTTAATTGCATTTTCTATCGAATCCCTTTCCAAAAATTAGGGTTAAGGTTTCTAAAACTGTTAAGCACAACTCTACTCTAATTTCTCAGTCAATACATATATTAACCATACCTCGAGACTCGTATCATAGATACACAGTACAATATTAACAATCAATGTCAATATTAAAAAAAATATTTATTCATAAATTTTGGATTATTTGAAATCCCAGGTTAGCACATTCACCCCTCATTAAAAGGATTTCGTCCTCGGAATCACTGCTTTCTTATTCTCTACAATATTTTAAAGTTGTATCATCAATTCATTTTTATCAACACAATATTAATTTGTGTTTCAAATTCTAACTTGTGACTTGAATATATAAAAGAAAACAGTTCACAAAAATATCTGACTCATATTACTCGCGTAATTTAAGTATTAAGCGAAATCATTACCTGTTGCCACCTCCTGGGTAGCCACTGCCTCCTGCGCCGTCATGTTGAATGTACGAGCGGTTGATCTTCCTGGCTGTGCAGGTCCTCAAATTTTCAAGGTTCCACCACCGGGTCCCTTGTTGACACTTTCCTTCTCAGCATTCCTCTTTGGACAATTTCGTATCATATGGACAGTTGATCCACAAGCATAACAACCTTGTATCTTCTTCGAACTGGAACAATTGGGTGACATGTGTCCCCCTTGCCCACAATTGTAACAGACTCTTTTCTTCTTTAGACAGACTCCAGAATGGTTCTTCCCACAGGTCGCGCATGGTTCCCTCCCTTTCCTATTCTCTTCAATCTTGCTACCCGATTGGGTATTCTCACTCCACTTTCTCTTATTCGGGTTACTACCACCACTGCTTCCTCCATCACTCATCTTTTTCTTCTTCTCCTGATGAAATCGAGATGCAGCTTCGCTCCCTCCTTCAGCAATTAAAGCTTTTTCCAACAAAGCCGCGAACTTATTTATCTGCAATACTGCTACCTTGTTGAATATCCCCGGCTTCAGTCCATTCTCAAATCTTCTTGCTTTTCTTTCTTCTGTGTCCACCTGATAAGGTGCGAATCTTGCTAATTCGTTGAATTTAGCCGCATACTAAGAAACATACATATTCTCCTGCTTTAGTTCTAAGAACTTAACTTCCATTCGAGTTTGCATACTCGGTGAGAAGTAGTTCTCAAAGAACAGTTCCTAGAATCTTGTCCATGCCACTATGGCTGTACCAGCTCTCACCTGATTAGTCTCCCACCAGTAATTAGCTTCTTCCTTCATCAAGTATGTTGCAAAAGCCGTTTTTTGCTCTTCCGCTATTCTGGCGATAACGAATGCTTTTTCTATCTCCTTAACCCAAGTTTGGGCTTTAATCAGATTTGTGGTTCCCTTGAATTCAGGCGGTCCCACCGCTTTAAAGTCTTTAAAATTTGTCAATCAGTCGGATGGATGTTCTCTCGCTCTTCCCCTGGCTGGAGCTCTATTTCCCATAGCTTCGACTATCATATTTGCAAAGTTTTGCATCGGGTCAGCTTGACCTCCTTCATTATTTACCAACTGCTCTTCTCTTTGATTTCGATTCTGTCGTCTAGGCGGCATGATCTGATTTAAATAAAAATCTTATATTAATTCTCTTTCTCTATACAAATTCTTAACACAATAAGAATTCAACACATAGTTCTCATATAATCGCATATTTATTCAAATAACACATAGTAGTAATAGTACTTAACACATATTACTATCCCTTTTTAAAAAAAATTAGGGTTAACATACACAACTTTACACAAAAAGTTACCATTTATCATTCTCACATAACTATTCCCAGTTCATCAAACTTACCACACTAATGAGTTCAGTAACTTGCCACAATTATATGAGTGTATGAACTTATCCTAGTCAGACCTTTAGCGTCCATTCGTTGAGGGGTTCAAAACATTTCATATAATCATGAGTCATGAACTTACAATAAGTATAAGTTTTAAGAACACATAAATTAATCTTAATCTTATATTCATATTGAAAATAAAGATTTCATTCATAAAAAAAAATATATTTACATATGCTTATACATCATTCTCGATATTACAACACTTCATATCATAACCTTCTACCAAAAGATATTATCACTTATATCTAAGTTGTCTGCCACTACAAGAAATCACACAAAAAATGACGCTAAAATTTGTCATATAAAATTCATTTTTCGTCACTAAAACATTTGGTGACGATTGTTAATCGTCACAGAGACCGTCACCGTAGGAGCATTGGTATTATGTTTATTTGACAATATTTGATGTCGTAACTAAATGTTTTAACTTATGGTGACGATCTACATCATTGTCACTATAATTAATTACTTTTAGTGACGTTAATAGCGTCACTATTTAAATGAAACTTTCGTCACTCTATATTATGTTTCGTCATCAAAACTTGGTGCATTAAATGACAAAAATCGTTTTTCGTCATTAAATGATATTGTTTTAGTGATGAAAATATATTATTCTATTTAAATCATCTAATTTTAATGACGACAATATTGTCATATTTATGATTATTCTTTCGTCATGTTATTGTGTTTATTGTCACCAAAAATAAGAAAATTAATGACGATAGAATAATTCGTCACCTAATAATATATTTAACATGACAATTATGTCGTTATCATTTCATATTTTAAATAATATTACAAAATAATTTGTCACCAAAGAGTTATTTTTGGGACACATTTTCAATGTCACTAATTGAATATTTATGGTGACGATACATCTAAATCACAAAAAAAAGAGTTAATAATAGTGACAAAATTAGTTGTTGTGACTAAATGAATATATAATGATGACGATATAGTTTGTCATCAAAGAGTTAATTTCTATGACACATTTTTCTCTGTCACTAATTGAATACTTATGGTGACGATAGAACTCGTCACATAAAGAGCTATCAATAGTTACAAAATTAAAAGTCATCACTAAATGATATATAATAGTGATTTATAACTTGTCACAAAATAGTTAATATTAGTGACAAGATCAATTGTCATAACTAAATGAATATATATAATGACAATACTATTAATTCTAAAGAGTTAATATTATTCGTCATTAAATTTTAATTTTCATTGACCGAATATTATTTGTCAATAAATGATTATAAATCGTGATGATGTGGTGTCATATTAAGTTGTTTGACATTCAAAATGTATTGTTACATTAACAATTTTCAATAAAAAAATATAATACATTTAGTGAACTTTTTAAATCAACTTCATATCTCAGATTTATAATATAAGAGACAAAAGGCAATAAACATTTAAAATAAAAATAATTATCTTATAAAAAAATAGTAGATTCACCGATTCAACAAAATACCCAACTAGCTAGGTAATAAACAGTTGCTTAAATAATCCAAGTACCAAAAAACCAAATTATATAATCCAAAAAGCTAAAATTTTGAAATCCATATCTTAAGAAAATGCTTAATTAAAACCTTCAACCTTGTGTTATTGACCTTCCAAAAAAAACTCTATCTGCAAATGAAAAAAAAAATATAGACATAAACCAGTCAAATAGTTATGAAATTGAAAAAGAAATGTATATAAAGAAAGAAATGTTTAAATAATAAATTGTGAATTTTTCAGAACTATAGCTATAACCTAAGCTAGACAACGAAGTCTTCATAATTAGAAAAAAAATAATGGAATTCAAACAAGTAACCGGGGGGTGTGTGAAGGGAAACATCTAAATCATCATAACCCTACAATAAGTTATCAACCAGAGGGGGAAAAAGAGAGAACTTGGTTCAGAGGCTTTTTCAAACTGTGAATTCAATGTCAAGCTACTTCTACACCAGAAGATCACACTGGAGGAATATATACACCACCAAAACTGGACAAAGCTGGGAAATACAAATTAATGCCTTAAAATATCAGAATATTATACAAAGAAATGATATCACATAAAGTTAAAAATATATAGAAGGGAAAATTAGGTACAGAACTTGTTAATTTGTTATAGAATTAAATACAACTAAAAAGATAGAAAGAGAAGACCTGATAATTGGGAAAGTCACTATCCACAGCTGCTTCAAACTGGGTAAGGAATTTATTGAGCCCATCACTACCATCCAGCTTTGGAAGCTTTATGAACTTTGAAAAAGATGATATCATATGCCCTCCCTTCTGCAACAGCTTTAATAAATCTATTCCAACTCGGAGACCTTTTACAAGAGATCCAAACACTTTCACCTGTAACAACATTAAGTAGATCCTATATATGATCAAAGTAAAATAACTGATGTGTAAGAACTTTTTAATCTATGAGCTTGTTGAGCTACAAAACAGATTTTATGTGCATCTTTTATTTTGTAATTTTAACTCAACATAAAAAGGTCACAGAGTTTTTAGAAAAATAATAAAGTAGAAACAAACCGCTACAGGTCTGTAGAGGGGAAAGACTACAAAAGCAGCGTAATGAAAATCAGGGTGCGGTGGGTGGATACTAGCTGACGCAAACTTGGCCCTTGTAATGTTTGAAACAAACATTGAGACACGCACACACCCTACTAAAGAGTAAAGAGTATAATGAGGAATAAGAGTTTTTCTCACTAAAAATTACAATACCTTTAAAGGTTTAAAAATGTCTTACATTCCTTCGAACTACTAAAATTTAGTTTTTAAGTAGAGAAGACTTACTCTCTGTTTCAATACTTTGCTCCCAATCAAGGGCAATAAGAGCAAAGCAGATGACCGAAAGCTAGCCTTAATTCGTCCAAGCAGTCTTTCTAAGTCTGGAAGCTTGCGAAGATGTTGAGCAAAAAGTAGTATAGTATCTGACTGAGCCATCAGTTCCTCAACCACATTAAGCCTACGATTGATCTCCTCGATATCTTTCAATGGATGACAAATCCAGTTCCTTAAAAGTCGTTTACCTGATGATGTTATACATTTATCGATATAATTGTACAATGTACCTGAAAAGGTGACACCAATCCTTTTACTTAAACTACGAAAGGCAGTATGACTTCTCAGAAGGTTGGACCATCTAAATTAAGTTTTATGCTCGACATGAGATAGACACTTGCCTGATGAACCACCATAAGCAGTATTACTAAAAATTTCAATATTGATAATCGTCTGCCCATCCATTCTAATCCAACCCATGTAGACTTCATATGGTAGAATATCTCCGTTTCGTATATCATCATCTAACTGCTCAAAGTCAGAAGGTATAAGTCAATGAAAGTAGCGCATATAATGATGTTCTCAATCAAGTAATAGGTTACAATAAATGCCTTACCATTAACCTGGATAAATGAGTAATAAGTCCACCAAGTGTACGTAAGGCAAGATCATGGTGCCTAACTCCTTCAAAGGCGTGATCCCAAATATTATAAGATCCTTTGAAGTATCCTTTTAACTTAATGAGGTTTCTCACTTCCAATGGATCAACAAAATCAGTCGCTGCCTGTGCTGGATTCAATTGAGAGGCAATGGATCCTAAGAGATAAATAAAACTTGAGATTGATTTCTTGTAATAGATACAATGAAAATTCACAATGAGATTCGATATTTGAGATTGGATTCAACGGAGAGAAAAATAATTGCTTTGAACAGCGAGGACCTAATTAATATCGAAGTTTATAAAGAAGAATCTAAAATCATTATATAATTCAACATGTAACAGTCTGGATAAAGCAATAAATTGTTCTTATGAATCCGAAATGTACTGGGAACTCACATGTTTTGAGGTGCTACTCACAATCAAATGCAATACCATGGCTATCTAAAGAGTACCCGTCGAACTGCTTATATTAGATATAAGCTATTTTAACACTACTTTTCGATACTTGATTTCTAGAGACTAATTCTTGGTGTCTTAACTTGCTTATGGTTTTAAATTAAGAAAGAAAGATAATATATATATAATCGTATTTAAATTTATAACTAACGAATATGAGTTTCCAGCACAAAGGATGTCATGTAGTACAATACAAGAATGCAAAAATACAATGAAAAAATAGTTTAATGACATAAAGCAGTACAACTAAAGAATTATTAGCAAAAGAATGAAGTAGGCAAAGAATTGATCGAAATATGAAAATTAAGGAGATTAAGGAGAATTGTACTAGTTAATGAGTACTTTTTCAGTGCTTTCTGAGCTTTTCTGGACAGCCCTGCACAGATATTCAGAAGCATGGATATTTTATTGGATGATTTATGAAGAACCATCCCCACGACAGTGAAACAAAGTAATGAAATAAAATTACCTTGACTTTCATATACAATTTCCTTAGGTGAAACCTTTTACAAATCCAAAAACAAAATTAGAATATGCTTTTCATATGAATAGTTTGCCTTTTTCTTATCCTTCGGGAAAAAAAGTTTACTTGCTTCATTTAAGATAGAAAAAATAAACAAAGACAGAAGAGCATACTTGCATCAGCAGAGCTCCCAAAGCGGCACATGAAGTGCCATCACTAATGGATCCAACCCAAAATTTTAAAGCAACACAATCAACAAAAGCAAATCCATATGCAATTGAACAATTATCTAGCCCACTGTTACCCTAGAAAGAAAGGATAAAGCCATGCAACAAAAGATAAGCATGAACCATTATTTGTCAAATGTACACATCTCATTTCCAAGAAACCCATAACTAAAAAAAGCACTTGTAGAGTGCAACAAACTTTATTAACTAAATCATGGGAACAAAATAGACAGTCAACAATTTAGAGCAAAATGTATATGAAATTTGAAATATGGTGAAATGATTACTACTTTTAAAATAAATAGATAAATAAACTCTTAATTTATAATAATATAAATAGTATATAAATTCAGTTTCACAATATCTCAAATACACGAGCAATTCCTTCTGACTTTAATTTTCATAGTTTCAAAACAGTGTCTTGTTGTCAAAAAATTATGATGCCATATCATAAATTTATTGGCCTCAACTTTTGAATGGCCTATTAGTTTGATCATTACTGATAAACTTTGGCTTTTTATCTCACACCATGAGGCTGCTGAACTAGAACCAATATATCTTTCTATTTCATTAAACAACAAGTGTCGACAGAAACTATACATAAGGTAGCATATTGTAGCTTGTTTTACTCACGCTGAAGGTTGGTCACTCATCTGACAGTGTCCAACTTAAATTGAACTTTAGACATTACTAGATTGATTGTAGTTTGTCTGCTAGTGTGATTAATTTCAAACGCACACTTAAAGAAATCATCTAGCTGAAAGAGAAGAAATTAAAGGAACACTACTTATAGCACAAATAGTCAAAACTTGTGTTGTTGTTACCTTGTGTGGAATATTAAAGAAATCATCTAGCTGAAAGAGAAGAAATTAAAGGATACCAAACATATGAATCATTCCATCACTTGCAGCAGCTGCTAAAATCTTCCCATTGTGATCATTATACTATCTTCTTTTAGTTATAAAACATTATTTAATGTTAAAAAGGACTGGATACAAGCTAACTACATATTGAGAAACAAGTGACAAAAATAGGAGAAAACTGCAAAAAAAATTCAAAGGCATTCACAGTGTATATGAGGCTCTGTACCTTCTAACTTCCCATAAGCCAACTTTAACAGGTAAAAAAATTGAGCTTTTAATTTTCAGCTCCTCTGTTTCATCTCCCCCTTTACAAAACCTCAGTTATTAAAGAAATCCAACTGCCCATTCTGGCTGACATAATTTAAAATGAGACCCAAGTCTTTCTCATTTCATTTCTTCATCATTGAGTTTGCACAAAATTTAATACCATACCTGTGTGGAGCTAGCTCAATCCTCTGGCAGCACCAATGCAGATTTGGATCCTTCGCTTCCATGGTAAGGGGTCATTGCTATAAAGATGATCATGGAGGGAACCATTGGACATGTACTCATACACCAAACATGACTCATCTTTGTGGTAATAGTACCCACCTAATGACACCACGTTCTGATGATTAGTTTTAGCGAGTATCGTGATCTCTTCGGAGAAACGTCTAAAATCACTAACTGTCCATCTGAATCATTTGATAGCAATGTGACGCCCCCAAAATAGATATACATCACCTATTCTGAGTCGCCAAATAAATGGTACAGAATACCAATACAACCTTAAATATACACAGATGAGCTGTGAGTTTTAATATAAATAGTCTTATAGACAGTATTCAAACTGAAAATAAGTCCTCAATACATTTATTTTCACACTATTTCATAGAATAGTGAGGACTACTAATGTTATCATCTGGACCGTCCCTCCATTCCCCAACTAGTCCCTGCTATGTTCTCATTTCCTGAAGAGAACAATGAAAGCAAAAGGGTGAGCTCAACTAGCCCAGTAAGAAATATTATGACTAAGATAATGCAGAATAAATTATCGTTAGCTTTTAACAGTGTTAAACTGATACAATATAACAAAGATCAAGTTTAACTGCAGCGGAACAAGCAATTCATTAGAAGAGTTAAGTAGAGAATAAAATCTACTATCTTCTATGATTTAAAAGGTTTTTCATCACTTTTATCACTAAGACTCAGCTCAATAAATAATCCACATCATCCCTGCACTATGACCAAGGATATTCATTAGTATCACAACCACAAATTATCCATGCACTACGGGCCAAGGATATTCGTGTTTTCATCAATGGTCATTATCATGTCAACAACTGTTCATCAATGCACTACGGGCCAATGAAGACTTTTACCACATCATTTATAACATTACGGTCATGATTATACCGAATAATCCCTGATCATAATCATACCAAGTTCATCTATGCACTACATGCCACATATAACTTTCAACATAATATAAACATGAGGATGATGACAATGACATAATAATTCAATAAAACAAGTTCAAGAATAAATTTTAAAGATTTATAAATTAATTTATCCAGGAGCCAATAACGTCCAAATTGTCAACACGATACTGCTTTGTGGAGTAAAAATTTAAGAATGCTCAGAAGAATATTTCCATGAAAAGATTTGGATGAAGCTTAAATATCCGTGATATTCTACTAATTTCATGGAGTATAGAAGCCAAAACTTTAACCAATTGAGTATAATAGAATATATGAAAGCGCAAATGGATTTTCGCGCCGTACGCAGTAATCCACGTAGACAAATCATTTCCACAAGTTAATAAGGAATGAATACAAATGATCATTCACCATGCATGCGGTAATCACATAAACAAAAGTTATTCTAACAGTAGTAACAAAGAATGGAACCAGTCGTGCGTAATCCGCATACGCGATGTGGATGTTCCAATGAGAATAATAAAGAATGGAATAACAACGAATTCACCGTGCATGCGATAGATCGCATGCATGAGTTATTCCAAATGAATAATAAAGAATGGATTAACAAAAAGAATTTCACCATGTATGCGGTATTCACATGTATACGTTATTCCAACATAATAATAAAGAATGGAATAACAACCCCACGGCGAAGTATTGAAAGAAAACAACTCTCTTCATGAATACGAAAGAATAATACCCCTTACCTTAGAAAGAAGAGTATTCCGATTTGGTAGGGCGAGGATATTCTTGAAGAAAACTTATACCTTTTCTACGCCAAAACTTCTTAAAACTCTAAAGAAATACGCTCAAGATTATAAGAAGAATTCTCCAATTTACGGTGTGTTTTCAATTCTAACTAAGCATCCTATTTATAGGAGAATGGAAACGATACTATGCAATAAAATATAATATATTTTATTTATAATATATATATATATATATATATATTATTTAAAATCTAATAAAAAATAACTTTAGAAAAGTATTCATTTTATATAAAAAGATTTTACTATGCAAATACTATGCGTGCACTATGCAAATACTATGCATAATAAAATATAATATATTCTATTTATAATCTAATAAAATAAATAACTTTATAAAAGTATTACATTTTATATAAAAAGATTTTACTACGCAAAAACACTATCAGCCTTACTATGCAAACACTATGCATAATAAAATATATTATATTCTATTTATAATCAAATAAAACAAAACTTTATAAAAAGTATTCTGTTTTATATAAAAAGTTTTCTGTTTTATTACATTTAATAATAATAATAAAAATTCATCATCATTATTATAATTCACACTATTAATCGACCAGGTTGTTCCCAGGAAAGAGGGGGCTTTCCAATAAGGATTTCTCCATATTGGCGCCCAATTAGGTGACCAAACCTCTTCTTGATAGAACTTCTAGACATCGTTAATATTGTAAATAATAATATTAATAACTTTATCGTCTCAATTATTGATTTAATAATATATAAAATATTGACAATAATTGAATCAAATAACGTGAAATACTATGCAGCAATTATTATAGCAATAATTAAACAAAACTGAGTGACTTCTCACGTAAACATCAATAATCAATATTGTGTGCTACTATGCAACCACGCGTATTACTGTAATTTTAACACCGGGTGTTTCAACAGTTAACGGTAAAACTTCTGCCGTTATTTTCATAAATTATTTTTGTCGTTTTCTCAATCCGATAATAATTACATTGTTGGGGTCCACTGATGATTGTCTTGTCGCATTTAATATTCCCTCGTTAAAACGAATATTCCCCGACCAATCGAATATTATATAACCACTAGCTTACTTTAAAAAATTTTTAAATATTACCCACAACTATAACATTATATCAACTCCACACCATAATATTCAAAAAAAATATTTCGAGAAATTTAAATCTTTATTCATAAAATCTGGGGTCTCACAATCTCCCCTCCTTATGAAATTTCGCCCTTTAAATTTATGTAAGTACCTGGTATGCCAAAGAGGTGAGGATACCTTGAATACCATTATCGTCGAAAACATTACACGTTGCATACGTGCATGCCCGATGTCCTCTAATTTCCTCTGAATGCACACTAGTCCCTAAAATATCCATTTTAGGCCATGATACCGACCTCAAATCTCAAAATATAAAGAATAAAAGTTTTAGTTCTACTCGTTATCTTTTCGAATCATCCTGAATCACCTCAATCGGAGTTTGTATGAAAATGTTATGCCCAATTTACTAAAGGACATCCGGACAGATTTTGGCTTAACACTTGACCAGCGCTTAGGCGCCCAAATTTGGCCTCGGGCAAGCATCTAGGCGTCCAAGAGAAGATTCTAAGCACCGAGCCTAGTGCCTAGGCGCTCGACCTTTGGCACTTAACTCCAATTTTCCAGATTTTGCAACTTTTGACACACATACTTCAAATCTTCATAACTTCTTCATCCGTTATCGGAATTAGTCCGTTTTCGAGGCTATGGAAAGCTTGTAACATGCTCTATAAAACCCCCATGATTTCATAATTTTTCAGATTCAATAATTATTCTGAAATTTGGCTCCAAAGTCCCCCAAGACTATGTTTTTACTAACAACGATACGTGAAAAACGTTATGAACACGCGACATACTTGGCGGTAGAATGAGTCTATAGGCCACAGTTCCTACTCGATCGAGGATTTCAAATAGGCCAATTAAATCTAGGGTTGAGATAACGCCTTCTTGAACCTTCTTCTTCACATTCATCAGATTCGGGTGTGTAGCTTGAGCAGCTTTAACTTTATCGATTAAAGTTGATTCTACTCGTATATTCATTATCTTCACGTGGGTTCCTGGAGTCTTTAACTCTATCTCCATCCTTTGTAAGTCATACAAAATGGGCCTTTGCGTTGACAATATTGCACTCGTACCCGCATATGATCTTCTACTCAATGCGTCAGCTACCACGTTCGCTTTTCCAGGGTGGTATTGGATGGTATGATCATAATCTTTCAACAGTTCAAGCCAACGTCGTTGTCGCATGTTGAGTTCCTTTTGAGTGAAGAAATATTTGAGGCTTTTATGATCCGTAAAGATCTCCACTTTCTCCTCATACAAGTAATGCCTCCAAATCTTTAGTGCAAAAACGACTGCTGCCATCTCTAGATCATAAGTGGTATAATTTTTCTCATATTCTTTGAGTTGTCGTGAGGCATAGGATATGACTTTCCCATGTTACATAAGAACACATCCTAACCCTTTGCCCGAAGCATCACTATAGATGACAAATCCCTCCGAGCCAGATGGTATTGTCAGAACAGGTGCTAAAATGAGCCTCCTCTTGAGTTCTTGAAAACTCTTCTCGCATTCCTCACTCCAACCGATTTTGTATCTTTTCGAGTCAGCTGGGTTAAGGGAGTAGCGATTCGAGAAAACCCTTCCACGAATCTCCGATAATAACCAGCTAAGCCGAGAAAGCTACGATTTTGATTCATCGATTTAGGTTGCTCCCAGCTTTGAATAGCGTCAATCTTTGCTGGGTCAACAGATATTCCATGACTTGATACCACGTGCCCAAGGAATGCTACTTCCTCAAGCCTGAACTCGCATTTCTTCAACTTAGCATAAAGCATATATTCACGAAGCTTTTGGAGTATCAGCCTCAAGTGTTGCTCATGATCTTCACGGCTTTTGGAATAAATAAGGATGTCATCAATAAAGACGACCACAAAGTGATCCAAATATTCCTTGAATACTCGGTTCATCATATCCATGAAGGTAGCAGGAGCATTAGTCAATCCAAAAGACATGACTAGGAATTCATAATGCCCGCACCGAGTTCTGAAAGCCGTCTTTGGAATGTCATCGGTTCTAATCTTCAATTGGTGATATCCGGAACGAAGATCAATCTTTGAAAAGAATTTGGCGCCTTGCAACCGGGTCAAACAGTCATCAATACGTAGCAATGGGTACCTATTTTGATGGTGACATGATTCAACTCCCAATAATCAATACAAAGTCGCATACTCCCATCTTTCTTCTTCACGAATAGAACAAGAGCACCCCAAGGAGAAGTATTAGGACGAATGAAACCGATGTCTAACAATTCCTGCAGTTGGGTCTTTAACTCCTGAAGTTCAATAGGAGCCATTCGATATGGGGCTTTGGAAATAGGTTTTGTACCAGGTTCAAGGTTAATACAAAATTCAATTTCACGCTCTGGGGGTAGGCCAGGAAGTTCTTCAGGGAATACATCAAGAAATTTATTAACAATAGAAATATCATTCAAAACTGACGTAATTTTGTTTAAATCCGTGACATAAGCTAAGAAAGCTTGACATCTGTTTTTCAATAAACGAATATCTTTATGTCTTGAGACGACAGTGATTGATTTTAATGGTTTGGTTGCTTGAATTCACATAATAGGTTGGTTAGGGATATGAAAGCTAACAACCTTACGAAAATAATCAATTTTTGCATGATGAGTAGTTAACCAATCAATCCCTAGAATCACATCAAATGCAAGTATTTTCAAAGAAATAAGATCGACAGTTAACGTGCGGGTGCTGATTTGAACTAAACAAGACTTATAAATAGTGGATGTAATGAAGGTTTCTCCCAACGGAGTTCCAACAGATAAGTCAAAGTCTAATTTCTCCGAAGTCAAATTTAAACGTTGATCGCAAGTAGGAGAAATAAAAGAATGGGTAGAACCGGTATCAAATAAGGTATAGAATTCGCTAGATTTTATGATCAACTTACCCATGATGACCTCGTTCGGGTTCCTTGCTTTCTGGGAGGTCACAACAAACTCTCTCCCTTGAACTACTGGCTTTGACTTTTCTAGGACGGCCTTTGGTGCCTCCATCCCAGCTGAACTTGCCTTCCCTAAATGACAAAATCGAGCTAGGTGACCTTCTCTTCCTAATTGTAACACGTTTTGGACTGTTGCGTACAGTTTGGACTGATATGTCCCTCCCCTCTGCATTTGAAACATATGATAGGTGGTCGTTCTCCTTCCTTAACAACAGGTGCTGATGCTGACGTCTTTCCATCATTATTGAATCTCTTCTTCTTGAAATGTCCATTCTTATTGTTTTGGCCATGATTACCACCGAAGTGGTTACCATTTCTGGCATGTTGATTCCCTCCACGCTTATTGTCACCGCTTCGATGACTGCTATCACTGGTATTATCATTGTCTCGGCTGCTCTCTTTTGGTTGGGTTGACTCATTATCACGCTCCAATAATTGAGCCCTATTAACAACATCTGAATACATACACAATTTATGAGAGATAAGATATTAACATATCTCGGGTTTCAAACCTCTTAGAAATATTCGCGTCATTCTCTCCTCATTATCAACCAAATGGGACGCAAATCGGGACAACTCGACAAACTTGGCTTCGTACTACGACACGGTCATGTTATTTTGCTCCAGCTTGATGAACTCTACCTCTTTCATGTGACGAATACTTTTAGGAAAGTACTTGTCGTTGAACAATTCTTGGAACTTCTCCCAAGTCATCTTGGTCTGACAGTTGAGTACGCTTTCTGTATTCCCATCAAGAATCCTCTGCGTCGCAACATAAAAATGGCAAAGGGAACCTTTTGCTCCTCGAAGCATCCCAAGACATCAAATATCTTGCAGATCTGCTTTAGGCACGTCTCCGCCTTAAGTGGTTTTGGCTCTCCAAAAAACTCTGGTGGTCCCAGTTCCTTGAACTGCTTAGCGGTGATCGTATGAGAGTTGCCAGTGTTTCCACCTATATTTTGGACAAGAGCCGCTCTTGCCTGATGTTGCATGAATTGCATAAAGCCTCTGAACATTCCATTGGTCATCATTTGGTCAGTGTTGTTGTTTGCATGAGGATTGTCGCCTTCCCGATGCACATTATCCTGATTATTGATCTGTGGAGACTCAACGGTCTCCTGTGCTCCATTGCTATTCTCAACATTCTCGAATGTAATTTTTAAATACTGCCACAAAACAAGGGTTAATTAACATATCACATATTATCCCTATACTTTGACCGACCAATTAAATACCAAATAAACTTAGGTAGGTCATACTAGCGAAGGAATTCCCCGTCTCTCCCCTCCTAGTTCTTGTCTAACATCTCAGCCAGGGATCATATCCCTAAGCTTTGATACCAACTGTGACGCCCCCAAAATAGGTATACATCACCTATTCTTAGTCGCCAAATACATGGTACAGAATACAAATACAACCTCAAATATAGACACATGAGCTGTAAGACCCCAACTTTTATGAATAAAAATGAATTTTCTATAAATATCATTTTTGAATATTATGGAATAAATTTGATATAATGTTATAGTTGTGGGTAATATTTATAAATTTTGCAAAGTACGCAAGTTGTTTTATAATATTCAATTGGTCGGGGAATATTCGTTTTAACGGGGAATATTCGTACGACGGCACAATCATTGGTGGACCCCACAACAGAATTATTTTCGGATTGAGAAAACGACAAAAATATTTTATTAAAAATAATGGCGGAAGTTTTATCGTTAATACTGTTGAACTACTCGGTAGTAAAAGTATAGTAATACGCGTGGTTATATAGTAGCACACAGTATTGATTATTGATGCTTACGTGAGAAGTCATTCAGTTTTATTCAATTATTGTCGATATTTTATATATTATTAAATCAATAATTGAGATGACAGAGTTATTAATATTATTATTTGCAATATTAACGATGTCAGTAAGTTCGCCAAGGAGAGGTTTGGTCACCTAATTGTGCACCAATAGGGAGAAATCCTTATTGTAAAGGCCCCTCTTTCGGGAACGAATTTAGTCGATTAATAGTGTGAATAATAATAATGATGATGAAGTTTTGTTTTATTAGTATTATTAATGTAATAAAATGTAAAAGATTTTTATATAAAATGTAATACTTTTATAAAGTTATTCGCTTTTTATTAGGCTAATAGTAAAATCTTTTTATATAAAATGTAATAATTTTATAAAGTTATCTATTTTATTAGACAATAATTAGATTATATTATATTTTATTATGCATAGTGTTTTGATAAGGCCTCGCGATAGTGTTTCAGATAGTAAAATCTTTTTAAAAGTTATTCATTTTATTATATTATAAATAATATATTATATTTTATCAGTAAACCAAACTGGACCGTTCGTTTAAGTAAATCGAATCTGGACCGTTCATGGATTGGTTACTATTCAGTCCATTCTTCTATAAATGAAGCTCATTTCTTCATTATTTTTACTTAATTCAATCAAACTCTATAGAGAGAAATTGTAGAGAGAATATTCTTCTATAATCTTGAGCATATTTCTTAAAGCGTTTAAGAAAGCTTTGAGCGAAGTGCAAGTTTCTTCAAGTATATCCCTCGCTTCTACCGCTTTGAAAAATACTCTTCTTTATAAGGTAAGGTGTAATATTTTTTTCATATTCATGAAGAGAACTTATATTATTCCATTTTTATTATTCGTTAGAATAACTCAGATACGCTAAGCTACCCTATACTTGGTGAAATTCTTCTCGTTATTCCATTCTTTATTATTCATTTGAATATCATGTTTATGCTTTTTACGCTGGACCGGGTTAAAATCTTTATTATTCTCGTTGGAATATCCTCGCCATACGCGTTTTTACGGGATTCGGTTCCGCCTTTAATTATTCTGTTAGAATATCCCGTCTGCATGCTTTTACACGGACCGGGTTCCATTATTTATTATTCTCGTTGGAATAACCTCGTCTCATCGCCAAGTACCACATGCATGGTGATTTTCGTTGTTATTCCATTCTTTATTATTCATTTGAATATCCCGCGGCAAGGCGTGTTACTCTTGACCTGGTTCCGTTATTTATTATTCTGTTGGAATAACCTGTCTATGAGAAGTACCGCATACATGGTGATTTCTTTTATTATTTCATTCTTTATTATACTCAGTTGGTTAAAGTTTTGACTTCTATACTCCATGAAATTAGTGGAATATCCTTGATATTTGTGCTTCATCCAGTATCTTTTCGTGGAAATATTCTTCTGAGCATTCTTGAATTTTACTCTACAAAGAAGTATCATGTTGACAATTTGGACGTTATTAGTTCCTGAATAAATTAATTCTTGAACTTGTTTTATTGAATTCTTATATCATTGTCATCATCCTCATGTTTATATATTTTTTGAAAGTCATCTGTGGCCTGTAGTGCATAGATGGACTTGGTATGATTATGACCAGGGATTATTCGGTGTAATCATGACCGTAATGTTACAAATGATGTGATAAAAGTCCTCATTGGCCCGTAGTGCATTGATGGACAGTTGTTGGCATGATCCTGACCATTGATGAATATATAAATATCTTTAGCCCGTAGTGCATGGATAAATTGTGGTTGTGATACTAATGAATATCCTTGGCCATAGTGCAGGGATGATGTGGATTATTTATTAAGCTGAGTCCCAGCGATAAAAGTGATGAAAACCTTTTAAATCATAAAAGATAGTAGATTTTATTCTCTACTTGACTCTTTTAATGGATCAGATGTTCCGTTGCAGCTTAAACTTGATGTCTATTGTATTTTATCGGTTTAACATTGTTGAAGACTAATGATAATTTATTTCGCATTATCTTAGTCATAATATTTTTTCTTGGGCTAGTTGAGCTCACCCTTTCTTTCATTGTTCTCTTCAGAAATGAGAACGAAAGCAAGGACTAGTCGGGAACCGGAGTGATGGTCCAGATGATAGTATTAGTAGTCCTCACTATTCTGTTAAATAGTGTGTTAATAAATAAAATGAGGACTTATTCTGAGAGTGGATATTGTCTAGAAGACAATGTTTGTATTAAAACTCACAGCTCTCTTGTTGTATATTTAAGATTGTATTTGTATTCTGTACCATGTATTTGGTGACTCAGAATAGGTGATGTATACCTATTTTGGGGGCGTCACAGTTGGTATCAAAGCTTAGGGATATGATCCCTGGCTAAGATGTGAGACAAGAACTAGGAGGGGAGAGACGGGGAATTCCTTCGCTAGTATGACCTACTTAAGTTTATTTGGTATTTAATTGGTCAGTCAGAGTATAGGGATAATATGTGATATATTACTTAACCCTTGTTTTGTGGCAGTATTTGAAAATGGCATCCAATAATGTTGAGAACATCAATGGAGCACAGGAGACCGTTGAGTCTCCACAGATCAATAACCAGGACAATGTGCATCAGGAAGGCGACAATCCTCATGCAAACAACAACACTGACCAAATGATGAACGATGGATTGTTCCGAGGCTTCATGCAATTCATGCAACATCAGGCGAGAGCGACTCCTGTTCAAAATGCAGGTGGAAACACTGGCAACTCTCGGACGGTCACCGCCAAACATATCAAGGAGCTGGGACCACCGGAGTTTTTTGGAGAGCCAAAACCACTTAAGGCGGAGACGTGGATAAAATAGATCAACAAGATATTTGATGTCTTGGGTTGATCCGAGGAGCAAAAGGTTCCCTTTGCCACCTTCTTCATGTTTGCAAGGCAGACATTGGTGGGAATCAGAAAGCGACTCAAACTCGCCGATCAAGATGTCTTGGGAAAAGTTTCAAGAATCGTTTCAACGACAAGTACTTTCCGAAAGTATTAGTCACATGAAAGAGGTAGAGTTCATTAAACTGGAGCAAAACAACATGACCGTGTCGCAGTACGAAGCCAATTTTGCCGAGCTGTCCCGGTTTGCGTCCAATTTGGTTGATAATCAGGAGAGAATGACACGAATATTTCTAAGAGGTTTGAAACCCGAGATACATCAATATCTTCTCTCTCATAAACTTTGTTTGTATTCAAATGTTGTTAATAGGGCTCAGTTATTAGAGCGCGATAATGAGTCAACCCAACCAAAAGAGAGCAGTCGGCAAAATGATAATACCAATGATAACTGTCATCGAAGTGGTGACAATAAGAGTGGAGGGAATCAACATGCCAGAAATGGTAACCACCTCGGTGGTAATCATGGCTAAAGCAATAAGAATAGACATTTCAAGAAGAGGAGATTCAACAATGATGGAAAGACGTCAGCATCAGTACCTGTTGTTAAGGAAGGAGAACGACCACCTATTATATGTTTCAAATGCGGAGGGGAGGGACACATCAGTCCAAACTATGCGATGCCGTCCAAAGCATGTTATAATTATGGAAGAGAAGGTCACCTAGCCCGATTTTGTCGTTCACCGAAGATAAGTTCAACTAGGATGGAGGCACCAAAGGACGCCCCAGAAAAGTCAAAGCCAGTAGTGTAAGGGAGAGCGTTTGTCGTGACCTCCCAGAAAGCAAGGAACCCGAACGAGGTCATCACGGGTAAGCTTATCATAAACTCTAGCGAAGTATATACCTTATATTATACCGGGTCTACCCATTCCTTTATTTCTCCTACTTGCGCTCAATATTTAAATTTGACTCCAGAGAAATTGGACTTTGACTTAACTGTTGAAACTCCATTAGGAGAAACCTTCATTACATCCACTGTTTATAAGTCTTGTTTGGTTCAAATCGGTACCCTCACATTACCTGTCGATCCTATTTCATTGAAAATACTTGCATTTGACGTAATTCTAGGGATTGATTGGTTAACCACTCATCATGCAAAAATTGATTATTTTCTTAAGGTTGTTAGCTTTCATATTCCTAATCAACCTATAATGCGAATTCAAGCAACCAAACTATTAAAATCAATCACTGTCATCTCAAGCCATAAAGTTATTCGTTTATTAAAAAATGGATGTCAAGCTTTCTTAGCTCATGTCACGAATCTAAACAAAAATACGTCAATTTTGAATGATATTTCTATTGTTAATGAATTTCATGACGTATTCCCTGAAGAACTTCCTGGCCTACCCCAGAGCGTGAAATTGAATTTTGTATTGACCTTGAACCTGGTACAAAACCTATTTCCAAAGCCCCATATCGAATGGCTCCTATTGAACTTCAGGAGTTAAAGACCCAACTGCAGGAATTGTTAGACATCGGGTTCATTCATCCTAGTACTTCTCCTTGGGGTGCTCCTGTTCTATTCGTGAAGAAGAAAGATGGGAGTATGCGACTTTGTATTGATTATTGGGAGTTGAATCATGTCACCATCAAAAATAGGTACCCATTGCCACGTATTAATGACCTGTTTGACCAGTTGCAAGGCGCCAAATTATTTTCAAAGATTGATCTTCATTCCGGATATCACCAATTGAAGATTAGAACCGATGACATTCCAAAGACGGCTTTCAGAACTCGGTGCAGGCATTATGAATTCCTAGTCATGTCTTTTGGATTGACTAATGCTCCTGCTACCTTCATGGATATGATGAACCGAGTATTCAAGGAATATTTGGATCACTTTGTGGTCGTCTTTATTGATGACATCCTTATTTATTCCAAAAGCCGTTAAGATCATGAGCAATACTTGAGGCTGATACTCCAAAAGCTTCGTGAATATAAGCTTTATGCTAAGTTGAAGAAATGCGAGTTCAAGCTTGAGGAAGTAGCATTCCTTGGGCACGTGGTATCAAGTCATGGAATATCTGTTGACCCATCAAAGATTGAAGCTATTCAAAGCTGGGAGCAACCTAAATCAGTGACCGAAGTACATTGCTTTCTCAGCTTAGCTGGTTATTATCGGAGATTCGTGGAAGGGTTTTCTCGAATCGATACTCCCTTAACTCAGCTGACTCGGAAAGATACAAAATTCGGTTGGAGTGAGAAATGTGAAAAGAGTTTTCAAGAACTCAAGAGGAGGCTCATTTTAGCACCTGTTCTGACAATACCATCTGGCTCGGAGGGATTTGTCATCTACAGTGATGCTTCGGTCAAAGGATTAGGATGTGTTCTCATGCAACATGGGAAAGTCATAGCCTATGCCTCTCGACAACTCAAGGAATATGAGAGAAATTATCCTACTCGTGATCTAGAGTTGGCAGCTGTTGTCTTCGCACTTAAAATTTAGAGACATTACTTGTATGGGGAGAAAGTGGAGATCTTTACGGATCATAAAAGCCTCAAATATTTCTTCACTCAAATTGAACTAAACATGCGACAACGACGTTGGCTTGAACTGTTGAAAGATTATGATCATACCATCCAATACCATCCTGGAAAAGCAAACGTGGTAGCTGACGCATTGAGTAGAAGATCATATGCGGGTACGAGTGCGATATTGTCAACGCAAAGACCCATTTTGTATGACTTGCAAAGGATGGAGATAGAGATAAAGACTCCAGGGACCCAAGTGATGATGGTGAATATACGAGTGGAACCAACTTTAATCGATAAAGTTAAAGCTACTCAAGCTATAGACCTGGAGCTGATGCATATGAGGAAGAAAGTACAAGAAAGTGCTATGCCGGAAGCAAGAATCGATGAAGAAGGAATACTTCGAGTCAACTCCAGACTTTGTGCTCCTAACAACCTTGAGTTAAAGTATAAAATCATGATGGAGGCGCATAACACACCATTTGCAATCCATCCTGGGAGTACTAAAATGTATCATGATCTTCGACATACATTTTGGTGGGGCAATATGAAGAGAGAGATAGCGTTGTTTATCTCAAGGTGTCTAACGTGTCAACGAGTTAAGGTGGAACATCAAGTACCAAAAGGTCCATTGCAACCACTTGAAATTACAGAATGGAAGTGGGAGCACAGTACCATGGATTTCGTTACTGGTCTTCCCAAGGTTTCTCAAGGCATAGATGCAATTTGGATCATTGTTGATAGATTGACCAAGTCTGCTCATTTCTTATCAATACGAGAAACTTTTACACTTGAACGTCTTGCTCGTATGTACATAAACGAGGTTGTAAGATTACATGGTATGCCAGTATCCATAGTTTCTGATCGAGACCCAAGATTCACTTCACAATTTTGGTCAGTTTGTAAAAAGCTATGGGCACGAATTTACAATTTAGTTCGGCATATCATCCTCAAACGGACGGACAATCAGAGAGGACTATTAAAACTCTTGAAGATTTATTAAGACTCTGTGTCCTTGACTTCAAGGGAAGTTGGGACAAGTTCTTACCATTGATGGAGTTTTCCTATAACAATAGTTATCAAGCAAGTATTGGCATGGCTCCATTCGAAGCGTTGTATGGAAGAAAGTGTCATTCTCCAGTATGCTGGGATGAGGTGGGTGAAGCAACGTTGTTGGGACCGGAGTTAGTACGTATAACTACGGAAAAGATACAAACGATCCGGCAACGTATAAAAACCTCCCAAGATCGACAAAAGAGTTATGCTGATCTTCATCGAAAGGACGTGGAATTCGATATTGGAGATCATGTGTTGTTACTTGTTGCTCCATGGAAAGGAGTTACGAGATTTGGAAAGAGAGAAAAGCTCAATCCTCGATTCATTGGCCCATTTTTAATCCTCGATCGAGTAGGGACTGTAGCCTATAGACTCACTTTACCGCCAAGTATATCTCGTGTTCATAATATTTTTCATATATCCATGTTACGTAAATATGTGAAAGACCTGAACCACATTATTAAGTTAGAACCAGACGAAATAGCGGAAGATTTAACGTATGAAGAGGTTCCTATTTAAATCTTGGATAAGAAGGAACATATTCTACGCTCCAAGGTTATACCTCAAGTCAAAGTTTTATGGAGGAACCACGATGTTGAGGAAATGACCTGGGAGTTAGAATTTGAAATGAAATCAAGGTATCCTTACCTCTTTAACATACCAGGTACGTACCCTAATTTTGAGGGCGAAATTTCATAAGAAGGGGAGATTGTAAGACCCCAACTTTTACGAATAAAAATGAATTTTATATAAATATCATTTTTGAATATTATGGAATAAATTTGATATAATGTTATAGTTGTGAGTAATATTTATAAATTTTGCAAAGTACGCAAGTTGTTTTATAATATTCGATTGGTCGGGGAATATTCGTTTTTAATAGGAAATATTAGACGACTGCAAGACAATCATTAGTGGACCCCACAATGTAATTATTATTTGATTGAAAAAATGACAAAAATATTTTATTGAAAATAACTATGGAAGTTTTATCGTTAATATCGTTGAACTACTCGGTAGTAAAAGTATGCAAGAATACGCGTGGTTGCATAAGAATATACCGGTATTGATTATCGATGCTTACGTGAGAAGTCATTCATCTTTTATTCAATTATCATCGATATTTTATATATTATTAAATCAATAATTGAGATGACAGAGTTATTAATATTATTATTTGCAATATTAACGATGTCTAGAGTTTCGCCAAGGAGAGGTTTGGTCACCTAATCGCGCCAATAGGAGAAATCCTTATCGAAAGCCCCTCTCTTTCCGGGAACGACACTTGGTCGATTAATAGTGTGAATAATAATAATGATGATGAAGTTTTATTTTATTAGTATTATTAATGTAATAAAATGAAAAGCTTTTTATATATAAAAATGTAATACTTTTATAAAGTTATTCGTTTTATTAGGCTAATAGTAAAATCTTTTTATATAAAATGTAATACTTTTATAAAGTTATTTGTTTTATTAGACAATAATTAGATTATATTATATTTTATTATGCATAGTGTTTTGCATAGTAAGTGCTCGCATAGTATTTCAGATAGTAAAATCTTTTTAAAAGTTATTCATTTTATTATATTATAAATAGAATATATTATATTTTATTGTAAACCAATCTAGATCGTCTGCTTAAAGTAAATCGATCCGACCGTTCATGGATTGGTTATTATTCAATCCATTCTTCTATAAATAGAAGCTCATTCCTTCATAATTTTTACTTAATTCAATTGAAACTCTATAGAGAAAGCGTAGAGAGAATTATTCTTCTATAATCTTGAGCATATTTCTTAAGCATTTAAGAAAGCTTTGAGCGAAGTGTAAGTTTCTTCAAGTATATCCCCGCCCTACCATCGGAGTACTCTTCTTTATAAGGTAAGGTGTAATATTTCTTTTGTATTCATGAAGAGAACTTCTGTTATTCCATTCTTTATTATTCTGTTGGAATAACCTGTATACGCGGGCTACCCTATACTTGGTGAAATTCTTCTGTTATTCCATTCTTTATTATTTTGTTGGAATATCATGTCTATGCGGTTTCTGTGGGACCGGTTTTTCCATTCTTTATTATTCTGTTGGAATATCCTATCTGCATGCGTTTTATTTTTGGACTGGTTAAAATCCTTATTATTCATTAGAATATATCTGCATGCGCTTTTACGCCGGACTGGTTCCATTATTTATTATTCGATGAAATAACCCGCCCATGCAAGTACCGCATGCATGGTGATTTCTGTTGTTATTCCATTCTTTATTATTCTGTTGGAATATCCTGTCGGTGCGTATTACGCCTGACCTAGTTCCGTTATTTATTATTCTGTTGGAATAACCTGCCTATGCGAAGTACCGCATGCATGGTGATTTCTTTTGTTATTCCATTCTTTATTATACTTAGTTGGTTAAAGTTTTGACTTCTATACTCCATGAAATTAGTGGAATATCCTTGATATTTGCGCTTCATCCAATATCTTTTCGTGGAAATATTCTTCTGAGCATTCTTGAATTTTACTCTACAAAGAAGTATCATGTTGACAATTTGGACGTTATTAGTTCCTGAATAAATTAATTCTTGAACTTGTTTTTATTGAATTCTTATATCATTGTCATCATCCTCATGTTTATATTTTTTGAAAGTCATCTGTGGCCTGTAGTGCATAGATGGACTTGGTATGTTTAATACCAGGGATTATTCGGTGTAATCATGACAGTAATATTACAAATGATGTGATAAAAGTCCTCATTGGCCCGTAATGCATTGATGGACAGTTGTTGGCATGATCATGACCATTGATGAATACACAAATATCCTTGGCCCGTAGTGCATGGATAAATTGTGGTTGTGATACTAATGAATATCCTTGGCCGTAGTAGCAGGGATGATGTGGATTATTTATTGTGAGTCCCAATGATAAAAGTGATGAAAACCTTTTAAATCATAAAAGATAGTAGATTGTATTCTCTACTTGACTCTTTTAATGGATTGCATATTCCGCTACAGTTAAACTTGATGTCTATTGTATTTTATCAGTTTAACATTGTTGAAGACTAATGATAATTTGTTCTGAATTATCTTAGTAATAATATTTCTTATTGGGCTAGTTGAGCTCACCCTTTCTTTCACTGTTCTCTTCAGGAAATGAGAACGTAGCCGGGACGAGTCGGGGAACGGAGTGACGGTCCAGATGATAGTATTAGTAGTCCTCACTATTCTGTTAAATAGTGTGTTAATAAATGTAATGTGGACTTATTCTGAGAGTGGATATTGTCTAGAAGACAATATTTGTATTAAAACTCACAGCTCTCTTGTTGTATATTTAAGATTGTATTTGTATTCTGTACCATGTATTTGGCGACTCAGAATAGGTGATGTATACCTATTTTGGGGGCGTCACATGAGCTGTGAGTTGTAATATAAATATTGTCTTCTAGACAGTATTCAAACTCAAAATAAGTCCTCAATACATTTATTATCATACTATTTCATAGAATAGTGAGGACTACTAATGTTATCATCTGGACCGTCCCTCCGTTCCCCGACTAGTCCCTGCTACGTTCTCATTTCCTGAAGAGAACAATGAAAGCAAAAGGGTGAGCTCAACTAGCCCAAAAAGAAATATTATGAATAAGATAATGCATAATAAATTATCGTTAGCTTTCAACGGTGTTAAACTGATACAATATAACAAACATCAAGTTTAATTGTAGTGGAATAAGCAATCCATTTAAAGAGTCAAGTAAAGAATAAAATCTACTATCTTCTATAATTTAAAAGGTTTTTCATCACTTTTATCGCTGAGACTCAGCTCAATAAATAATCCACATCATCCCTGCACTACGACCAAGGATATTCATTAGTATCACAACCACAAATTATCCATGCACTACAGGCCAAGGATATTAGTGTTTTCATCAATGGTCATGATCATGCCATCAACTGTCCATCAATGCACTACGGGCCAATGAGGACTTTTATCACATCATTTATAACATTACGGTCATGATTATACCGAATAATCCCTTGTCATAATCATACCAAGTCCATCTATGCACTACATGCCACATATGACTTTCAACATAATATAAACATGAGGATGATAACAATGACATAATGATTCAATAAAACAAGTTCAAGAATAAATTTTAAAGATTTATAAATTAATTTATCCAGAACCAATAACGCCCAAATTGTCAACATGATATCGCCAGGAGTAAAAATTCAAGAATGCTCGTAAGAATAATTCCATGTAAAGATATCGGATGAAGCAAATATTCGAGATATTCTACTAATTTCATGGAGTATAGAAGCCAAAACTTTAACCAACCGAGTATAATAGAATATATGAATCGCAAATGGATTTTCGCCGCCAACATAATCCACGTAGATGCATCATTTCCACAAGTTAATAAGGAATGAATACAAAGGATCATTCACCATGCATACGGTAATCCATATAGATAGGTTATTCCAACAGAGTAACAAAGAATGGAACCAGGTCATGCGTAATTCGCACAAACAGGATATTCCAACAGAATAATAAAGAATGGAACCAGGTCATGCATAATCCGCACAGACAAGATGTTCCAACAGAATAATAAAGAATGGAATATTAACAGAATTCATCAGGCATGCGATAGACCGCACAAATAGGTTATTCCAACAAAATAATAAAGAATGGAATAACAGAAGAATTTTACAAAGTATGCGGTACTTCGCATAGACAGGTTATTCCAACATAATAATAAAGAATGGAATAACAACCCTTAAGAGTATTGAAAGAAAATAACTCTCTTCATGAATACAAAAGAATAATACCCCTTACCTTAGAAAGAAGAGTATTTTGGCTAGTAGGGCGAGGATATTCTTGAAGAAAACTTATACTGTTTTCTACGCTCAAACCTTCTTAAAACTCTAAAGAAATACGCTCAAGATTATAGAAGAAGAATTCTCTGAATTTCTGGTATGTTTTCAATTCTAACTAATCATCCTATTTATAGGAGAATGGAAACGATACTATGCAATAAAATATAATATATTCTATTTATAATATATATATATATATATATAAATATATATATTTTATTTAAAATCTAATAAAATAAATAACTTTATAAAAGTATTCTGTTTTATATAAAAAGATTTTACTATGCAAACACTATGCATAATAAAATATAATATATTTTATTTCTAATCTAATAAAACAAATAACTTTATAAAAGTATTCTATTTTATATAAAAAGATTTTACTATGCAAACACTATGCAGCACTATGCAAATACTATGCATAATAAAATATATTATATTCTATTTATAATCAAATAAAACAAAACTTTATAAAAGTATTCATTTTATATAAAAGTTTCTCGTTTTATTACATTTAATAATAATAAAACAAAATTCATCATCATTATTATAATTCACACTATTAATCGACCGTGTCATTTCCGTGAAAGAAGGGCTTTCCAATAAGGATTTCTCCTTATTGGCACAATTAAAGTGACCCAACCTCTCATCGATGTAACCTCTGACATCGTTAATATTGCAAATAATAATATTAATAATTTTATCGTCTCAATTATTGATTTAATAATATATAAAATATTGACAATAATTGAATCAAATAACGTGAGATACTATGTAGTAAATCATTGTAGCAATAATTGAACAAAACCGAGTGACTTCTCACGTAAGCATCAATAATCAATACCGGTAGCTACTATGCAACGACGCCAGACATCGCATTACTTTTAACACTGGGTGTTTCAACAGTTAACGGTAAAACTTCCGTCGTTATTTTCATAAAATATTTTTGTCATTTTCTCAATCCAACAATAATTTCGTTGTGGGGGTCCACCAATGATTGTACCGTCGTACGAATATTACCTGTTAAAACGAATATTCCCCGATCAATCGAATATTATATAACCACTTGCTTACTTTGCAAAATTTGTGAATATTACCCATAACTATAACATTATATCAAATCCACACCGTAATATTCAAAAAAAAATATTTTAATAAATTTAAATCTTTATTCATAAAATTTGGGGCCTCACAAGTAACCTCTTTATGTCCATCTATATAACCTTTCAACACCTTAGTATACCTTGTATCTACAACTTTTAGGTCCTCAAGGAAGCGTTGTGTGGCTCCATGAATCTCGGCAACTGAAAACTCACGGATCTGTACATTATTCAGATACAGATCACAGAATTATAAAGTTTTGGATAACATCCTTTTTTGCCAAAATGACTTCCAGTGCCTACCGTATTTTACATTTTCTGGTTCATCTGTCCACTTTCCTTTAATTATCAGCCCCTCTAACGTATTCCTTTTGAATCCCAAAATATTAGCTTATTATCAAGATTAAGCATAATAGTCTCATTGAACCATTTTATCTAACACTTAATGTGCATAATATAAAAGTTAGATGGACAAGCTAGTGCAACAGATGGACAATACATCAAACATGTGGTGCACATATATCCAAAATTAAAATTGATTGAGCACCAAAATCACCACATATAACCAAAATTAGATTTGATTAAGCACAAATGGATGAACAAAGTGAAAAATTACAAATAAATAAACTGATATTAGATGTCTTACTTTAATTGAAAGAGAGCGAGAAGAAAAAAAAATTACCTAGAAAATGAAAATCAATTTTAGAGGATAGATGTATGAGATAGAGGATAGGATAGAGAGGAGAGAGAAGAGAGACATGAACCTGTGATGGAGGACATGAGAGGCGAGCGAAGCTAGGCCGTGGGATCGATTGAAGAATCAAAAGAGACTGAACTTGTCTTTCTATCTGAAACGAAAAAGCAAACGACGGACTTGGATTGTTGAAGAGGAAAAAAAACCATTTGTATCACACCACTGTTAACCCACGACATCGTTTTAACCTTTTACATTGATGTTGATATTAATATTTGTAAATTATTTAAGAATTATTTTTAAAATAAAATTAATATTTGAAAACAATAAATAAATTTACATTATTATTTGAATTTTAAGATGTCATAAATTAACTAAGAACAAATTTAAATAAAAAATTGCAGAACAAAGAAGTGTTACTCTAGCATTTGTGATCTATTCAACAAAAAAGTCTTAAATTTTGTATTGTAAACAACATAAAATTATTATTTAAAATTAAAATTTTATTTTCAACAATTAAATAAAATTATATTATAATTTATAGGTTATAGTCGTCTCTTTCAGGATTCAAACTACTCGAATTTTTGATTGTGATTCGATACATATTCAATTGACACATATTCGAGTAGATATTCGATACATTCTTTTATAATATATACAAAGTTAAAAAAATTAGAATAATTAAGTATTATTATTATTGATTTAATATTTGTAAAGTGTAATAATAAATATACATATTTTTCATTTTTAAGTAAAATAATAAGTTCAATTTATAATTATATCTATTATAAAAGTAGTTAGTATAAAGAGACTCAAATTCAAGTTTTTTAAATGCAATTCAAATTCGAGTCGAATTCGAGTATGAATTTAACTTTTCGAGTCGAATCCGAGCAACTCTTTGTTCAGTTCAGTTGGGCTCGTTTACACCCTTACTTCTAAGTAATTGAAATTGCACTTTTAATATTTAGAATTTTTGCTAAAATTAATGGGTAATTTGGGTATTTATAGTACTAAATAATGTATTTGTTGTTTAATTTGGTAACAATCTAATGATAATCAAATTGTGAAAAAAAATTTAAGCACATTTTGTCATTTTATACCAAATGTTTTTAAAAACAAAAGTGTACAATGATAAAAGAAAGACCGGTGACGTCGCTTGGATACAAGTTTGTTTAGAATTTTTTTTTCCTCCATATAAAAATGTGACATAATTGCATACTTTGTCACTAAATATAAGAATTTATGATGAACCAGTGTTATCACTTATCCACTCATCTAATGTGACGCACTATTATCTCGACATATAAAATTGATATTTGTGACAATAAAAATTGTCATAATTTATAAATTTTTCGTCTTTACAAAATTTGCCTAAAAAATTTCTTAATTTTTTTGCGTCCAAATAAATATGTGACGATATTACGTACTTTGTCACTAAATATAAGAATTTATGACGAACCAGTGTTGTCACTTATCCACTCATCTAATTAGTGACAAACTAGTATCTCGTCATATAAATTTAGTATCTTTGACAATAAAAATAGTCATAAATTATTAATTTTCCGTCTTTAAAAAATTTTCCTCCTAAATTTTTCAGAAAAAATTTGCCTCCAAATAAAATTGTGACAATATTACGTACTTTTTATAAGAATTTATGATGAACGATTTTTATCATTTATGCACGCATCTAATTAGTGATGCACTATTATCTCGTCATATAAAATTGGTATTTATGACAATACTAATTTTCATAAATTATTATTTTTTCGTCTTTAAAAAAATTCCCTCCAAAATTTTGCCTACAAATAAAATTGTGACAAATTTGTATTTGGCGTCACTAAATGTGAACATTAGTGACGTAAGCACATTGTAACTAAATTTTATAAATAATTAATGACAAACTATTATGTTGTTATCGAAAGAAATATTTTGTGACAATAAATACTGTCATCAATTATTACAAAATGTCACTAAAAGGTTTTCATCCAATATTTTGGTACGAAATTCTACCTCCAAAATAACTTGTGATGAAATTTTGTTAATCGTCATCAAATGTGTAAATTAGTGACGATATAAATGATTAATAGTAACAAAAGTAAAAGTCGACACAAAAGCAAAAGTTTTAGTGATGATTATGAATTTCGTAATTATTAATTAACAAATTGTGACAAATTTTTGTGCGTGGCAAAACATTTGTTATAAAATGTGTGATTTCTTGTATTGTACCGACCACTCCCTTCACCAGTCTTCTTTTTGTTGGGACACTTGTTGAATCCATGACCCGTTCTACCATATGAAAAACACTTCCTCATATTAGGCTTAGGACAATGCAAAAAAATATGTCCTTCTTGCTTACAATTGAAGCACACGTTCTTCCACGTCATGCATTCTCCCACGTGGGACTTTCCACACTTGCTACAGGCTTGCCTCTTCTTCGTGTTTGAATTTTCAGAGTTATCGCTGTCGTTGTCTCTCTTTCTCTTAGTCTTGCCCTTCTTGCTGGTTCCTTCAGACGATCCACCACCTTCAGTCTTCATCCTCTCTACCTGCGCCTTCAGCTCGTTCCGTTCTTCAGTTATTTAGCGTAACGCTTGCTTCGTCTTCCACAACTCCTCCAAGAGAAATACCTTACTCCGGAGTTCCTGGACTTCTGCAGATAGTTGATCTTGTTCTTCAGCTTTAGTCTTACTCCCTTTCTCTGTCTTAGCTTTTTCAGACTCCGCCTCCTCATCACTACTCAGATACATCTCGGGATAATCATCATGATCACTCCCAAGATTCTATGGGTTCATCTTTTCCCACTTCTTCAACTGACTCGCTCTGTGCTAGCACCTCGGCTACTGGCACTGGTGCGACAGCCGCTGACATCTCTGTACTCATCTTATCTTCTTTCGACATCCTACAATCAGTTTAAACAACTTGATTAGTACTTTACCAGTACAAACCTTCTCACACTATGTGTCCACATATCTAACTATTGATGCACTTCGGCAATCCCTCACTTAGTACTCTAAATGAGTATTCTATATCTCGCTTATGGTTATATTCCTAGGGTTTTTCCCCACCCCACTTAAGGTTTATAACCTACAGCTTTGATACCAACCTGTGACACCCCCAAATCCGGGTTACTTGACCTCCGAGTTTGGTGTTCACAATCCACAATATAATAACATCTAACTACTCATTCATATAGAAATAGTAATACATATCACATTATCATATGTTGTTAATACATTAGTCCCAGGTCCGCTAACCTTAACATTACAAACATACCCCTTAGATATATAAAAAGGGTTTACAAACAACATAATAAATATTCTAATCATAACTAATTTATCACGATGCCTTTTCCTTTCTTCTTCTTCACAGCACCTTCTGCAACTTCGTCCCTAGCTGAAAAGTTTTATTTAGCAAGGGTGAGCAACAAGTTTGCCCCGCAAGTTAAGACATACGATAAATGTATAGGAATAAATAATAAGTCTTCTCGCATTCTACGCAACAATAATCTGATAATGAAAGAGTACAACGCTTTTAAGGTTTTCTACGATATTCAAATGAATAATCAAGAATTAATTTTATGAAATAGCAAAGTGGAATGTTTTCCAGATTTATGTTGAGCGATCCATTGGATCTTGAACTTCTCTTCTCGAGTAACTATCAAAGAATTGACTTTGATATACCTAGGTGTATTAAATAACCTTTTATATTATGCATAATACTTAATCGCGCACAAAGGCCGAATATACGACCAATAAAATATTCCCTTTATATAAAAGGTTGTTCTTCTCTGTCTCAAAATCAAGATTTTGATTTAACAGCGAAATACTGTGATTTCAATTTCTAATTACTTCTCGATCTAGCCGAAATAATTGGCATCGATCTGTCAATAATAATTGAATTCTCTTCTCGAACCTATCAAGTTCTAACAAATGTTCATCTAGCCAGAATAATTAGCTAAGACATTTCTCAACATAATTCGATAATAAATAAGAATTATCTGTACTGTCAATACTAGCTTCTACTGATATGAATATCCAACAACAGTTATTCTACAAATGTATATTTTCTAAATCAGTAATTCAATTTGAATTATTAAACATGCACTAACTACGAATAATCAACAATAAATTCTTGGATGTGGTATAATTAACAATAATCAACCACTACAATATTTAAACAATATTAACTCAAGGTTGAGTTAGGAAACTTGCCTTCTCCGCTGATTACAGCTACACAATAAACTTATCTGCGTTCGTAAGACCTATAACCAATAATATCGGTCTCACAATTAGCACAATAATTTATAACACGCAACAGTGTATTCTACAGTCAAACTTCTCCTAGGCACATTATCACATAGTCACATCAGTGTTTATAACCTATATAAACACTTCTTAAGCCTAACTAATTCAGTCTGGTTGGACTTCGGTATGTTCTCGGTGTACTGGTCATCCTATCCGATAATTAACACAATTATTGTCAAGTAAACTCAGTCTCTAAGCTTTAATATTATTTTAGATAAGTCAATAATCATTTTATAATACTTTTTGGAAGCTTTTAATAATTATTATAATTTATAATAATTTTTCAAACATCGGAATCATTTTTAAAATGATTTAATTATCTAATAATCTTATCATCATTAATATTTAATAATATTAAAATATTAATGACATACTTGTCAAAATATTAAAGTTATTATCAATAACTTAAAATATTTTTAAATCAATAATATTCCACTTAAATGATTTTTAAAATAATTAAAATCATTTTTAAATCATCACCATTAATATTTAAATATTAATGAAATTATCATTCAAATATTAAAAGTCATTAATTATTGCTTAAAATATTTTTAAATCATTTTTATCATTTTTAAATGATTTTTAAATCAATAAAAATCATTTTCAATTCATTTATTTAATATAATAATTAAATAAATCTAACATCATTAATATTAATTTATTAATGAAAATTCTCTCAAAAATATTCAAAATTATATTTTATAATTCAAAATATTTTCTAACAATTAATTCTCATTTAAAATAATTTTTAAATCAATAAAATCATTTTTATCGTATTTATTTAATTTCACAATTAAATATATCTAATATCATTAATATTAAATTATTAATGAAAATTCTCTAAAATATTAAAAGTTATATTTTATAACTCAAAATATTTTTAAATACATTATTCTTATTTAAAATAATTTTATATAAGTAAAATTATTTTTCTCTAATTTATTTAATATACTAATTAAATAAATTAAATATCATTAATATTCAAATAATTATAAATATTAATGAAAAATATCCCAATTATTCAAAATTTATTTCTCATAATTTAAAATAATTTTTAAAACCATTTTTGGTAATTTTTATAATTTATTTCCATTTTTAAATAATTTTTGGAAAATTATAAAATTAATATATTAAAAACCGTCGCTATAGGCCTTTAGCGACACAAAGCGTCGCTGTTGGTGTTCTTGAGCTCAAGAACACTGACAGCTTAGTGTTCAAGACTTGTACTTTGACCACGTTTAATCTTCTTCCTATTTTGTTTCTGGGCTAGCTTGAACCTTATTTGTGTAGCTGAAATGTAATACTACAGCTAGAAATCATCAACTTGGTCATAACACAAAACATCATGATGATCTGGGCAATTAAACTCGTTGTCAGATGTCACCTGGGTTTTCCAGAAACCCAGGCAGTTCGAGTGGCTATATTGTAGCTCGATTATCTAAGTGTTCTGATCATGGTTCATAGGATCTAATGGCTCACATGCGTACTCCTTATGTCAAGGAACATTTACAAAACAACATTGCAGTTAAAAAACAAAAGAATCACAATTTATGGGACGGTCAACGGTTGACAGAAACTTAGTTCATCCGTTTCTGGGTTTTTCCCAGAAACGTTATCCGTGCCTAACTAGCCTACTTTGACCATTAATCACACTCGATCTAAACTCTGTTTATGGAAAGTAAAACCATGGATCTCAAGTGCATACAACAGGCTACAAGTTTGATACAACAAAAACATCAAAAAGCATCAAATATGTCAGATCTGGGCCGTTCAAAAGGTTGTCAGACCGATTTTGACCGATTATAACTTGAATTCTAGAAATTAAAAAACTGTGATTTCACTTCTAGATCAAAGACAACATGACATGGTATAGATTAAAGCTTTAAAACAACAAAACCCATAAACGAGCAAGGATTTGTGGCCATTGACATTCGGTTGTCAGGCCACTTTTCAAGCTCAAGAACAGTTTTGAAAAATCATTATTTTAAAGCATTTTGATGTTATGGATCCATGATGGATCAACATAGATCATCTAAGAACATCATATAACACCTTCTTAAACACTTAAACACAAAATTTTACAAAGCATACAAGATCAAAATGAAACTTAAGGTTTATACCTTTATGTTCTAGATTTTGATCTTTGATCTCCAATCTGTTCTTGGTGTTCTAGGAGGTGATCTAGCGACTGGCTTACTTAGCAAATTCGAAGGTTTTATGAGAGAGAGAGTGAGTTGAGCGTTTGAATGCAAATGACCAACTTTTGATGACTTTCTCTCTCTAAATCGCTTATATATTATGACAGGTTGCTTAGATCTGATATAAGGAGCTGATATTGCTGGAGATTTCATGCCACAAAGTCAATTGAGTTGGTCACCTACTACAAATTTGATAAGAATTGCAAGTTACATATTAAAATATACAAAAAGGGCATTTTGGTCATTTTTCCTTCTAAATTTAATGGCATACTTGACATTATCCAAACCCTTAGGTTTTAAAACATTAGTTTCTAAAATTTCCAATTAGGGTTTTAATTAGAAAAAATAAAATTTCTAAATTATAATTAGGGTTTGTAAAATCGAAATTAAAATATCTAAAATATAATTAGGGTTTTCTAATCATATTTAAGTTTAATAAACACCTTAGGCTTGCCAATTAGGATTAGGGTTTCCTAATTTAGGGTTTAAGATTCCCAGATTTAGAATTAGGGTTTCCCGTTATACAATTAGGGTTTCTAACTGTGCGTTAGGGTTTCCAATCTTGAGATTAGGGTTTCCAATCTCGTATTAGGGTTTATAAATTTTAATCCTTATCCGATCAACCACTACTCAAAATCTCTATACAATACAAACACGTATTCATCGATACAATTATTTTAATTGCATTTTCTATCGAATCCCTTTCCAAAAATTAGGGTTAGGGTTTCCAAAACTGTTAAGCATAACTCTGCTCTAATTTCTCAGTCAATACACAAATTGACCATACCTCGAGACTCGTATCATAGATACACATTACAATATGAACAATCAATGTCAATATTAAATAAAAATATTTATTCGTAAAATTTGGATTATTTGAAATCCCGGGTTATCACAAGTCTAATCCTACTCCTGTCTCTCGTGAGGAGTTTGAAGGATTAAGCAAACAAATTACAGATTTGGTGTTTCTGGTCAAAGAACTACACCAGTCTACTCAGGGTCCACGAATACCCATACATACAGAATCCTCTGCACAAGGAGGAACCCAAGGTCTGGACAAAGAAGTTTTTGTACCTGAGTCTCAATTGGACAAAACCAACAAAACCCCTGAAATCACCCATCTCAAAGAAGATGCAGACACCAGTGATATTAGGAAGAAAGTCCTTCAAATGGAAGAGACCATTCGGTTTATCAAAGGGATTGGAGCACACGTGAGTGTTTCATATGCTGACCTTTGTATATTCCCTGGGGTTAATTATCCAGAAAAGTTCAAGACTCCTGACTTTGAAAAGTATGATGGGTTGGGGGATCCTTACACACATTTAAAGGTATTCATTGGAGAACTCGGATCTTATGCCGAAGATGAAAAGCTTAAAATGTAGCTATTTTAGAAAAGCCAGATCATGGTATACCAGATTAGACAACTCCAAGATTCATAGTTAGGAAGAGCTGGCCCATGCCTTCCTCAGTCAGTACAGTTTCCAATCTCAGATGGCTCCAGACCGGTACCAAATTACCAAGGTTAAGAAACAAGCCAATGAGTCTTTCAGAGAGTATGCTCAAAGGTGGAGGCGCCTTGCTGCTCAAGTTATTCCCTCTATTTGACTGAGTCTGAAATGCTGATGACCTTCATAGACATACAAGAAGCTCCTTTCTATGAGAGAGTCTTAGCTGGCATTGGCAAGCCATTTTTTAAAATGATTAAACATGGAGAGATGGCTGAGATGGGATTGAAGTCAGGAAAGATTCAAGACCTAGCCACTCTGAAAGCTGTTTCTTAGCACATCCAGTCTAGAAGTTATGGAAACAACCCCCAGAGGGTCCATAAGAAGAAAGAGGAGGATGTTTCCTTGATACTACAAGGATAGAAAGGCAGTCAGAACATGCCTATCCAGAGGAGAAACTACTCCCCCTTTCAAGCACAGTCTTCAAACCCTCCATTGCCAAAAAGTGGAGAAGTCCGACGCACTCGAGTGTTCACACCCTTAGGGGACTCACTCGAGAGTATTCTCAATCTTCTGACAACTCAGAAGAAAATTACCCATCTTTTTCCACAAGCCAACCCGAATGGGAAGGGTTTCAATGCTAACAGGAAGTGTGCTTATCATGCTGGAGCTCCAGGACATGATACTCAGGATTACTGGACCTTGAAACATAAGATCCAAGATTTGATTGATAACGGTGAGATTGTGGTGACTAAACCCGACCAACCTCATGTGCAAGACAACCCTCTTCCTCAACACAAAGAAGATGAGGTTAATATGATTAATTGGAGTAGTGGACAGAGTTCCAATTACGGTGCTGAATTCTCCCAAACCAGCAAGGATAGTGCTGACAAATGGGATTATGCACAATTCCAGTTTATGATGGAACGGAAGATGAAAGCTCTTTTTAAGCAAGTCAACCAATTAGCCGAACTAGTGATCCATCAGCACCAAGTCACACGCCAATTAGTCAGCAAGGAGCATGCTAGTCTCCTTCCTCTTGTTACGAATACTGCACCATTGACTCCAGAAAGTGAAACACTGGAGGATAAAATTGCAAAAAGAGCAAGTGCCAAAGCCCGTCGGGATTTTGCCAACAAGAGGGAATTTACCTATTTGGGCCAACCGATGGAGGAGATATTTCAGATGCTGATCAATGAAGGAAGAATCACAGCTCTATTACCTACAATTAATCCCTGTTTAAGACCGTTTAATTCTAATGGAGTATGTTAGTATAACTCCCACTCTCGCGGACACAACACTGAAGAATGTTGGGCACTCCACCATCTTATTCAGAACCTAATTGACAGCGGTGTCCTGCAGTTGGCAGATAATGACAATGTATTACTCTATAGTGGGAACAGATTTTCCTATAAAATGGAAGGAAGTCGTAGCAGTTATATCCGCTAAGGATGATTTGGCTGTCAGACCACTCATAGAACAAGCAATTCAACTCAAAGGTGTTGACAATCCTTTGAAAGTGGCTTCACCAAAGCCAATTATCTTGCCATACAGATCACATTATCCTATTTTCAGCCTACAAAAAGTGTCATTGAATTATAGAGAGGCTGAAGGATCCACATCCCACATAACTGTTGCAGTGTTGAAGGAGAATCCACTGTATCTTCCCCAACGGGTGATAAAGCCCACCATCAGATCAAAGGGGAAATTTCCCATGAAGAAGATCGAAGAGTTCCTCCGTACTATGGGCCATAATGAAGCCAAGGTGGTTTTAAGCTTGAGAGAAGCTCCACAATAAATTTCCATACTGGACTTGGTTTTCTCTTCCGAAGATCACATGAAGGTCTTGCTAAATGTTTTGGAAGAAGCCCATTTGCCAAAATTAGTGGATGTCAAAAAATACAAGCATCTGGTTGATCATATTTTTAACAACAATGTGATATCTTTCACTGATGACGACATACCTCCCGATGGGATTGGTCATTGTAAACTATTGCATATAGCGGTTCTGTCCTCCCGATACATGGTGGGAGTAGTTTTGATAGATGGAGGATCATCTTTAAATATGCCCTTATGCCACTTTGGAGAAGATGAACATCAATCTCAATAGGATCAAAAGCATCCATTTGGTTATCAAAGCTTTTGATGAATCCCAATGAAATGATGTTGGAGAGATTGAACTGCCTATGGAGATTGGTCCACATTGAAAGTAGTATGCACACAAGCCAATCATGTTTGATGATAAAGCATATACTTTGTAACAATCTTATTCATTTATTAATAAAAAGTATTAATTTATTAAAGGCTTTTAATTATCTACATGATGTTGTTTTAAAATATGTGATAAACCCATAGTTTTAAGCAATGCTTTTAGAATAATGATGATGATCATTCTAATGAGATCTAAATTCTTAGAAAGCTTAAAACTAAAATAGTTCCCAATCATTGGATTACTAAATTGGGGATTAGTGAATGGGATAGATTGGTACATATGTTGCTTGCTTTCATTGGATGAGGATGATTGATCTCATGATCATTTGTGTGGAGACACTAAAGCAAGTATGTAGGTGCTTATTAGAGAATAAGTTCCTTTGAACGTGGCTCGCTAAGGAATACCTAATGAAGTTTTATTTTTGCTGTCAATAGAATTTCTGTAGTGATAGTAAGACAAGTGATCCTTGGACTTGAGATCATCATAGTATCTTGTGTATGATGAGTTATACTTTGACTTATTCCTTAAGACCCTTAGGGTATATCAAAGGGTATGCTTGGGTATAATAAGTTGTACATGGAGATAATGTATGATCAATAAAGAATCTACCACTTAATAAAAGAAGAGAAATGTCCTATGTGATTCGATAAATGACAACCCAAGAGTCCTTGGTTAAGGCGAGAATGAAATTAGAAAGGAGTTTCTAATTTGCATTATTTGGAGTTTGTGCATTTAAGAGTCGAAATACATATAATTAAATAAAATAAGACTTGACAAGAATTCCATGTCTTATATTTAATTGGGACATTGTATGGTGGAAGGATTGAATTGTACGGTAACTATTTACTCAAAGGTTCTTTAATGATTAATGTTGAAATCTATATTATCCGGAAAGTCGTTGATCGCTAGGAGGCTTATCCCTATTGTAGAATAAATATTATTTATTTAAATAAATTAATTGTTTAATTTATTTATTTAAATAAGATTAGAATTGTTCTAATTGATTTATTCACAATAGGTTTAATATGGAGAACCTAAAGGGTCACACCATAAAAGGAAGAATAATTATTTAAGAAGTTAATGACATAATCGTAATAATATAGTTAAGTATATTTAATTTAATCTATGGTGATAGAATAAATTAAATAGCTTAATATTTATTATTTAATATTTTAGAAATATTAAATATAAATTAATAAGAGGAGTCTTATTAATATTATTACAATTATTATTATTTTAATTTCTAAAAGAGTTTAGGAATTAATTTAATATAAGTACTCTCATTTATTCCTAATTGGATTAGGAGGAAAAATTAGTTAAAGGAGTTTAATTAATTATCACTAATAAGATTAGGGAGCTTAATTAATTAAAAGAATTTAATTAATTAAATAAAACCCAATTCCTTAATTGTTAAGGTGGGTTGCCCACATCTATAAATAAGAGGAGTCTTATTATGGGTGAGGGGGTGGTTGACTTTTTCAACATACGACATAATTCCAATTGTTGGGAGAGTACACCCTTTCTATAGAGATAGAAAAACTAGGGTTTGAGCCAATACCCCTTCTTCTTGAATTTTCTTCTTCCTTGGTGGATCACCTCTAGAGGCCAAACATTTGGGTGGCTAACGTTGATCAAAGGAAGGAACCAAACCCGGTGGATTCAAGTTGAATGCGAAAAGGATTGGAGGTGAACTTGTACCTGAGGAAGCTCGGATCTTCAAGGGTATGTTTGTTCTTCATATCTTTTCGTTTAATTAATAATTATGCATAAAGGGTGATCCGGGTATATGGTTTGTAAATTTTTAAACTCTGATTTTACTCGCTTCCGCTTAATTTTTGCAATTTGATTGCGTTCATGAATATTACAAACCTAACACACATACCTTCTGCATATCCTTTCACATGCTCAAAATAGCTACAAGATACAACCTGCTCTTGGGTAGACCATGGATTCATATGGCCGGAGCCGTCCCTTCCACCCTTCACCAATAGCTCAAATACATCATTAACAATAGCCTAGTAAATGTTAATGCTGAGCTAGAATGTCCTGAACAAGGTGACATACCACTCATCAGCTTTAATTCAGAAGTTGAGCCGGTCAATTTCCATGCCCTAGAGGTGAGCAACACTCACTATAATCCTATTGGGGCGCCACCTCTTTGTTGATTGATTTTACAATCAGCGAATACGTGCAAGTATACACGACCAACAAGTAATAAAGTGAAAGTAGAGTATCGTTCCCACGAGGAATTGTTTAATAAAAATCACCAAGTACTAGTTCTTAACCAAACTAATTTTATTTAAACAATCGATTTAATGTTGTGAATTAAAGTATATAATTAAACTACTACAACTACTACCACTAGTTGAAAATCAAGCTATGGAGATTTAAGATCACAACTTCACTTATTGCTTCACTTATATTAAAACACTTCTTTTTAATTATGCCCACTATTCTGGATTGTTAATCAAGGACTTATTAGTATTTATAACCACCTTCTGATGCATCACAAACATATTAATCCAAATCCACAGTTGATAGAATTGAATCAAACAGCTTAATTAAATAATTCACTATATTCCTATATGAATTACAATTAAAAAGGACATAACTTCTTCGTCTGAACTACGATTTCGATGATTAACGATGTTCCGGAAAGAGGAGACATAGATCTAACACTTTCATTCTTTGAGTTTTTTGAAATAAGGGCTGGAGCAATGCTAAAATTGGCTCTGAAGTGGCTACTATGTAAATGGCAAGCCGAAAATGCGAATCTAGCAACCCCAAACGTCGATCCAAGTAACTTTTGTCCCAATTCTTACAAAACAACATAAAACATGCATGAATAGACAAACACTTAAAAACTATTCTAAAAGACTTGAGAACAACAATAAATTATGCCCGGATGTATCCAATTCATGGGTATATTACCCATTCATCAAATACCCCCAAACTTAAATCGTTACTTGTCCTCAAGGAACAAAACACAATGCAATAAAAAATTAAATATACCATGCAAATGCAAATGTAACTATCTACATGCTTACGTTTTCAGCAGTCAAATAGAACACAGCATACTCATCAGACCTCAGAGAAATCACAATAACATGCTAGTACATCATACCAAGACAGATCAATAATTTCCCAACCAATCATCAAATCTAAACCTGTTATTACTGATATCGTGTGTGTGTGATTAACAACCATGCTAACTGATGAAAAGAAAAATAAGACACATAATAGATTTCTTCGAAGGCATCATATAGTATAAACTCGAGAACTCCAAAAACAAACTAGATCCAGCTAAAATCACACACTTATCAAATTCCAGGGGTCAAGATGGAATACTTATACTTTATTTTTATTTATTTTTTCTAACGGGGGCTTTTTGCACTTTTTCCCATTTTATTCATTATTTTTTTTCTATTTTCCACGACTATGCAATGCTCATTCCATTAGGCTAATAATGTTATCCCGTAGTGAGCTTTCGACCAACGACTCCCAGACCATTAAGACCTTAGGGCGCTAGGTGTAAAGACAATCCCCTCGGGCTTATTTACTCAAGTAGCAAAGGCCCCAAAACAAGACTAGCCACGGTGTTTATTCATTATATTCTTTTTTTTATAAAGCTTATATACCCCATAATTTTCCCCCAAACTTAAGTTCATGTCTAACTTTAGCCGTCAATGCCTATTCTTGTTAATCTTTCATTCAACTGGCATTATCCTTTAGAAATACATTATATATCCATTTAGACTTAATCAGCCAACATGGTCATTTCTTAACATGTGTTATCCTGATAATATCAGTTTCAAATAGATAAAGATTTAAATCAAGACAAGAAATCATATCAAAGGCTTAATAATCAGTACTAACTTGTTTATGCAATTCCAGTCTCTTCATTGGCCCCAAATATACTTAACTATCTAACAGCTGGAATCACGCGATAAAACTATAACAATATAAAACATATTCTGTGAGAGCCCCAAATCTGGGTCCCAAATCACCGCGGATTCGGTTCAATCATTCTATCACTATTTGCGGAAGATATAAACATAAATTGTTTATACAATACACTTTACACACATTTCCCCAAAATCGAGTAACCTTAACTTATACACAAATCATAAACTATCTAACACATAACATTATTATCCAACTATACTATTACAATCTAGCTGCACATTTTATCCCAAGCAGAACTTGGCAATATCCTTTTCCTGTAATCGAACGCATTCACCTTATCTGCAATATTTATCATGATATAGCAAGGGTGAGCATGAAAGTTGCCCAGCAAGTTTAAATACAATTTAAGGTTATATCATGATTGAAAGAGTCTGAATAATAGGCTGGCTATAATTCATCAATATAATTGAGAACTAGCACGAACAAACTTTTGACTGAACAAGTATTGAACATGAACAAATATATCTGGACCAACTGGTAATGAAGGTGATCAGCCTTTCGTACCTGACTTATACATGCAATATGTACAGAGTACAATTCTTCATGGCAATCAACAATGATTAACCATAAGCATAACTGAATAAAACAACTCTTAGTAGAGTTAAGTAAAACATGCCTGAACCGTTGATTACCTCTATGCAATTTAATAAGCTTTGTCTGAAAACCTATTATTAATAATATGTATTTCTAAGTTAGAATAATATCATCACAGTATTTTACAAAAATAACCTAAAAACATAACACATAACCCTATCACCATACTGACACATAACACCTAGCCTCAAGTCAAACTATTGCGGTCGAGGTTGAGTTGAAGATAATTCTAACATCCCGACGGTCAAGTCGGACAATCATCGAGTTTAAGTTCAATTAAACTCTGCCTAAACACTTAACAATATCTTAGAAAATTTTCTTATCAGTCAAAATAATTTTTCAGATAACAACTACCTTTAATTCACTTAATATTATTAATCTTGATAATATTTAATTCACCTCTTTGTATTATTAGTTGCCTAATAATACTTTTACTCGCTTACTAATATTATTAACACCTTAATAATATTTTAATACCTTACTAATATTATTAATCCTCTTAATAATATTTTAATCATGCATTAATATTATTACCTTAATAATATCTTACTTATGCTTTAGTATCATTAATAAATTAATAATACTTTTAATCATTTACTAATATTTTTTTCATTTACTAATATTATTAATCATTTATTAATGCTTAAATCAAATATTATTAACCATTTAATAATATTTTAAAGAAGTTTTAATATTAATATTTTTATTTACTTAACAATATCATATTCTAATATTATTAATATCATAATAATATTTTAATAATTTATTGGATTAATAAACAATTTATTCTAATTGTTCATCCTTTATAAAATCACTTATTTAATATCCATAAAAGGTCATAAATAACATTTCTTATCATAAATTACCAAAATGTCCTAAGATAGTCATGATGTAACATATTATGAGTATTCAAGCATAAAATCATATTTTTATTATTAAACACATCATTTAGCTATTTATTTCCCTTTATTCATAACTTAATCATTTTTTGGAAAAATAGCAAACTGACTCCAAAAATTCTCAACTTATGTATTTTGACAGAATATGAACCAAAAATGATCCCCTAATTTTTCTGGAATTTTAGAAAATGATTTACTATTTTTAAAGTGCCCAAAACACTCGAATATTGCTCTATTTTTCATAAATTGAGTTTTGCTCAGACAAATATGAAATTTTCAGGGTATTCTCTCCTAACATACATGAACCTACTGTAAAAATTTCGGAATTTTCTAGTGTACAGTGAGATATTTGAAGGTTAATATTTCGGAGTCCTTTACGAAAATAGTCATTACGCACAATATATAATTCAAAACGTGTCCGTTCTTTTTCCAAATGTAGATAACTTCTCAAGGTACCTCTGTGATTTTTCCCAGATTTTTAAAAGACTAGCAACTGACCGAAACAGCCTCAAGAAAAATGGAACAGTAACTATTTTATGGTTTTAAACCCTTAACATTCAAAGTGGACGGTTTTGGGGAAAACAGTTCCAAAGCTTTCAAAACATGCTAGATTTGTGTTCTATCACTTGGGTTTACTAGGTAACTCATGTATCTAGCACCCCCCTTTGACGGATCATAAATCCGAGTTGTAAAACTTGAGTTACACAAGATTTGGTGGAAGAATAACAAGAGTTTTCACCCTTGGAGAACATATGCTGATTTTCTTCCTCTAAGCCTTAGATCCAACACTCAAGATACTTAGTTCCATACATGATGATATGTTGAATTAGGGTATCTTGAGTATTTATTCATAACCCCAACAAAACTCAAGCTATAAAACAAAGTAGAAGAAGAAAATGAAAGTTAGGTTATACCTTGATTTAATGGCTACCTTCCTTGCTTTACCAAAGTAGTATCTAAACTTAGGATGCATGAACAACTAGCACTCCTCTCTCTCTCTCTTATAATGTCCGAACCTCTCTCTCTTATCTCTCTCTTGAAGTTGCTAGCTTAGGAGAAAATTAGAAGAAGAAGAATGAGAGAAAGTGGAATATTCTAGCAAATGAGATGGTTGATCCCTTATTATCCCCCATACTTTCCTTGACCCATGGATAAAAGCTTTGCCTTATCACTTCAATTAGTCTAATCATGATTAAAAGTGCTTAATAGAGTGGCAACCAATGGGAGCTTGACAAACATGTCCTTGTGTGTAAGAGTTACTACTAATAGACATTAATTAGCTTAATTTGTTTCCTTATTTGGCCTAATATGGTCGGTCCCTTCTAGCCCATTTTATCCTCCATTTAGCTTTTATTTTAATACACAAATTTGATTAATCAAAAGTCTAAAATACCCTTAATCAAGTGGGCTAAGTATTGGTTTGAATGTTATTTCATTTGGGCTCCCTCCTTAATTGTTTTGGGCTATGTACTAAACATAGTCTAGCAATTTTAATATATGTTACCCAATTTGATTATTTAGGGTTTCCATTTCTAATATTATGAAATTTAATTACTTAAACATGTGACTTTAGCTCATAACCTAATTAGACTTACCAGAATTAGGTTTTAAATTATTAATCATTGAAATAATAAGTTTACCCACTTAAGTTAGTATACATATTAAATACTAACTTTTCCTTATTACCATAACCCTTAGGTTATTTAATTGTCTCACCTAATGTATAATTAGGTTACGAAGCTTTCATTTTTAATAAAATCTATAAATATATATATCCATAACTATAGTATATATGTTTATTGATCCATGCACCACTTCACATATGTTGTCACATATTAAATCCTTTGTATAACACAAAGTTTTAAATATCAATAATGTACATACATATATAGTGACTTAAAATTCACGGTTATTAACCCTTAAGGTTTTCAAAAATAGAAAATTAATATTTCTAAATTGTAAGTAGGATTCTCGAATTAAATTAAACTTTCCCATTCATAAATCAATCTTATTAATTAGGATTATTTTATCCCAATTTAAATTACTAATTTAGCAATTAAGTCTATAACTGTACATTAGGGTTTCTAAGTTCCGAATTAGGGTTTCAAATTCCCGGAACTGAAATTAGGGTTTCAGAACCGGTTTCTAGGGTTTCTTATCCATCATTAGGGTTTTCTAACTGAACGTTGACGTGCTTAATAATATTAGGGTTTGATATTGATAAAATTTATCTGGTCAACCCTTGACCCTTAACCACATATTCTGAACACATATAATACCATATTCACAGAACATATTCACATATACACTTAATCCTGAATAATTCACCAAAAGCCTACACAGGATTTTGAAATCCTCAAAATTCCATCCCAAAAATATCAAACGCATACACTTATTTTCTGTCTAGGTCTATTATTTGACCTTAAATCAATCATTTAAGATTTTAATAAATTATCTAATTTCTCGGGTTGTCATATATTTATAACCTAAATGCCACAATCTACTATAAACATGCAATCCTAAAATGCAAATAAAACTAGAATATGCAATTATACTACATGAACACATACTAATGCAACACATATATGAATATGCAATTACCTACCATGCATTATATGCACACTAAATTCAAAAACATAATGCTAACACGTAAAAATAATGAACTGTAATGCAAATAACTAACTATATGCAATATGCCACTAAAATGCCCCCAAACTTAAACTAGACATTGTCCTCAATAGCTGAAATAGCAATCTTCCTCCTTGTCCGCTAAGTTTGGAAAATAGGCTAGGCACATGGAATAAATTGGGCACCACACTTGAATTTGACTTGAATAACCAATAAAATCATGATAGAAGCAATTTTATTAAATCCTAAATAAATGCAAATTCAAAGCTACTAATATAAAACCTAATAAAAGCAAAAACAAAAAATTAAACTTGGGTTGCCTCCCAATAAGCGCTTATTTTATAGTCTCAGCCTGACTTCTTCAATTCTCTATCCAATTCTCCTATGAAAATTGAGGAACCCTCCATCCATCAGTAACAATGTCTGTGGCACCCCCGAATCCGAGTCCTCTGACCCCGGTCCGGTCATCAAGATAAAATACAAACATCCACCTCTAAACAACATACGATAACTAAAATGCGAAAAATAATAAACATACATCATTCATTCAAAAGGTGTTACTAGTCCCAAGATACGATAACCTTAATATCATCTTACAAACATACTCTAAAATAAACATTAGGGTTCATATTACATAACAATAATTTAAACTAAGCGTAAGGTAAAGTCTACTCCTTGCCACTATTCTACATCAGTCCTTTACCTGTGTCCTTCGTTGAGGTCTCGGGCTTAGCTGCAATAAAATTCATGATATAGCAAGGATGAGCAACAAGTTTGCCTAACAAGTTTAAATACAACAATAAGGATATATCATGATGAATGGAAAATATCTGTCAATAAATTCAACAATATGAATATTGGAAGCAAAGACAATAATTGCTTTTAGAATAACTGCTAGTCAAATAGACTTTGAACTATAACACTCCAATGGAATCAATAGCTAATTGACCCTTTGGTTACTAGCTACAGAATAAGTACTTGAGGGGATCAGCCTTGCGTACACCATGTATATGCATAACATTTAAATCTGCTCTTTGTATTTTATATTAGATATCTGGGGTACTCCCCTATCATAAAAGGGGTGTTCTTTTAGTCTAAGAATCCTTACCATCAACTGGTTTAGATAGCTTTTATAAAACTTCATATGCTTGTCTAACCGAACAAAGGTTTAGACTCTATCTAACGCAGTTCAAGAATTATTGAACTTTAAATGATGTACAAGTCTAAGACTGTCCGAACTCAAGTGCACTAAGTGCGAATATCAATAATATCGAGGTGGAATAATTGTAAGGTAATTAAACCACTTAATAGCATGCTTGGAAATAAGATTCAAGCTTAAATGAATAACCTTTAATTCAACAAAACCTGCTCAATACAATATGAGAAGGATAGGAAACTTTTACAAACTCAAAGTTGTGTCAGTTAGGAAACTTGCAACATAATAAAAATAGTGTTCAGATACTTGCTCAATATAAATTTGAGTAAAGTTAGGGAACTTACACAATAAAAGTAGGGTTCAGATACTTACTCAAGTAAAAGAGTAAGAATTAAGAAACTTGAACAACAAAATAATGAAGTTCAGAAACTTTCTCAATAAAAATTTGAGTGAGATTAGGGAAACTTGCCTGTTTTCTCAGCTACAATTAATTCTAGCTTTAATTAACTTGCGTTGAAACGACCTAATGTTTTGGTCTTTTCAATTAGTACGTGTAAAATAATATGCGTCTACACTTACAATAATCAAGTCTTCACATAGCATGCTTCTTAACATATTACAAAGCATATTGGTCATACATTACAAGGTAAAGTAATCATACAAGCACACCTTGAAACTTCAGATTAAAAATAGAATCTTGGAAAGATCAAGCTGACGGCAGTGGCAATTGTGGCAAGTCTGGTCAAAGCTTAGGGGCCAGCAAGCATTGCCACTGTCCCCCGGCTGCACTAAAGTTTGAGCTTTTCTTTCTTGACTTCAGTCCAACTCTAACACACTAATTACACACCTATTTTAACATACACACATTCTAGAGTTTCACATATAACACATGATCATTCTTGAGTTCATTACCACAAGTTTAACTTATAATTTATATGTCATTAAAATATAAAAAGGTCATGTAATCATCATGCTTTGTAACTTGATTATACAATACTCAGTAGTCATGCTTGTATATAGACAACGCATGTATACTTTACTCACATAGTTCATTTTTTAGAAATTTCCTTTTTATGACTATGTGCGCATAAGTGAAAACCATACCTTAACTAAACGATGTTCATGCCAATATAGCTATAGGCATAATGAGTCCTAATATACATGCTTGCATGGTCATAACGTACTTTACTCATTACTTGTTGACATTAGCTTCCTCATTCTAACTTTCTTTGAACTTTTTTACACTAAGCCAACTTAGTATATAACTAGACATCTTGACATATAACTCTTATGCATTTACAACATATACTAGAGTCACATATACATGCTCAAATGGTCTAAACTTACTAGATAAACGTCTTGGTCAAGTTCACTTTGAAAAGTCTTACGTTTCTTATCTTTGAAATAGTCTTAACTTTTAATTATGTATGCTAGTGTGTTTAATCACTTTAGTCTTGCATTTCATGTCAATATAAGCCATATTATCTTGTTCATAAAGTCAGAATGCTCACATGATGTGTTCGTGACAAAGTTCACTTTTGAAACTACAATTTTCATTTCAAAACCATAAGTGTTGTGTCGATCATTGTTATACTTGTTCATACAACATGCATGTGCTTACATGTGTGTGTTAAAATAGTTTACAAGCTTGCTCTAACAATGTACTAACAAGTTAGCATGAACAAAAATGAAACAAAAAACATCAGGTTTGGTGCAGGCCTGGCGCAGCTGCACTGCACCCTAGTACAAATAGGGTGCAGCTGCGCCATGCTAGGACCAGAAGCAGAAACGGTCTCTGTTTTGCATAGCCTTACCCAACATGATTCTTTTCAGTTTAAACATGCTACAACCTACCATTAAAGAGTTCAAACATGTAAACATACTTCATAACCACAACATGGCATGTTAATTCACATCAATTGACATGGAATTTCAAGTAATTTCTATCATTTGACAAAACCCAACTCAAGAACACAAGTTAAGATTTTATACCTCTTGGAGCTAAATGAACTTAGTTTCTTTCCTCTGAGCTTGCTAGCCTCTTCTTTGGATAACACACACTCAAACTCAAATTCTCAGAGTTTCCACAGACAAAATAAAATAATGTAAACTGAGAATTGGGCTACTAATTATAGAAGAACTTTGGACTGGGAATTTTCTTTGTATGGAAGGTTGAGACTGAAATGTAGAAGGAGAATACACTGGTTCATGAGGGGTTACTCAACCACCCACCATCAGCTTCCTTCCTAGCCAATGATCACAGACTTGGAAGTTACGTATATAGAACATAGGTTACTATTCATGTACCTTGATGACACTCAATTTGGGACAAGAGAGAAAAATCTCAGCAATAAGCTTGGTGTGGATACCATAATTCCCAAAATATAATCTCAATGTATAATTATTACCATATTAGGAAATTTAGGGATTATTTAGGTACTCACATCGTATAATCCATGTACATTAAATACACACAATTAAAATAACACAATTAGGTATTATTGTCCGGGTATTTCCATAATTATTTTTACTACTCTCATAAACACATAATAACATTATCAATGTTTATTTGAACATCTAATCCCTTTCCCAGTTTCTAAATTACATAGCTATTTTAATTACTTCTGTATTAAAGATCACACGAAATTTCTTGTACTACTTGATACTTTATATTAACATAATGTATCTTTATCCATATGATTTATTAATGTCACACATACAAAAAAGTGTTCCATTTCATTTTCTACAGCAGAACTAATTTTTCTCAGATTGGACACTGGCGCAGCTGCGCCATTTTGTACTACTAGGAGGGCGCAGCTGCGTCGGTCCCTAACAGTGCTAAAATAGGTTAGCTTCAAGCCATTTCCAATTTCTATCACCACATAAGTTTTATATGAGATAATTTAACTTCTACAATGATGACATACCCATAATTGACATAAATCAATATGTTCAAATCTTGTCACTATATTCAAATAAATTGAATATTTAATTACTAAGAAACCTAACAATTCTTTGATATCAAACTCTTAAGGTTAGTCCACCAATTTAAATAACTATTGGTGACTCCCTTTAATCATTTCATAAATTCACATAACCACATAAGGTTTAAATAGACTCACAAAACTAACTCATTAAAATTAAATCACATATTTAATTAATAAGGAGTTTAAAAAAATTCATGGTCATTACATCCCTCCCCCCTTATAAAAATTCCGTCCTCGAAATTGTAGAAATAAGGTTACTCAAATAAAAATGGATAATTCGCTCTCATTTTCTCTTCTAGTTCCCACGCAGCTTCTTCAACTGCGTGATTCCTCCAGAGAATCTTAATAAAATGGATAATCTTATTCCTCAGTTTCTGCTCCTTCCTATCCAGTATCTGGACATGAACTTCCTCATACGATAAGTCTTTCTCGACTTGAATTGGTTCATAGGAGATAATGTGCTTGTAGTCCGGTTTATATGGTCGTAATACTGACACATGAAACACGTTATGAATGTGCTCAAGTTTAGGAGGTAATGCTGCCTCGTACGCCACTTCACCGACTCGCCTCATAATCTCAAACGGTCCTATGAACCTAGGGCTTAACTTGCCCTTCTTTCCAAAACGAATCTTCCCTTTCCAGAGAGATACTTTCATAAAAGCATAACTTCCTAATTCAAATTCTTTCTTCTTCCGATGCAAGTCCGCATACTTCTTCTGGCGATCTTGAGCTACTACTGGGCGAGCTCTTATCACCATGATGATCTCCACCGTCTGTTATACCAATTTTGGTCCTAACAGTCGACGTTCTACAACTTCTTCCCAGCATAAGAGCGTTCTACATTTCCTCCCATACAGTGCTTCGTACGACGGAATTCTAATACTGGCGTGATAACTATTGTTATACGTGAACTCTACTAATGGAAGGTGATCATCCCAACTACCCTTGAAGTCCATCACACAAGCTCGGAGCATGTCTTCAATTGTTTGAATTGTTCTCTCGCTTTGCCCATCGGTTTGTGGATGATACGCAGTACCCATTCGTAGTTATGTCATTCTTTCTTGAAGACTTCCAGAAGTTTGACATGAATCATGGATCTCTATCTAATACAATAGATACCGGCACCCCATGACTCGAGATAATTTCCTTAACATACAATTTGGCTAACTGTTCCAAACTATACTTAATCTTAATTGACAAAAAGTGAGATGACTTAGTAAGATGATTTATAATCACCTATATGGTGTCGTGCCCTTTCTGCGTTGTCGGAAGTCCTACCACAAAGTCCATTGTGATGTGCTCCCATTTCCATTCTGGAATCTCTAATAGTTGTAATAACTCGCTTTGTCATTGGTGCTCTGCCTTGACTCTCTAACAAGTTAGACATCTACTTACGCATTCTGCATCCTCTCTCTTCATGTTTGGCCACCAGAAGTGGTGACACAAATCTTGGTACATCTTCGTGCTTCCTGGGTGTATTGAGTATCTCGTACTATGTGCTTCTTACAAAATCTCCTCTCTTAGTTCCGGTACTAGCGGTACCCAAATTCATCCTTCAAATCTTAGCAGTCCAGTGCCATCAATCTTAAATTTCAATTCATCACTTTCAGTCAATCGCCTCTTAATCTTATTGCAATCTTCGTCTTTTTCGGGTGCCTCTTTAACCTTATCCAATAGAGTCGGACTTGTTGTCACTATAAATACTTGTTCGTTGGTCTCCATCGGATACTTAATCTCCAAGTCTAGTCATTTGAAATCTTTTACCAATTCTTCTTGAATGGTTAACTTTAATAACTTCTCTCTGCCTTTTCTGCTCAAGGCATCTGCCACTACATTTGCTTTACCTGGATGGTACAGAGTCTCACAATCATAATCTTTGATCAATTTTAACCATCGGCGCTGCCTCATGTTTAACTCTTTCTGCATGAAGATATACTTCAGACTCTTGTGATCTGTATATATCTCACACTTCTCGCCATACAAATAATGCCTCCAAATCTTCAAGGCAAAAACTACCGCTGCTAACTTCAGATCATGAGTTGGATATCCCTTCTCATAATCCTTCAGCTGACGTGAAGCGTATGCAATAACCCTACCATGTTGCATCAGTACACAGTCAAGAACCTTGTGTGACGCATCACTATACACTATAAACCCTCATGTGTTATCTGGTAAAGCCAACACAGGTGCTTGACTAAGCCTCTTCTTCAATTCTAGGAAACTCTCTTCACACTTCTCCGTCCAAACAAACTTAACTATTTTTCTGGTAAGATTGGTCAACGGTGATGCTAATTTTGAAAAATCTCGAATAAATCTTTGATAGTATCCTGTCAATCCTAAGAAACTCCTGATTTCAGTCGGCATCTTTGGCTGCTCCCAATTGATAATCGCTTCTACCTTCGCTGGATCCACCGAAACACCATTCTTATTGATAAAGTGCCCTAAAAATTTCACTCTCTGCAACCAAAACTCACACTTGGAGAATTTTACATACAACTTCTCCCTCCTTAATATCTCCAACACTAACCGAAGATGTTTGGCGTGTTCTTCTTCCGTCTCTGAATACACTAGAATGTCATCGATGAATACGACAACAAACTTATCCACATACTGTTTGAACACTATGTTCATCAAATCCATAAATGTTGTTGGCGCGTTCGTCAATCCGAATGACATTACTAGAAACTCAAAGTGTCTGTACTGAGTTCTGAATGTCTTCTTTTGAATATCCTCCGGCCTCACTTTCAGTTGGTGATAACTGATCCTTAAGTCAATCTTTGAAAAGTACTTTGCCCCCTCCAACTGATCAAACAAATCGTCTATCCTGGGCAACGGGTACTTGTTCTTAATGGTTATCTTATTCAACTCTCGGTAGTCGATACAAAGTCTTAGTGACCCATCTTTCATCTTTACCAATAAGACTGGTGCTCCCCACGGTGATACGCTCGGTCGAATGTATCCCTTATCTAACAACTCTTGTAATTGAGCCATCAGTTATTTCATCTCTACCGGTGCCATACGATACAACGCTTTGTATATCGGTGTTGTCCCTGGTGCCAAATCGATAACAAACTTAATCTCTCTATCCGGTGGCAATCCTGGAATCTCATCTTGGAAGACATCAACAAAATCCCTTACAATAGGTATCTGACTCAGTTCACCCTCGACTAGTTGAGTATCAACCACGTGAGCCAAATAACCTATACAACCCTTCCTAAGCAATCTCTGCGCTTGCACCATCGTCACGATTTACTACTATAAAATACCACCTTCGACTTATTCAGAGTCTTAAGCTATACACACTTCCTCTTACAGTCTATAACTGCTCTATGAACCGATAACCAATCCATTCCAAGGATTACATCGAACTCCCCTAAAGGAATCGGTATCAAATCCACTTTGACCTTAAATCCTCGCAATTCGGTATAACAATTCCTATGAATGTATTCTACGAGAATAATTTCCTTGTTTGCTACTTCTACGTTCATAGGGTGTTCTAATCTCTCATGGGGTAAGTCTAACTGTTTAGCAAATTCTTTGGAAAAAAAGAGCAGGTAGCACCCAAATCAAATAACACGTATACATCTTTATCATTGATCAGAATGATACCTGACACCATGTCCTTATACTCCACCGCATCCTGTACAGTTATGTTGAACATTCGTGTCGTTAGTCTGTTGTCTTGACTGGCTGACCCTCCAATGTTCAGTCCATTGTTGTTATTATTGCGGTTGTCGCTAGCTACGTCGCCCTTTTTCTTCGGGCAGTCCTTGATTTGATGGTCTGTGGCCCCACACGAGAAAAATCCTCCCTTCTGCTTATTCGAACACTGAGGAGCCATGTGCCCTGGTTGTCCGCAACGATAACAAACACTCTTTCCCTTCATACACTCCCCCGAGTGATTCCTCCCACAGTTGTTGCACTTAATACTTTTCTTGGCCACCCCCCCCCATACTTATTACCTCTAGAGGATTGGCTCTCTGTCCATTTACGCTTATTGGGGTTGCTGCCTCCGCTGCTTCCCCCTTTCTGTTCTTCTTGACCGGTTTTCTTCTCTTGTTTGAATCGAGCGCTGGCTTCATTGCCTCCTTCGGCAATGATAACCTTTTCCAATAGATCAGAGTAAGTCTTAATCTTTAATACAACCACTACCTTCTGTACCCATGGTTTCAGTCCTAATTCGAACCTCCTTGCCTTCCTGGCCTCTGTGTCAACCTGATGTGGAGCGAATCGGGCTAACTCGTTAAATTTCACCGCGTACTCTGTGACAAACATACTGTAAGACCCCAACTTATTATTAATGAAATTGAATTTCCTCTATTTTGAAATAGAAAGGGTTGATTTGATTAATGTGGTTAGTTATGGGTAAAATGCGTAAATATTTCAAATAAGTAAGTGGTTATAAAATATTCATTGTTGTCGGGTAAAATTCGTTTGGTCGTGGAATATTCTTACTATCGAGGAATATTCGTACGACGGCGCAACCTTGTGTGGGCCCCATAACGGAAAGCGATTAGATGAAGAAAACGACAAGTATAAGTTGTTTATAAATAATTGGCATAGTTATTCACAGATTATCTTGTTGGAAACCCGGTGGTTAAATCACAGTAGCACACGGTATTACACCAATTATTGATTCTTACGTAAGAAGGCACTACTCAATAATTGTTATAGTAATTACTGTTTAATATTTTATTTTATTGATTCAATAATTGCTACGTTGATATTTTATATTATTGTTGTTTCAATAATTGTCATTACACGGTATTTTCCATTATTAGATCAATAATTCATATTATTTGAATAATATTATTAGACAGCATTATTGGCAATGTCTAGAAAGTTTTGTCTAAGGAGAGGTTTGGTCACCTAATTGCGCGCCAGTAAGGAGAAATCCTTATTGGAAAGCCCCCTCTTTCTTGGGAATAACCTGGTTGTCAGTATTGTGATTCTGTAATATTATTTATGAATAATTAATTATTGATTATTATGATAAGAAAAATATTCATTTTATATGGATATAGATGGAAAAAAATTTTAATTTGACAATTGTTGAAAATTGATATTTTATCTTTTTCGATAAAATAATTATTTTTAAATATATTATTATATTTTAATAATATAATAATGGTGATATTTTTTACAATGAATGTGGGATATATGAATAAATGAGGAGGAAGAGTATTTTTGTAACTAAAAATATTTGAAACATGTTTTTCATGTTTGTGTACCCCATTTCTTGAATGAAATTTGATTATAGCATGTAAAATCATCCGTATGTGGATTTTGGTCAATTTCTGCTTGGAATTTGGAAAAACTTAAACTTACAAAGTTGTAGAGAATGGAATTTCCTATGGAATGGACCTAAGGTTCCAATTTTTCAAATAAAAGGGCTATTTATTATGAATTATTGATGTTCTGAAGTTCCAGAATAATTAATTTTTGAAGTTTTAATTATTATTTTTAAGAAAAACCTTTTTGGTGAGTTGAGTGGGTCCCACATGTGATATAAATGTGTTGAATTCAGATTCAAGAGGTGGGCGTGACAAAAATTTATATATAATAATATTTTATTAAATTTTCTACTTTAGTGTTCTAATCATTTTCCTATAAATAGGGTGCTTAGGTTAGAATTAGAAATCACACCAGAAATAAGTTTTCTCTCTCTATATTATCGAGCGTATTCTTGGGAGTATTTTGAGACTTTGAGTGTTGTTATCTGAGCATGCAAGTTCCTTCAAAGACTATATCTAGTATTCCAAATCGTAAGTCTTATCTTTTCGAGGTAAGGGATGTTATTTTTTTAAAATGATATTATTTCTTCTAATATCATTATGCCGGAATATTGGTAAGATTTTTCTTGTGAAATTCTTGTCTTTTAGTGTCGGGGTTACTATTCACGTATACGATACTATTCACGAATACGGCACTATTCACAAAAAAATTAAATTTTCATTTTTTGTTCAAGATATCTATTATGGATACTAGCTTTGATTGTATCCATGTTTTGATCATTCTTGAATTTTACTCCACTATGATTATTTATGAAGTATTTTTGAACTCGGATTGTTTAAAGTACGAATCCTTAATATTTGTTTTTTTGTTTCATTAGATTCATTGTCTTTAAAATATTTTTTCATCATCCTCAGTCCTAAATGATGATATTACTGAATATCTTTGGCCTGTAGTGCAAAGATGGTTGATTTTCTTATGAATATCTTTGGCCATAGTGCAAAGATGTACAAGTGTTGAGATGAACATGACCAACTGATGAATATCTTTGGCCTGTAGTGCAAAGATGAATATTTGACTTAAGATGTATATTGATTGATGTTACATGTATAAAATATTGATGATGGACTTTTAAATTCATAGCTAATAGTAGATTTCATTCTCTACGTAACTCTTCTATGAATTATTATTTCCGCTGTGAATATTGATTTAAAACTTGTTGTCTATTGTATTCTATTATATTTTTTCCTGTTGAAGACTAACGATAATTTGTTCTATATTATCTTAGTCATAATATTCTTTACTGGGCTAGTTGAGCTCAGCCTTTTCCTTTTTGTTGCATTTTTCTTCTCAGGAGGCGAGAATGTAGCGAGTACTAGTCGGGATATGGAATGATGGTTCTAGAAATTGTCATAGTAGTCCTCACTATTTTGTAAAATAGTGTATCAATAATTGTAATGAGGACTTATTTGAGTGTGGATATTGTCTAGATGACAATATTTGTATTTAAACTCACAGTTTATGTGTTGTCGTATTTTGCATGACAATTGTATTAATAAAGTTGTAGTTGTTTCTGTACCATGTATTTGGCGATTCAGAATGGGTGTTGTATACCTATTTTGGGGGCGTCACAGTTGGTATCAGAGCTTAGGGATATGATCTCTGGCGGAGATCGGAGAATAGAACTAGGAGGGGAGAGACAAGTAAATCCTTCGCTAGTGTGTCCTACCTAAGCTTATTTGTTGGTTGGTCAGAATATAAGGATATTATGTGATATGTTAATTTCTTTAATTAACCCTTATTTTCTGGTAGTATTTGAGAATGGCAACTGAGAATGTTAACAATGGAGCAAATGATACCGTGGAGACACCTTTACTCACCAACGAGGAGAACGTGCAACAGGCTGGCAATGTTTCTCCTATAAATAACACCACTGATCAGACGATGAACGATGGGATGTTTAGAAGCTTTTTGCAGTTCATGCAAAATCAGACGAGGGAGACTCGTGTTCAAAATACAGGTGGAAATGATAGCAACGCACGGTTTGTCATAGCTAAGCAGTTCAAAGAGTTGGGACAACCAGAATTCTGGGGAAAGCCGGATCCGATTAAGTCGGAGACGTTGGTCAAGCAAATTACCAAGATATTCGACATCTTGGGATGCACGGAAGAACAGAAGGTTCCATTCACCACCTTTATGTTCCGTAATGAGGTAGATTACTTATGGGAATCTGTGAAGCGTACCCATCCAGCCTCACTCAGCATGTCTTGGGAGACATTCCAGAAACTGTTCAATGACAAGTACTTTCCTAAATGTATTCGTCATATGAAGGAGGTGGAGTTTATTAGATTGGAACAGAATAACATGACGGTGTCTCAGTACGAGGTGAAGTTCATGGAGTTGTCCAGGTTTACACCTCATTTGGTGGAGAATGAGGAACGTATGACGCGGATGTTTCTAAGAGGTTTGAAACCCGACATACGTCAGTATCTCATTTCTCATAAATTTTCTCTATATTCAGATGTTATCAACAGGGCTCAATTATTATAGCGATATAACGAGTACGTTCAACCGAGGGACCACAACTAGGGTCATACCGGTGACAGCAATCATCGGAACAACGATAACTAGCGGAGAAAGAAAAATATGGACAAAAGCGGTAACCACTTTGGTGGTAATCATGGCCATGAAACTAGAAGAAGCGAGTTGGGGGGAGATTTTAAAAAGAGGAGATTCAATAATGACAATGTGAAGATGTCAGCAACAGCAGCAACTGATTCTAAGGGAGGAGAACGACCACCGGTCGTATGCTATAAATGTGGGAAAGAAAGACATATCAGCCCAAACTGCTTACAATAGTTCAAGGTATGTTATAATTGTGGAAAGAAAGGACATATCGCTCGAGATTATACGGTAGCAAAACCTAGTCCGGTGGGGTTGGTGACTCAAAAGACTATACCAGAAAAGTTAAAGTCAACGGTTCCTAGAAGAGCGTTTGTCGTGACTGGTCAAAATGCGAGGAACCCAAACGAGGTGATCATGGGTAAGCTAATCATAAATTCTTGCGAAGTTTATACCTTACTAGATACCGGTGCTACCCATTCATTTGTCTCTCCTGCTTGTGCTCAACGTTTAAACTTAACTCCGAAAAAATTAGACTTTGACTTATCTATGGAGACTCCGTTAGGAGAAACTTTCATTACATCCAATGTTTATAAATCTTATTTGATCCAAGTTGGCACCATCACGTTACCTGTTGATCTTATCTCTTTATAGATACTTGATTTTGATGTGATTTTAGGGATTGGTTAACTACTCATCATGCCAAAATTGATTATTTTCGTAAGGTTGTTAGTTTTCATATTCCTAACCAACCTATTGTACGAATTCAAGCAACTAAACCACTAAAATCAATCATTGTCATATCAAGTCATAAAGCTATTCGTTTATTAAAAAACGGATGTCAAGCTTTCTTAGCCCATGTTATTGATTTGAATAAAGACACGTCAGATTTGAATAATATTCCCGTTGTTAGTAAATTTCCTGACGTATTTCTTGAAGAACTTCTCGGTCTACCCCCAGAACGTGAAGTTAAATTCTTTATTGACCTTGAACCTGGTACAAAGCCCATTTCTAAAACCCCTTATCGAATGGATCCTATTGAACTTCAGGAGTTAAAGTTCTAACTACAGGAGTTGTTGGACATCAGTTTTATTCGTCCTAGTACATCTCCTTGGGGTGCTCCTATTTTATTTGTAAAGAAGAAATACGGGAGTATGCGACTTTGTATTAACTATCAAGAATTGAACCATGTCACCATCAAGAATAGGTATCCGCTACCTCGCATTGATGACATGTTTGACCAGTTGCAAGGATCATAATTCTTTTCAAAGATCGATCTTCGTTCTGGATATCATCAGCTGAAGATTAGAACTGAGGATATTCCAAAGACTGCCTTCAGAACTCGGTATGAGCATTATGAATTCTTAATCATATCTTTTGGATTGACTAATGCTCCTGCGGCTTTCATGGATATGATGAACCGAGTATTTAAGGAATATTTAGATCAGTTCGTTGTTGTCTTCATTGATGACATCCTCATATATTCCAAAAGCCATGAAGATCATGAGAACCATTTGAAGCTGGTACTCCAAAGGCTTCATGAAAACAAGCTTTATGCTAAGTTAAAGAAATGCGAGTTCTGTCTTGAGCAAGTAGCATTCCTTAGGCACGTGGTGTCAAAACATGGAGTATCTGTTGACCCGGCGAAGATTGAAGCAATACAAAGTTGGGAGCAACCGAAGTCGATGACCGTAGTACGTAGCTTTCTGGGCTTTGCTGGTTATTATCGGAGATTCATGGAAGGATTTTCTCAAATCGCTACTCCGTTAACTCAGTTGACTCAGAAAGATACAAAATTCGTATGGAGCGAGGAATGCGAGAAGAGTTTTCAAGAGCTTAAGAGGAGACTCATTTCGACACCTATTCTAACAATACCATCTGGTTCGGATGGATTTGTTATCTACAGCGATGCTTCGGGCAAAGGGTTAGGGTGTGTTCTCATACAACATGGGAAAATCATAGCCTATGTCTCGCGACAACTTAAAGAATATGAGAGGAATTATCCTACTCATGATCTAAAGTTGGCAACAGTTGTGTTCGCGCTAAAGATCTGGAGGCATTATTTATATGGAGAGAAAGTGGAGATATATTCAGACCATAAAAGCCTCAAATATTTCTTCACCCAAAAGGAACTCAACATGCGGTAAAAACGTTGGCTCGAGCTGTTAAAAGATTACGACCACACCATTCAATACCATCCTGGAAAAGCGAACGTGGTAGCTGATGCATTGAGTAGAAGATCATATGCGGGAATGAGTGCGATGTTGTTAACACAAAGGCCCATTTTGTGTTATTTACAAAAGATGAAGATAGAATTCAAGACTCTGGGGACCCATGCGATGATGTCAAGTATACGCGTAGAACCGACTTCAATCAATAAAGTTAAAGTTGCTCAAGCCACAGACCCGGAGCTAATGCGTATGAAGAAGAAAGTACAAGAAGGTGTTATTCCAGAACCAAGAATCGATGAAGAAGGAATACTTCGAGTCCACTCCAGACTTTGTGTTCCTAACGACTCTGATTTGAAATACAAGATCATGATGGAGGCACACAATACACCGTTTGCAATCCATCCTGGAAGTACCAAAATGTATCACGATCTTCGACATACATTTTGGTGGAACAATATGAAGAGAGAGATTGCAATGTTTATCTCGAGGTGTTTAACTTGTCAACATGTAAAGGCGGAGCATCAAGTGCCTAAGGGTCCATTGCAACCACTTGAGATTCCGAAATGGAAGTGGGAACACATTACCATGGATTTCGTTATAGGTCTTTCTATGGTTTCTCAAGGTATAGATGCTATTTGGGTTATTGTTGATAGATTAACCAAGTCTGCTCATTTCTTGCCGATACGGGAGACTTATTCCCTTGAACGTCTTGCTCGTATGTATGTAAATGAGATTGTGAGATTGCATGGCATGCCAGTATCCATAGTTTCGGATCATGACCCAAGATTCACTTCACGATTTTGGGTTAGCTTGCAAAAAGCTATGGGCATGGATTTATGATTCAGTTTAGCATACCATCCTCAAACGGACAGACAATCAGAGAGGACTATTCAAACTCTTGAAGATCTATCAGGACTCCGTGTCCTAGACTTCAAAGGGAGTTGGGATAAGTATTTACCATTGGTGGAATTCTCCTACAACAACAGTTATCAGACAAGTATACATGTGGCCCCATTTGAAGCATTGTATGGACGAAAGTGTCGCTCTTCAGTATATTGCGACGAGGTGGGTGAAGAAACATTGTTGGGACCAGAGTTGGTACGTATGACTACAAAAAAGATCCAAATGATTCGACAACGTATACAAATGGCACAAGATCGACAAAAGAGTTATGCGGATCTTCATCGAAAGGACGTGGAATTTAGTATTGGGGATCATGTATTGTTGCGTGTGGCTCCATGGAAGGGAGTTGCAAGATTTGGAAAATGAGGAAAGCTTAATCCACGATTTATTGGTCCATTTCAGATTCTTGACCGAGTAGGAAAAGTAGCCTATAGACTCGCGTTATCTCCAAGCATGTCTCGTGTTCATAATGTTTTTCACATATCTGTGCTTCGTAAATATGTGAAAGACCCGAACCACGTTATTGAGTTAGAACCAGACGAGATAGTCGAAGACTTAATGTACGAGGAGGTACCTGTCAAGATCTTAGATAGGAAGGAGCATGTTTTACATACAAAGGTCATACCACAAGTCAAAGTTTTGTGGAGGAACCATGCTATTGAGGAAATGACATGGGAGTTGAAAATGGAAATGAAAGCGAGGTATCCTCACCTTTTCAAAACACTAGGTACGTACGTCAATTTTGAGGACAAAATTTCATAAGGAGGGGAGGTTGTAAGACCCCAACTTATTATTAATGAAATTAAATTTCCTCTATTTTGAAATAGTAAGGGTTGATTTAATTAATGTGGTTAGTTATGGGTAAAATGCGTAAATATTTCAAATAAGCAAGTGGTTATAAAATATTCATTGTTGTCGGGGAATATTCATTTGGTAGTGGAATGTTCTTACTATCGAGGAATATTAAATGCACTACCAGTGTGACTTTAATGTGGGCCCCATAATGGAAAGCGATTGGATGAAGAAAACGACAAGTATAAGTTGTTTATAAATAACTGGCGTAGTTATTCAAGATTAATCTTGTTGGAATACGGTGGTTAATACTACGAGTAGACACTGCAGTATTGCACCAATTATTTATTCTTATGTAAGAAGGCACTATTGAATAATTGTTACAGTAATTACTGTTCAATATTTTATTTTATTGATTCAATAATTGCTACGTTGATATTTTATATTATTGTTGTTTCAATAATTGTCATTACACAGTATTTTCCATTATCAGATCAATAATTCATATTATTTGAATAATATTATTAGATAGCATTATTGGCAATGTCTAGAAAGTTCTGTCTAAGGAGAGGGTTGGTCACCTAATTGCACGCCAGTAAGGAGAAATCATTATTGGAAAGCCCCCTCTTTCCTGGGAACAGCCTGGTTGTCAGTATTGTGATTCTGTAATATTATTTATGAATAATTAATTATTGATTATTATGATAAGGAAAATATTCATTTTATATGGATATAGTTGGAGAAAATTTTTAATGTGACAATTGTTGAAAATTGATATTTTATCTTTTTCGATAAAATAATTCATTTTAAATATATTATTATATTTTAATAATATAATAATGGTGATATTTTTTTACAATGAATGTGGGATATATGAATAAATGAGGAGGAAGAGTATTTTTGTAACTAAAAATATTTAAAACATGTTTTTCATGTTTGTGGATCCCATTTCTTGACTGAAATTTGATTATAGCCTATAAAATCGTCCGTATGTGGATTTCGGTCAATTTCTGCTTGGAATTTGGAAAAACTTAAACTTACAAAGTTATAGAGAATGGAATTTCCTATGGAATGGACCTAAGGTTCAATTTTTTTTTGATAAAAGTGCTATTTATTATGAATTATTGAAGTTCCGAAGTTCCAAAATAATTGATTTTTGAAGTTTTAATTATTTTTTTAATAAAAACATTTTTGGTGAGTTGAGTGGGTCCCACATGTGATATAAATGTGTTGAATTCAGATTCAAGAGGTGGGCATGACAAAAATTTATATATAATAATATTTTATTAAATTTTCTGCTTTGGTGTTCTAAGCATTTTCCTATAAATAGGGTGCTTAGGTTAGAATTGAAAATTACACCAGAAACAAGTTTTCTCTCTCTTTCTCTCTCTATATTATCGAGCGTATTCTTGTGAGTATTTTGAGACTTTAAGTGTTGCTATACGGTACAAGTTCCCTTCAGCACTATATCTAGTATTCAAGTCAGAAGTACTGTCTTTTCGAAGTAAGGGATGTTATTTTTTTTAAATGATATTATTTCTTCTAATATCATTATGCCGGAATATTGGTAAGATTTTTCTTGTGAAATTCTTGTCTTTTAGTGTTGGGGTTACTATTCACGATACTCTGACTATTCACGATATACACTATTTATTTATTCTGAATACGACACTATTCACAAAAAAATTAAGTTTTTGTTTTTTGTTCAAGATATCTATTATGTATACTAGCTTTGATTATATCCATGTTTTGATCATTCTTGAATTTTACTCCACTGTGATTATTTATGAAGTATTTTTGAACTCGGATTGTTTAAAGAACGAATCCTTAATATTTGTTCTTTTGTTTAACTGGATTCGTTGTCTTTAAAATATTTTTTTTTCATCATCCTCAGTTCTAAATGATGATATTACTGAATATCTTTGGCCTGTGGTGCAAAGATGGTTGATTTTTTTATGAATACATTTGGCCATAGTGCAAAGATGTACAGGTGTTGAGATGAACATGACCTACTGATGAATATCTTTGGCCTGTAGTGCAAAGATGAATATTTGACTTAAGATGTATATTGATTGATGTTATAGGGATAAAATATTGATGATGGACTTTTAAATTCATAGTTTGTAGACACTCGAAATTGTTTGCACTCCTATTATTAACATTGCAGGAAGGTAGATGCATCTTTTGGAGATAACCCTAGAAGACAATTTACATCCATTCCGGATACTACCGGAAGTGCAGTTCCAACCCGGAACAAAAACTGGGAACTTCATCTCAAACCCGGAACACACACCGGGAATGTCATTTCCAATCTCAGAGATAACCCCGAGATATGCAGATCAAAAGACCCAAGAACAACACAGAGAGAGGGCGATTACGTCTCTAAGCAATAACATCGCGACACTCGGCCCAGTCCGGAGAGACAACATCGAGTATGAACCCCATCCTTGGTGATAGCCCAAGAGATTCCATTGCAATTCCGGTGATAACCCCAAAAATACTTGTTTCAAACATATGCAATCAACTTCAACCCCAGACATCCTGTCAAGGCACACACACCTCAGACCTGGAGTTAACAAACGGGCAGACAGGAACACCCACAGATGACAGTGAGGCATACCAACAAGAAGTAGTCCAAGCTCAGATGTAACCCTGAGCAACGTCTGCTTTCTGCTTAAACCGGTGATAACCCCGTTGAGGAGTCACAACGTCATCTTACCGCCTCAACAAGATGATATCGCAGCATTCCAATAAGTAGTCCAATCTCAGCTATAACCCTGAGCAACGTCTACTTTCAACTCAAACTGGCGATAACCCCAGCAAGGAGTCAAACGTCATCATATTCTTTCATCAATGGCACGTCTTCTCAACACTTCATACATATATACATACAACAATATCCCACAAGAACCGAGGATTGACAATCCCAAGTGACTATTACGCGTGGCAGTACTTTGGATAGAATTTGAAGCTTGAAGACCATGGGCATAGACCCCTCTTCTTGACTTCGTACAACCTCTAATCCATGTCATTGTGTAACTCTCGACACAAGCAGTCCGAAGAAGGTTAGATATACCTTGTTCGGATGCTTGGATTAAATTTCTGCAAGTTCGAACGGACATTACAGTGCATGAGTGCACGTACTACGAGACGACAGGACCCGCGAGGCTCGGATGCATAACGACCAGCCGCAGATACAACTGCGGCTACCGCAGATGTACCTGCAGCCATCCGTCTATATATACAAGCCTTGGGGTCAGCCATTTTAGAGAGGGAGAGAGGAAGAAAGACGAGGAAGCCCTGTCCATTTTACCCTGCATACACATCTTTTGAGTGTTTCCTCATCTTTAAACACTAGTTAGCTCACATATAGCTATCTTTTATCCTTTTGAGGTGAGTGTTTATCCATTTAAAGTCATAGAAGTCTACTTTGCATTTCACCGTAAGCCTCTCTTGTATTCTATAAAGCCTTCTTCTCATATTAGCACACACCGTTATACACATTGAGAGTCGTGTTGTGTGCGCGTCAATCGAACTTCGATCCGTGGTTTTCATTTTCATTCGTATATATATACTTATATATGTATATATTTTATATATGGACTAACATTATCGAAGTTATGCCTCGATTGAGCCTGATTTTGATGCAAGTGTTTAATTGCTTATATATATATATATATATATATAAACTATGGTCGGACTTCATTCGATGAGCACGGATTTTATATCCGATGCGTTTAATTGCTTTTATGAATATATATATACTTATATATACAAACTGTTGTCAGACATATCTGATGAGCCTGGATTTTACATCCGGAGCATTTACTCGCTTATATATATATATATATATATATATATAATTGTTGTAGGACATATCCGATGAGCCTGGATTCACATCCTAATGCGTTTACTACTTTTATATATATATATATATATATATATATTTATATTTACATTTCATCGGGGCCTAGAGTTTACTTTTGTGGCGGTTGATCGCTTTTATAGCTTTATTTATATTTTGTCCTACAGAGTTTACTTACGTGGTGGTTGATCATGTCCATATATATATATATAAATATATATATATATATATATATATATATATATATTTATCGCTTTTATATATTTACATTTCTAATCCTCATGGAGTTGCTTCTTGGTGGTTGATGATCATGCTCAGTATATATATATTTACATTTTTATATATATAACATTTATCGCTTTCTATACAAATTGCAGATTATCATGTGAGCCTAGGAATCATGTGATCACAAGTTCGAGTTTTTATGAATCTAGATTCTGATTCCCATGATGGACATTTTTCAAATTGTGTATGTGACTTATACATTATTTTACAGTTTCTGAATTTGCTTGGATTGCTGTCATACCCATGAGGAGTTCGACACTGCTGTATATTATTATCTCGAGAGTGCTTCGCATCTCAAAAATAAAAGTAAACAAGCCGAACATTTAATAATAAAATGGAAGTATGAAAAGGTCTCAATTCCTATTGAGCACAGGGTTTGAAAAATCTCTTTTACAAAACTTCATTGATATATCTTGGTTAAAACTGAATTTTTCTATAAAATTCAAACCTTGTGTATATAGGTGCGAACGAGGCCTCGTACTACTTTCAAATAACTCCACATTGATCCACGCACACACACATTCATATAACAATTTCATTGAAGAGTGGCAGTCACCATGGTAACACGGATGTCGGGGGGTGCCTAACACCTTCCCTCTGCATAATCAAGCCCCCGGACCCAAAATGAATCTCAGTTTCACAGACCCGTCTAGCAGTGTCAAATCACTGGGTCAATGTGCAAACCTTTTCAGTTGCGTTAGTGCAACCAATTAAATACACCAACTGGCGACTCTTAAAGTCAAATCGTCGACATTATACATGTCGGACCTTTTTCAATTGTTTTTTCAAACAAATCTCACATTAACATGAGAACACCGAATAAAAAGTAACGAAAAGGGACACTCAAAAATCCCGACGTCGACAGGTGGCGACTTTGCTGGGGACTCCAGTAAGAGGGCTTAAGTCGCTATTACAAGCTTTTCAAAATTATTATATGCTTGTGTGTGAATGTTGCATTTACATTTCTGATAAATGTGTACTAATGCATCTTTATTTACTGCACTGTTAAATATCTATATGTGATATTAGTGATTCGTACATGTCATCATTTTGCATAAACGGTGAGACATGTTGTGTGTGAATGTATGTTGTGTGGTTCCTCCATCAGGAGGCTGTCCTGTCAGTGTTTGATTACTGGACTCGTGGGAAGAATAATTCCCCAGGGCTCAGGAAAGGCCCCACCCAGATTCGCTCCAGTTGAAAGACCAGATTAACTTCCCGTCAAGTAAATTGCGATGATCTGGGAACCTTCATGCCAAAAAACCGCTAGAGAAACCCTAAGATAGGTCAGCCTCTGATAAACCAAACGCGGAGGAAAGTCTCTTCATGCTTTCTATTTTCAATTACCTGTAAAAACATTTACTTGTAATTCTATTCCATGCTCATTCATATGTAATGGAAAATATGAAGAATATCTGTGCATGCATGACATGTTATCAATTAACAACCGATTTTACAGGACCAAATTCCTAAACGGACATGTTATGATAACATTTACATTATCCTAAGACTAAAATACGTAAGTCTTTTGTAGGGAAGCAATTGGGCCTGTTACCCGCTCAAAATTCAAAAAGACCACAGGCCTACAGCCAATCATATCTTCTTCTGACCAGTCTAATGCGGTCTCCCGAGAAGAATTTGACGGATTGAGTAAACAAATTGCAGACTTGGTCGTTCTACTGAAAGAATTGCACCAGCCCACTCAGGGTACGAAGATACCTAAACATACAGAATCCCCTACACAAGGAGGAGTTCAAGGTCTGGAAAAAATAATTTCAGAACCTCAGTTGGATACAACCAACAAAGACCCTGAAAACACCCATCTCAAAGGAGATCCAGACAATAGTGATATCAGGAAGAAGGTCTTTCAAATGGAGGAAACTATCCGCGTTCTCAAAGGGATTGGAACATATGGCAGTGTTTCATATACAGACCTTTATATATTCCCTGGTGTTCAATATCCAGAGAAATTCAAGACCCCTGATTTTGAGAAATATGACGGATTAGGGGATCTTTATACACATTTAAAAGTGTTTATTGGAGAGCTCGGATCTTATGCGGAAAATGAAAAGCTCCGAATGCAGCTATTTTAGAAAAGTCTGACTGGAGAAGCCCGTTCATGGTATACCAGATTAGACAACTCAATGATCCATAGCTGGGAAGAGCTGGCTCACGCCTTCCTTACTCAATACAATTTTCAATCTCAGATGGCTCCTGACCGGTACCAAATTACCAAGGTCAAGAAATAGTCTAATGAGTCATTTAGAGAGTACGCTAAAAGGTGGAGGCGCCTTGCTGCTCAAGTTATTCCTTCCATGCCAGAATCAGGAATGGTCATGACTTTCATAGATGTACAGGAAACTCCTTTCTATGAAAGTGTTCTAGCTGATATTGGCAAACCATTCTCTAAAATGATCAAGCACGGAGAAATGGCTGAGATGGGATTGAAGTCCGGTAAAATTCAAGACATAGCCGCTGTTGCTGAGCACATCCAGTCCCGATCTTATGGAAACAACCCTCGGAGGGTCCATAAAAAGAAAGAGGATGATGTTTCCTTGATACTATAAGGACAAAAAGGCAATCAAAGCATGCCTATACAGAGGATAAACTACTCCCCTTTTCCAGCACAATCTTCAAACCCTCCATTGTCTAAAAGTAGAGAAGTAAAGCGACCTCGAACGTTCACACCCTTAGGGGACTCGCTCGAGAATATTCTTGCTCTTCTGACTGCTCAGAAGAAAATTACACAGCTTCTTCCACCAGCCAACCCTAATGGGAGGGGTTTTAATGCTACTCGGAAGTGTGCTTATCATGCCGGGTCACCTAGACATGATACTCAAGATTGTTGGGCCTTAAAACATAAGATTCAAGATCTAATAGACAATGGTGAGATCGTGGTCACTAAACCAGATAAACCTCATTTGCATGACAACCCTCTTCCTCAACATAAAGAAGAAGAGGTCAACATGATCAGTTGGAGCACTGTCCAAGGTTCCAATTCTAATGGCAAATCATCCCAATCCATCATAGACGGTGTTGACAAATGGGATTATGTAAAGTTCCAGTTTACCATGGAACGAAAAATGAAAGCTCTTTGCAAACAAATTGAGCAACTGGTAGAACTGGTGAACCACCAACATCAAGTCTCACACCAATTAATCAGGCAGGAGCATGCCTATCACCTTCCTTTTGTTATGAATGCCTCCTCACCACCTTCAGAAAGCGAAGCTATGGAGGATAAGGTTACGAAGAGAGCAAATGCTAAAGCCCGTCGGGATTTTGCCAATCAAAGGGAATTCACCTATTTGGGCCAATCTATGGAGGAGATATTACAGATATTGATCAACGAAGGAAGAACTACCTTCCTTCTCCCTCCAATCAATCCTCATTTAGGACGGTTTAATTATGATGAAATGTGTCAATATCATTCACATTCTCGTGGTCACAGCATTGAAGAATGCTGGGCACTCCGCCATCTCATTCAGAATCTTATTGATAGCGATGTCCTGCAAATAGCAGATGATTACACTGTACAACTCAAGGGTGGGAATGCATGTCCTACCAAATGAAAGGGATCAGTAGCAGTTATATTTGAAGTGGATGATGAGACTATCAAAGTATTTCCCATACAACCAATTCAACTCAAAGGAGCTGACAATGCTTTGAAAGTGGCTACACCAGAGCCAATTTCTTTATCTTTCAGACCACAATATCATGTTGTCAGCTTACAGAAAGTTCCATGGAATTATGGAGAAGCTGAAGGATCCACGTCTCATACTACTGCTATAGTGTCAAGGGAAAATCCACTGTATCTTCCTCAACGGATTATTAAACCTACTTGCGAAGCAAAGGGGAAGTTGCCCATGGAGAAGATTGAAAAATTCCTCCGCACTATGGGCCACAATGAAGCCAAAGTGGTTTTAAGCTTGCGAGTAGCTCCACACCAGATTTCAATACTGGACTTGGTTTTCTCTTCTGAGGATCATCAGAAGATCTTATTGAAGGTTTTGGAAGAAGCCTATTTGCCAAAATCAGTGGATGTGGAAAAATTTCAACATTTGGTTGATCACATTTTCAACAACAATGTGATATCCTTCATCGATGATTTACATACCTCCGAAGGACCGGTCATTATCAAGCAATTGCATATTACAGTTTTGTCTTCCGGGTACATGCTAGCTGGAGTTTTGATAGATGGAGGCTCATCTCTAAATATCTGTCCTTATGCCACCTTAGTGAAGATGAATGTCAATCTTAGGCGGATCCAAAGCAGCCATACGGTTATTAGAGCTTTTGATGGGTCCCGACGAAATGCCGTCGGAAAGATTGAATTGCCAATTGAGATTGGTCCAAATACATTCAATGTATCCTTCCACGTCCTCAACATAGACTCAGGATACAACCTACTATTAGGGAGACAATGGATACACATGGCTGGAGCTGTTCCCTCCACCCTACATCAACAACTCAAATACATTATCAACAACAGTCTAGTCACTGTCAACACTGAGCCATGATTGTCCTGAACAAGGAGCTCTAACAATTATCTGCTTTAATTCAAAAGTTGAACCGACCAGTTTCCATACTCTGGAAGTGAGTAACACGTAATACCATTCTATTGGAGCGCCACTTCTCGTACCCAAGATTTTTGCCGAGGTTATGTCGGCCATTCAAGAAATGATGTCATTGTCTCATCAACCTGGACAAGGGCTTGGTAAAGATACGCAGGGTATTAAGCACCCTATTCAAATGTCCAGTCAAATTAGAACAACCGGACTAGGCTCTTCTGCCAATTCCACTCACAGGAATCCTCATATTCACAAGCAGGTTCCTCAAGCTTTCGCCGCACGGCAATTTTCTATACCTTTACCCCATGAGCTAATGCAGTCTCCAGTAAAGGTGCCAGCCCATGTTGTGGCCATGCTGTTTCCCAAACCAGTACCAATCAAAGCAAAGGATGTGCTGATTCCCGATCCCGAAACGGAAGGAAAGGAACGAAAACATAAACATGACATTGCCTTGATGATGGCAGGCCTACGCGTCATTGTTCATGATAAACATACAAACAGATACACCCCAGACGATGATTACCCAGATGTCATGGTTATCATTCGGGAAAAGAAGGACAATGACGATCCTTCCATCACTGCAGTCCATCAGGACTTTTCCCTTGACAATTGGAGCATCACTCCATGCATTAGTCGATGAGGGTAAAATGGGCAGAAAAATCCCTCTACCCTGTAGATAACTATAATTGCTTGCTTTCGTTTACAGTACTAGCAATTATTTTATCAAGTACATGCTAACACTTTTCTATGATCGAACAGTTGCATATATTAAGTGAAAGCATCTTTTGTTTCCGGACTCTGAATTTAGATGTGCATGTACTTGCTGATGAAGTGCCTTCTCTCCACAAGGATTGTAACTTTGATGCAAAGTTGGACTCAGACTTGATGGACATCAAAGAGGACATTGAGACACCTCAAGAGATTAAGGAATGGGTCATAGAAAAAACCCAAACCCAATCTTGATCAAACCACTCCTTTCAATCTCGGAACCTTAGACAACCCAAAGCTAATCCAGATTGGTTCAGACTTTACCACAAATCAACAGAATGACATGGTTGCACTGTTAACCCAATTCCAGGATGTGTTTGCATGGTCTCATGAAGACATGGTGGGTTTGTCCACTGACATTGTTCTTCATCGCCTTCCCATTAAAAAATGATTCAAGCCAGTTAGGCAAAAACTCAGGCGATTGAAACCTGAGTGGAGTTTAAAGGTTAAAGAAAAAATTGTGAAATAATTTCAAGCTGGCATCATCATGGTGTCCACGTATCTGGAGTAGATATCCAACATTGTTCCCGTGCCTAAACCAGGGGGAAAGGTGGGAGTCTATGTGGATTACCGGGATTTGAACAAATCTTGCCTTAAAGATAGCTTTCGCGTGCCCTTTATCCACATTCTTATTGATAATACTGCTCAATACGGCATGTACTCCTTTGCTGATTGCTTTACGGGGTACCATCAAATTATGGTCGCTGAGGAAGATCGTGAGAAAACTTCTTTCATCACGCCTTAGAGAACCTTTGCTACAGATGGTTGTCATTCAGCCTCATCAATGCCGGGGCAACCTATCAGCGAGTTATGATGGCTTTTTTCCACGATTTAATGCACAAAGAGATAGAGATCTACGTGGATGACATCATTGTCAAATCCCAGAAGGAGGATGACCATTTAGACCATCTCACAAAACTTTTCAACCGGTTGCGTAAGTACAACTTGAAGTTGAATCCCGCCAAGTGCGTCTTTAGTGTTAAGTCAGGCAAGTTGCTAGGTTTCCTAGTCAGCCACAAAGGGATTGAACTGGATCCTACCAAAATCCAGGCCATCAAGGAAATGCCCATTCCTCAGACAGAGAAGGAAATACGGGGATTTTTGGGAAGAATCAACTTTATTAGCAGATTCATTTCTCAACTCACAGCAACCTGTGAGCCAATCTTCAAGTTGTTAAGGAAGAACTCCTCCATGAAATGGAACGATGAGTGTCAGAAAGCCTTCTTCACAATCAAAGAGCAACTGATTAACGCTCTTGTTTTGGTACCTCCCAAGGATGATGTTCCCCTGTTCACGTACCTGTCCATAAATGACAATGCCATGGGCTGTATGATGGGACAAAAAGACAATAGAGGCCATGAACGAGATATCTATTACCTCAGCAAAAGATTCAGCATCAGTGAACAAAAGTACACTCTGATTGAGAAGACTTGTTGTGCTTTAGCATGGGCTTCCATGAGGTTACAGCATTACCTCCATGGTCACACAACCCATCTCATATCCCGAATAGATCCTCTTAAGTATGTGTTCAGTAAGCCCATACTGAAATGTCGACTGTCCAGACGGCAGTTGATTCTACAGCAATTTGACATCGTCTATGTGATGCAAAAGTCTATCACAGGTCAAGGAATTGTGGATCAACTGACTTGCAGGGGATTACAAACCCTTAGAAACATACTTTCTTGATGAAAGAGTAATGATAATTCAGCTACAACATCTGTACGATACATCCCGTATGCTGAGAATGTATTTTAATGGAGTCATTAACACGAAGGCTCTGAGGGCTGAAGTTTTTTAATATCAAAGTATGGGGAAGCAGTATCCGTCATTTGTCAAATTGCAGTTTGTCAGCACCAACAACACAGCTGAGTATGAAGGTTGTATCATGGGGCTAAAACTTACCCGTTCAATGGGCATCAGGTGGTTAACTGTCTTTAGGGATTCCGAATTGGTAATCAAGAAATCCATAGGAATCTATCAAACCAAAGAATTACATTTGCTGCCTTACCATCGGAAATTTTTATAGATGGCTTTGGAGTTCGAAGAAATCTCTTTTCTACACATTCCTCGTAATAGGAATGATTTTGCAGATGCATTAGCAACACTGGCCTCCTTGGTTTACATACCTGACAAGGAAAACATGCCAAACATCACGTTTGCTCTGCAAAAAGCCTAGTCTATGGGAATTACGTTAGAGAAGTATCAGATGAACTACCTCCCATCCACCACCCTTAGTATCAGCACATCAAGGAATATCTGCGAGATGGATCTACACCCGCTGAGTCGAGCCTAACTGAGAAGAGGCGGATTCATCGACTTGCTATGAAATTCTACCTGAGCGGAGATGCACTCTACAAAAGAGAAGCATGATTAGGTCTCCTCAGATGTCTGGATAAAGACCAAGCTCAGAGACTCATGGATGAGATTCATGGTGGAGTATGTGGCCCACACATGAGCGGACCCTTACTTGTTAAGAAAATTCTCAGAACATGACATTATTGGCTTACACTCAAAGCTGACTGTGATGATCACGTCAAGAGGTGTTATCAATGTCAGATTCATGGGAATGCTATCCACACCCCTCTAAGGGAACTCCACAATATGAGTTCGCCATGGCCATTCTCAATGCGGGGAATGGACGTGATCGGGCCCATCGAGCCCAAAGCCAGTAATGGACATCGATTCATATTCACCATGATCGACTACTTCACCAAATGGGTAGAAGCAGCATCATTCCCCAGGGTTACTAAAGAAGTTATCATTGCTTTCATCAGAAACAATGTCATCTGTCGATATGGACAACAAGAGGTCATTGTGTCATACAATGCTATGAACCTCAACAACAAAATGATGGAGGAGTTATGCAAAAAATTCCACATCAAACATCTCAACTCCGTCTTCTACCGTCCAAAGATGAATGGTGCTGTTGAAGCGGCTAATAAAAACATCAAAAAGATCATGTAGAAAATGTCTGGCAATCACAAAGGATGGCATGACCTCTTGCCTTAAACTTTATTAGCCTACAGAACTTCCATACGAACTTCCACTGGGGAAACCCCCTACTCATTAGTCTATGGGATGGAAGAAGTGCTCCCCATAGAAGTGGAAATGGAATCCCTCAGAGTATTGATGGATGCTCAGTTGGGTGAAGACCAATGGATACAAGACAGGTATCACCAACTGTCTCTAATAGACGAAAGGTGATCCGCGGCTATCTTCCATGGTCAGTTATATCAGCAAAGGATCGCACGATCATACAATAAAAAAGTCTGACTACGGCAATTCAAACAACATGACTTGTTTTGAAAAAGATCATTGACAACCAAGATCAATCTAAGGAAAAATTCACTCCTAACTGGGAAGGCCCATTTGTTGTCAAGGAAGTATTGACAGGAGGTGCTCTCAGATTGCAAGAAATGGACGGTGATGAATTTCCATAACTTATCAACTCGGACACCGTGAAACGGTACTATGTCTGAAGTTACCATCAAATAAACATCCTAGTTTTGATCATCAAATCACCAGTCATTCCGATTTTGAACCCTTTCCTTTTTGAATAACTCTTCTGCCCCTCAGGGAAATATATACTTCAAACCAGCAGCCTGGTATCACATCATTTCAAACCTTTCACACTTGCAGTTTATCCTGAAGATGAGATTAAACTTTTCTACACTTGTAGGTTATCCTGAAGACGGGATTAAACCTTTCACACTTGCGGTTTATCCTGAAGACGAGATTAAACTTTCTTACGCTTGCAGTTTATCCTGAAGATGGGATTTAACATTTCTGCGCCTGCAGTTTGTCCTGAGGACGGGATCAAACTTTTTACACACTTACAGTTTGTCCCCATTATGGGATCAATCTTTCTTCTCCCTGCAGTATAGCCTGCACATGGGATTCACACTTCTCTTCGCCTTCAATTCATCCTGAGTGGCGAACTACGCCGACCTGATCTCCTCTTCAATAGGAGTACGTAGGCAACCATATTCTATATGGCCCGGTCAGAACAACAAAAACAACAAAAACATTTCTGCCCTTTCGTCACAACAAAAACAACAAAAACATTTCTACACCTATCTGCCTTTCACAATCAATGTTGAACCTCCTACACTAGGTTTGAACTACGCAGACTTGATCTCCTCTTCAATAGGAGTACATAGGCAGCCATTTATGGTTCAGTCTAACCCCTACCAGAACAAAAATTCTTGTCACACGGTACTGGGATCAACCTTCAATTCACCACATTTCATCTGTTTCATATCAAAGGGAAGGAATTACCCAACCTCTTCTCATAAATAAAAGATCCGGTGACCATCTAAGCTGCGATCGTACCTCAAAGAGCAATACCAACCCATAAGAAGTACTGGCGTCCATCTGTGGTGCGATCAATCTTAGAGATGAAGAAACCACCCTCCTCTCCACTTTTCCATACAGATACTGGTCCTAAGATACCAAAGATGGTAGGGATTTACAGAAATCAATGATCCGTTCTGAGAGATCTTGCGACGTCTCAATGTCCATCTATCAAGGATAAGTTTGGAATGCATCAAGATCACAAGGCCCTAAAGAAATAGGCAAACATCAAGCAAGTATCAAGGCATAACTAAACGGGAACTAAATCAAAATATATTTCCCTGCCATACATAATACTATTTGATATATACATCTGTGTTGTACATGACAAAATGGCTAAGCTAGTTTTGGCAGGAAAATACAAAGCTATCTATAGATCTGTGTGTATACGGACTATTAGATCTAACATAGCATCCCTCTCTGACGACGGAGGAAGCACTGCAAGCTCCTGCCCAAGGGTATCTACACGAGCTAACAGATCAGAGGCTAATTGCATGGTGGCATAGTGCTCATCAATGTAAGCAATCATGTCGGCAAGGCTGACAATCATCTGGGATCTAACTAAAGTACTATCTGCAATGGCCATATCCCTAGTAGATAAGGCGGCATCCCGCTCCCCAATCAATGTATCCCTGGCTGATCTAGCCACATCCCTCTCTAACAGAGCGGTATCTCTCTCATCAAGAGCTGTCAACATCGCGGCCCTAGCCTGATCTCTATCATAGGTCATTAGATGTAAGCTCTGCTCCAAATCTTGTCTTAGAATCTTGAGTAACATGATGGCTTTTCGAGGTAGAAGAATCCATCACAAATGCTGGCAACCCAGCAGTCAAGTCATCGATGGGAATAACAGCCTCTTCTATAGGCTCCTCGTTGTCAGAATTAATCCCCTGCACTATGGATACTGCCGCAGCCGATGCAGTCTTTGTCTCCATTCATGCGGAATACTCTGCAGAACAACCTGGATGACTGACAGAAAACTCAGCCAGCTCTCACTAATCCCAACAGACATACAACCTGGATCTGTCCTCCGCTGACAAATGGTGTGAAGCGTTACCGACTCATGCCCCCTCATAAAGATGAAAATCCTGAAACTGGTCAAACTGACACATCACGACCAGTGGGTGCTAAGTAATCATGCCCCTCAATCCAGCCAGAGGGAGATAATCCATGCCCGGAGCATGAGTAATGAAGCTGTAGGGTGAGCTAAGCCCTGAAAACGACAATATAGCAAACGGAACCCTAATCCCTGCTAGGTAAGCTGACCACGATGCAGAATCTGTGCACTCAGCAGGCTGAAAAGAGTATAACATGGCTATCTCTTGGGTGAAACAAAACCCTTGCCATCTCAATGTGCCAATTGGTCTCAAGTGTGATATAAACCACACATACAGCATGACCGAGCTACTTGTAAACACTCCTGTCGGATAAGTGCAGCAGTATGTAGCTGACCTCAGTGTCTCTGCGATAATCATCTTCCAGATAATGGTACGACCCTCCCGAGAGCTCTCCTTTCGCCATAATGACGCCGATATCCAGCTCATCCATGTACTGCGGCATGAAGACGTATGACAATATGCATAGAAGCAATACATCTACTCTGGCTGAACGCCAATGGTCCTCCGGTGTGGTGAAGTCCTCGGAATACCGTGCATAGCTATCCTCAGAGCCAAACCTGTCAAACAAGAAACGCTGGGATATCACGTGGCCGGATGTAATCTCCTCCTGGACCACTCTACGTCTCAATCCGGTGAGGGTCATGAACTGTCTGCTCATGTCTCCAATAGCCATATGCACGCAAGGTCATTGTTTCAATGGCAAAGCATCGTCAACCGTGCATACTCCTCCAAAGTAGAGTCAACTCACGGGTCCCAAATCGGAAAACTCGCCTCTCGATACCAAAGGTGCTCTAAAGTATGCCCTCTACAAATCTTGTGGGAACCTGAAACATCAATAGGGTCATAGTATACTGCAGCAAATCATCTACGATCACCATGTCTGATGGTGATATACTATCATACCATGAACGCATACCAGCTACCACCAAAAAGGGTGGGGTATGATCAATACGGCTAACTGTCGAAGAAGACATCTGTACGGGCCATGACATAAGACCATCTAGGGGTCAATGCTGAATATCTCTGGACATACATACATATACATAATACAATAACATGCATGATACAATAGATGGCAATATGATATAGGGAATGGAAAAACTGTACATACATTCCTAAGTATATCATCATCTAATACATCTCTCAGACGGCTAAAATATAGGAAATGGGTGAAGCTACCCAACATACAATGACGAGAGGCCTATCAAAAGAGATAGCAAGAAATACATCGAGAAAAAAGTCAAGAATGTCGATGTCTACATCATCAATACTATCCACCTGATGTAACTCCTCCTGAGTCACTGGATCTCTATCTACAGGGATGTCAGGCCGATACAAAGGAGGATCTGCGTCGGCAAAACCATATGGGTCACCTGAGGGACCAGCACCAGAACTGCAAGGACCAAAAGTATTTACCTCTGCAGGATCTCTGCCCAAATGCCGAATAAAAAGATGTGACCGGTCCAGCTGCCGGGTCAATCTATCTATCTGTGTCACATGAGTCGGATCTCTGACACAAGCTAGCCAATCCATTATCATCACGGATCCTGGAACCATATCCCCCATAAACTGTGTGGCGCGGCTCTGAGCTCCAATCGTACGAGGGATCCACCAATGCTGGAACATCTCCTGAGACCAGGGGCCCTCTGACAATGTAAAATCGTCAATCCCCATCAATGGGATGTTAATGACGGGTGACTGCGAAACAGGTCAATAACGCTTGGCAAGAGGCAAGATCGGCATATGTATCTCTCTTGTAGTGCTCCTAATAGCACGCTCTCCTAAATAGAGCTCCCATCCTCCATCTATGAAGAGAGGAATCCTACGGGTGGAAATGACGTACTCTACTCCAGTCAGGTACCCATCCTCAAAACCAACTCCCAAATGCTCTCCAGAGTAGGGAATCCATGTAATGACATCGGCTATCAACAACTCCAACTGTAGGCGACAATGAGTGAAACCCTCAGCAACAGGGACCTCTGCCAGTATGGAATGATGCCATCTCTGCCCTTGTGGATAGGTGTCTAAACCTAACACACTCACAGGACGTAAATAGGGAAGCCTCTCATAGGCCCAAAACTGCCAACACAAAGGCAAACATCTGCTGTCAGTCAACACTTTTAACATGTACACGGGAAAAGACAAGAGAAACACTCACCATCAGAAATGGGTAAAATCCTAACCACACCTCAGTTAAACCCTACGATCGCATGCGCAATCCCATGAGGAAGTAGGAAAAGGTGTAGGAACCCCAATCATACTCTCCTATATGGTCCACGTGTCGAGTGGTGCTGATCAAAGCGAAGGAAACCGTAGAGGAATTATCTGCTATGAAGCAGCCCCTAATGATCATCAGGAACAATCGCTGAAGAATGCGATCCCTGACTCTCACATCATCAGTTATGGGCTCACTCAACAGCCCACTCATAGCATCTACGCTCAAAGGACATGTACGAATAGTCCTACCCTTGAGCGTCTCCGCCGGAACTCCTAACAAGGATCTGACGGTAGTAGGGGTGATATTCGCCGTGCAAGGCACCGGCTCCCCTCCAAACTTTATACATGTGATAAACCACTAATCCATCGGCGTCATCATCACCTCGTAGTCCAGCAAATGGAGTGACTGAGTCTTGTGGAACCACCGCTCAGACAATGCCCTGAGGTAACCCCAGGGACAGCGACGGGGTAGAATGGAGAAGAACCTCCCGAATCCCCAGCCATGGACAATTGCTCTGTAGTCGTCATGCATGGCCTGATACATAGAGTGGATGCTAAACCAGTTCCCTCAAGCCTGTGTGAAGCCGGGAACCTACATCAAATGCAGAAAAACATCAGACTCCTTGACTCCTCATCAATATAAAATAAGGAAGATTAAAGATCTAACTTCATATCTCGTTTGCGTGCAGGTATACTGAAGGATTCCTACTCAAGTCACCCAGAAGATCTGGGTTCGCCACTTGAATACCTAGCAATTCCCTACAGGGAACATGTACAACAGGAACCTCGATCGGTGCATCCTCCTCCTCATCCTCGACATTTGGCACTTCAACCCGAATAGGATGTATCACCGCCTCCGCCAAACGACGAGGCTGTCTAACTGAACGGCGGTGAGGTTCTTCAGAAGCTCTCCTCCATACACCAAAAGTGGTTCTACGGGAACTACTCGGCTGATCTGGATCCATAATATCTGGACAGCAAGTCTCCAAATTACCTCAGAAAGGGTGTGGTAATTTCTTACCTGGAGTCTTTTCAAAATGCATTCTATGATTACATACATGCATGCATTATTTTAACATACATCTACAATAGAGTTAAAAATGCATGACTACCCAATACCTACATTTTGGGAAAATTTTGCCATAGCCCCCTTTGTAAATGGGACTATCCACATGCACATAGGCATGACTAGGTGGCCATTCAATAGCACACCTGTACATAGTTATATACATCCTACATGCATTAATCACATCACAGTAAAAATCCGTAAGTGTAGTCTAATTACCAGGATTATTTTACTTTTATGCCTTTACTCATTTGTCCTCATATAGGATAAGAAATGACAGTAAAAGGTGCCAATTTGACTGCTTCAAAAGTCAAATTTTTTCACAACCTTATGTTCAGCATGGTTTAATAATAACATTTGCTATGTTGAATATTTTTTATCAAGTCATATCAGCATGCATATTCACTACTATGTATCTAAATGCATTTCATGTGATAAGTCATTTTCCAATGCATGTAAATTGGAAAAAATACATGCACGTGTGTTACGAGCAGTGAAGAACGCTTTATGCGGTGGTAGAATATCACGAGAAAGTTGCTGAACTCAGCCAGATTTGAAGAAGAGCTCTCGATTTCCTTCACATGCAACTTGAAAATGACTTATGAAAGCAACCAAATTACTTTATACATAAAAGCACGATTAGTCGAAGGCTAACACCATGACTCTTCTGTAAGTACACTGCGGCACTCCTACATGGGTCCCACACCTTTGGCTCACTCCAGTTAGAGTTGCAAAGGAGGTCTCACAAGATGAAAAGGCCAAATCAGGAATAAAAGTGCTACGCGATTGAGCGGAATAGCCTGAAATCCTGGTTTCTCGTCAGTCAGAGTTAAACTCCCGTCGTCTCAATGGTATTTTCCTGAATGCAGGGTATACTAAATCGATGAGCTCAGCTTTCATAGATCATGCTCGACCATACCCTACAAAGGTCCGATGCCATTATTTGCAGGGTCACAACCCTAAACTTCCCCAGCAGGGGTTACAACGCAAAACCACGACATATCAAACCTCCCCGATGGGGGTTACAATGCCGAATTTATCAACATCTATGTATCCCCGGCGGGGGTCACAACGCACATCTTTCAAGCATCTACGTATCCCCGACGGGAGTTACAACAAAAAACCACGAAATGATAACCTTCCCCGGCGGGGGTTACAACGCAATGCAACCATTGATACACACATCAATGAAGGTCAAGCAGCCTTGACGTCATGTTAGCCGATGGCAAATAAACCCATCAAAGCAACCTTCCCCAGCAAAGGCTACAACATAATGTCACCATTGACACATACATCAATGAAGGTCAAGCAACCTTGACAATATACCCAACAGGGATTTATCCGATGATACACACATCAACGAAGGTCGGGCAGCCCTGACATCAACAAAACTGTTGGTAGTAACTCCGGCAGAATGAGGGATTATGTTATACACATCATCAAACAGATGAAGCTTTATCCCCACAAATCTCTTATACACAAGAGGTACCTCTATGGAATATAAGCCAGTGTCTAGAATTCAATACTTTGGTGATAGCCCCAACGTCAACATCCTTGGAGACTTGGATCACATGTCCAAGCCATCACTGATTGTCATCCCAACAGGATTACCTGACAATCATTCATGCATTCTACATGTATTTGCATCATGTTGCTGCATATAGCATCATGTTTATCTTGTTTGCATTTCAAGTGTCTAGGATTTTTTATCCTATCCATGCCTTGAATTGCATGAATATGATAAAGAGGGGCATTTATAGACACTAGAAATTTTCTGCACACCTATTACTAACATTGCAGGAGGGTAGATGCATCTTTCAGAGATAACCCTAGAAGACAGCTTACATCCATTCTGGATACTACCGAAAGTGCAGTTCCAACCCAGAACACAAACTGGGAACTTCATCTCAAACTCGGAACATACACCAGGAATGTCATTTCTAATCTAGGAGATAACCCCGAGATATGCATATCAAAGACAGGTAACAACACCAGAGAGGACAATTCTGTCTCGGCAATAACACCGCGATGCTCAATTTCAGTCCCAGAGACAACACTGGGAGTAACAACCCCATCCTTGGTGATAGCCCCAAGAGATGCCATTACAGTTCCGGCGATAACCCCGGAAATGCTTGTTTCAAACATATGCAATCAACTTCAACCCCATACATCCTGTCAAGGCACACACACCTCAGACCCGGAGTTAACAAACTGGCAAATAGGAACACCCACAGATGACAGTGAGGCATACAAACAAGAAGTAGTCCAATCTCAGATGTAACCCTGAGCAACGTCTACTTTCCGCTTAAACCGGCGATAACCCCGGTGAGGAGTCACAATGTCATCTTATAGCCTTAACAAGATGATATCGCAACATACCAACAAGTAGTCCAATCTCAGCTGTAACCATGAGCAATGTCTACTTTCAACTCAAACCGGCGATAACCCCGGCAAGGAGTCAAACGTCATCTTGTTATTTCAACAATGGCACGTCGTCTCAACACTTCATACATACATACATACAACAATGTCGCACAAGAATCGAGGATTGACAATCCAGAGTGACTATTACGCGTTGTAGTACTTTGGATAGAATTTGAAGCTTGAAGACTATGGGCATAGACCCCTCTTCCTGACTTCGTACAACCTCTAATCCATGTCATTGCGTAACTCTCAACACAAGCGGTCCGAAGAAGGTCAGATATACCTTGTTCGGATGCTCGGATTGAAGTTCTGTAAGTTTGAACGGACATTACAGAGCATAAGGGCACGTACTATGAGACGATGGGATCCGCGAGGCTCGGATGCATCACAACCAGCCGCAGGTACAATTGCGGCTGCCACAGATGTACCTGTGGCCATCCGTCTATATATGCAAGCCTTGGGGTCAGCCATTTAAGAGAGGGAGAGAGGAAGAAAGGCGAGGAAGCCCTGTCCATTTTACTCTGCATACACATCTTTTGAGTGTTTCCTCATCTTTAAACACTAGTTAGCTCACATATAGCTATCTTTTATCCAGCGGGAGCTGAGTGTTTATCCATTTAAAGTCATAGAAGTGTACTTTGGCAGCCCATTGTAAGCCTTCTTGTATTCTATAAAGCTTTCTTCTCATATTAGCACACATTGTTATACACATTGAGAGTCATGTTGTGTACGTTTGCCCGGGCTTCGGTCCATGGTTTTTATTTCTGTCTATATATATATACTTATATATGTATATATTTTATATATGGACTAACATTATCGAGTTATTCCTCGATTGAGCCTAGACTTCGGCATGGAGCGTTTAATTGCTTTTATATATATATATATATATATATATATATACTTATATATATAAACTGTTGTCAGACATATCTGATGAGCCTGGATTTTACATCCGGAGCATTTACTCACTTATATATATATATACTTATATATATAATTGTTGTAGGACATATCCGATGAGCCTGGATTCACATCCGGTGCGTTTACTACTTATATATATATATATATATATATATTTACATTTCTGTCAAGCCTAGAGTTTACTCCGTGGCCTTTTTCAGCTTTATTTACATTTCGTCCTGCCTGGAGTTTACTTCGTGGCAGTTGATCGCTTTTATAGCTTTATTTACATTTTGTCCCACCTGGAGTTTACTTCGTGGTGGTTGATCATGTCCATATATATATATATATATATATATATATATATATATATATATATTTACCGCTTTTATATATTTATATTTCTGATCCCCCATGGAGTTGCTTCGTGGTGGTTGATCATGTCTGTATATATATATTTATAGCTTTTATATAGATAATCAAGCATCGCTTTCCATACAAATTGTAGTATCATGTGAGCCTAGGAATCATGTGATCACGGTGTTCGATTCTTGAATCTAGATTGAGTTCCCATGATGGACATTTTTCGGTATAGCGACTTGTACATTATTTTACAGTGTCTGGATTTCCTTGGATGGCTGTCATGCCCATGAGAAGTTCGACACTGCTGTATATTATTTTCTTGAGAGTGCTTCGCATCTCGAAAATAAAAGAAAGTAAGTCGAACATTTAATAATAAAATGGAAGTATTAAAAGGTCTCAATTCCTATTGAGCACATGGTTTAAAAAACCTCTTTTACAAAACTTCATTGATATATCTTGGTTAAAACTGAATTTTTCTATAAAATTCAAACCTTGTGTATAGAGGTGCGAACGAGGCCTCACACTACTTTCAAATAACTGCACATTGATCCACACACACACACAAACACACACATTCATATAATAATTTCTTTGAAGAGTGGCGGTCATCATGGTAACATGGATGTCGGTGGGTGCCTAACACCTTCCCTCCTCATAATCAAGCCCTCGAACCAAAAATGAATCTCAGTTTCACAGACCCGTCTAGCAGTGTCTAATCACTGGGTCAATGTGCAAATCTTTTCGGTTGCGTTGGTGCAACAAATTAAATACACCAACTGGCGACTCTTAAAGTTAAATCGTCGACATTATACATGTCGGACCTTTTTCACTTGTTTTTTCAAACAAATCTCACATTAACATGAGAACACCAAAGAACAAGTAATGAAAAGGGACACTCAAAAATCCTGACGTCGACATAGATAATAGTAGATTTCATTCTCTACGTAACTCTTCTATAAATTATTATTTCCGTTGTGAATATTGATTTAAAACTTGTTGTCTATTGTATTCTATCATTTTTTTCCCTGTTGAAGACTAACGATAATTTGTTCTATATTATCTTAGTCATAATATTCTTTACTGGGCTAGTTGAGCTCACCCTTTTCCTTTTTGTTCCATTTTCTTTCTCAGGAGGTGAGAATGTAGCGAGTACTAGTCGGGGTATGGAATGATGGTTCTAGAAGTTGTCATAGTAGTCCTCACTATTTTGTAAAATAGTGTATCAATAATTGTAATGAGGACTTATTTGAGCGTGGATATTGTCTAGATGACAATATTTGTATTTAAACTAACAGTTTATGTGTTGTCATATTTTGCATGACAATTGTATTAATAAAGTTGTAGTTGTTTCTGTACCATGTATTTGGCGACTTAGAATGGGTGTTGTATACCTATTTTGGGGGCATCACACATACTACCTTGCTTCAGTTCCAGAAACTTAACTTCCATATCCTATTGCGTATTCTCTGAGAAGTAATTCTCGAGGAATAGCTCCCTAAATCTGTCCCAAGGAATAACTCCCTCATCTGCTCGCCCCTTATTGGCTTTCCACCAATAGTTAGCTTCGCACTTCATCATGAAAGTGGCAAAACTCGTCTTCTGTGCTTCGGCCACACGTGTGACCTTAAACACCTTCTCCATCTCTTCTATCCATGTCTGGGCTTCAATTGGGTCCAAGGTTCCTCGGAACTCCGGTGGTCCTACCAATTTAAAGTTCTTAAAGTTAGCCAAGTGTTGTCCTGGCTGCCCTGCTGCTGGTGGGGGTCTGTTTTTCATTGCCTTAGTTAACAGGTTAACGAAGTTCTGCATTGGATCAACATTTTCCCCTCCACCATTGTTAATGGATCCTTCCTCCCTCTAATTCCACGGTAGTCTTCTAGGCGGCATGATCTGAGGAAAGGAAGAAACTATTAGGCTTTATGTGATATGCTATCCACGTTAGCATTAAGAAGTTTAAGACGTCTACCAATCATTTTTGATTTAAATAAACAACTTCATTATCACAATAAAACTCGATGGATTTCCTCAACCCATCACTTACATACTCTATTTGAGTTTCTAATAAGGTTATAACCTAGGTTACGCATTCCTAATGTTTATAACCTACAGCTTTGATACCAACATGTGGCACCCCCGAATCCGGGTCCTCTGACCCCGGTCCGGTCATCACGGTAAAATACAAACATCCACCTCTAAACAACATACAATAACTAAAACGCGGAAAATAATAAACTTACGTCGTTCATTCAAAAGGTGTTACTAGTCCCAAGATACGATAACCTTAATATCATCTTACAAACATACGCTAAAATAAATATTAGGGTTCATATTACATAACATTAATTTAAACTAAGCGTAAGGTAAAGTCTACTCCTTGCCACTATTCTACATCTTTTCTTTACCCTTGTCATTCCCTGAGGTCTCGAGCTTAGCTACAATATAATTCATGATACAGCAAGGATGAGCAACAAGTTTGCCCAACAAGTTTAAATACAACAACAAGGATATATCATGATGAATGGAAAATATTTGTCAATGAATTCAACAATATGAATATCTGAAGGATTCAACAATATGAATATTAGAAGCAAAGATAATGATTGCTTTTAGAATAACTGCTAGTAAAATAGACTTTGAACTATAACACTCCAATGGAATCAATAGCTAATTGACCCTTTGGTTACTAGCTACAGAATAAGTACTTGAGGGGATCAGCCTCGCGTACACCATGTATATGCATAACATTTAAATCTGCTCTTTGTATCTTATATTAGATACCTGGGGTACTCCCCTATCATAAAAGGGGTGTTCTTTTAGTCTAAGAATCCTTACCATCAACTGGTTTGGACAGCTTTTATAAAACTTTATATGCTTGTCTGACCGAACAAAGGTTCAGACTCTATCTAACACAGTTCAAGAATTGTTGAACTTTAAATGATGTACAAGTCCAAGACTGTACGAACTTAAGTGCACTAAGTGTGAATATCAATAATATCGAGGTGGAATAATTGTAAGGTAATTAAACCACTTAATAGCATGCTTGGAAATAAGATTCAAGATTAAATGAATAACTTTCAATTCAACAAAACCTACTCAATACAATATGAGAAGGATAGGAAACTTTCACAAACTCAAAGTTATGTCAGTTAGGAAATTTGCAACACAATAAAAATAGTGTTCGGATACTTGCTTAATATAAATTTGAGTAAGGTTAGGGAACTTGCACAATAAGAGTAGGGTTCGGATACTTGCTCAAGTAAAAGAGTAAGAATTAAGAAACTTGCACAACCAAATAATGAAGTTCAGAAACTTTCTCAATATAAATTTGAGTGAGATTAGGGAAACTTTCCCGTTTGCTCAGCTACAATTAATTCTAGCTTTAATTAACTTGCGTTGAAACGAACTAATGTTAACAAGTCGGACTTTTCAAATAGTATGTTTAAACTAATATGTGTCTACACTTACATTAATCAAGTCTTCACATTTCATACTTCTTAACACATTACAAAGCATATTGGTCATACATTACAAGGTGAAGTAATCATACAAGCACACCTTGAAACTTAAGATTAAAAATAGAATCTTGGCAAGACTGCAGTACGGCAAAGCTGCGCTGGTCTAGGCTTAGGGATGGTGTAGCTGTGCTGTCCCCTGGTCAAACCAGGATTGAGCTTTGCTCCCCTGACTTCAGTCCAACTCTAACACATTAATTACACATCTATTTTAACATACATACATGCTAGAGTTTCACCTATAACACATGATCATTCTTGAGTTCATTACCACAAGTTTAACTTACAATTTATACGTCATTAAAACATAAAAAGGTCATGTAATCATCATGCTTTGTAACTTGATTATACAATACTCAGTAGTCATGCTTGTATATAGACAACACAAGTATACTTTACTCACATAGTTCATTTTTTAGAAATTTCCTTTTTATGACTGTGTGCATAAGTGAAAACCATACCTTAACCAAACGATGTTCATGCCAATATATCTATAGGCATAATGAGTCCTAATATACATGCTTGCATGGTCATAACGTACTTTACTCATTACTTGATGACATTAACTTCATCATTCTAACTTTCTTTGAATTTTTTTACACTAAGCCAACTTAGTATATAACTAGACATCTTGACATATAACTCTTATGCATTTACAACATATACTAGAGTCACATATACATGCTCAAATGGTCAAAACTTACTAGATAAACATCTTGGTCAAGTTCACTTTGAAAAGTCTTAAGTTTCTTATCTTTGAAATAGTCTTAACTTTCAATCATGTATGCTAGTGTGTTTAATTACTTTAGTCTTTCATTTCATGTCAATATAAACCATATTATCTTGTTCATAAAGTTAGAATGCTCACATGATGTGTTCGTGACAAAGTTCACTTTTGAAACTACAATTTTCATTTCAAAACCATAAGTGTTGTGTTGATCATTGTTATACTTGTTAATACTACATGCATATGCTTACATGTGTGTGTTAAAACAGTTTACAAACTTGCTCTAACAATGTACTAACAAGTTAGCATGAACAAAAACAAAACAAAAAACATCAGGTCTGGTGCATGCCTGGTGTAGCTGCACTGCACCCTAGTACAAATAGGGTGCAACTGTGCCATGCTAGGACCAGAAGTAGAAACGGACTCTGTTTTACAGAACCTTAGCCAACATGATTCTTTTCAATTTAAACATGCTACAACCTACCATTAAAGAGTTCAAACATGTAAACATACTTCATAAGCACAACATGGCATGTTAATTCACATCAATTGATATGGAATTTCAAGTAATTTCTATCATTTGACAAAACCCAACTCAAAAACAGAAGTTAAGTTTTTATACCTCATGGAGCTAAATGAACTTATTTTCTTTCCTCTAAGCTTGATAGCCTCTTCTTTGGATAACACAGACTCAAACTCAAATTCTCAGAGTTTCCACAGACAAAACCAAATAACGTAAACTAAGAATTGGGCTACTATTTATAGAAGAACTTTGGACTAGGAATTTTCTTTGTATGGAAGGTTGAGACTAAAATGTAGAAGGAGAATACACTAGTTCATGAGGGGTTGCTCAATCACCCACCATCAGCTTCCTTTCTAGCCAATGATCACAGACTTGGAAGTTACGTATATAGAGTATAGGTTACTATTCATGTACCTTGGTGACACTCAATTTGGGACAAGAGAGAAAAATCTCGACAACAACCTTGGTTTGGATACTATAATTCCCAAAATGTAATCTCAATGTATAATTATTACCATATTAGGAAATTTAGGGATTATTTAGGTACTCACATCGTATAATCCATGTTCATTAAATACACGTAATTAAAATAACACAGTTAGGTATTATTGTCCAGGTATTTCCATAATTATTTTTAATACTCTCATAAACACATAATAACATTATCAATGTTTATTTGAACATCTAATCCCTTTCCCAGTTTCTAAATTACACAGCTATTTTAATTACTTCTGTATTAAAGATCGCATGGAATTTCTTGTACTACTTGATACTTTATATTAACATAATGTATCTTTATCCATATGATTTATTAATGTCACACATATAACAAAGTGTTCCATTTTATTTTCTATAGCAGAAGTAATTTTTCTTAGATTGAACCTTAAATAAGAATTTGCGCCATTTTGTCTTGTTGGGAAGAATGCAATTTGCTGTGGGTCACAGCGATTGCCAAAATAGGTTAGCTTCAAGCCATTTCCAATTTCTACCACCACATAAGTTTTATATGAGATAATTTAACTTCTATAATGGTGATATACCCATAATTGATATAAATCAATATGTTCAAATCTTGCCACTATATTCAAATAAATTGAATATTTAATTACTAAAAATCCTAACAATTCTTTGATATCAAACTCTTAGGTTTAGTCCACCAATTTAAATAACTATTGGTGACTCCCTTTAATCATTTCATAAATTCACATAACCACATAAGGTTTAAATAGACTCACAAAACTAACTCATTAAAATTAAATCACATATTTAATTAATGAGTTTAAAAAAATTCACGGTCATTACAATGTCTCTTTTGGTAGGTTCTCAATTGTAATGACCATTGAATTAAAGTCACCTACCATGCTCTTTATAGATAGGTTCCCCATTAAGAGCGTCCAATAACTAGGTGTTTTCTCCATTATGTCTATTATTAGATTAGGGCATTGAAGCTTAATACACATAATGGGATCTTCCTCTATCTACTCCTTTTTATCCCACCATGACTCCACAGTTATATTAGCTCTTATGTCACAAAGAGCTTTGCCGACGACATGACTGCCCATTGTGCATGGTTTTGCAAAACTGCCCAGATTCTTGAACTTTGGTGGATGAAGCACATGGGATACTAATGAAATCGGCTCATCTTCGTTGAATCTTATAATTAACTCTTCGTCGATCTCCTTTTCTTGGTTCCCAATTATTTCCTCTCTTTCAACATCTTGTGGCTCATCCAGTTGCAGATTTTGTTCGGGCTCTCCATCAATCTCGGAATCCATATCATAGAGCCAAGGGTATTGAGGACAAATGTTCAAGGCATTGACTAGTTGTTCTGCAAAATTTTGACTCGATATCTCTTGACTAATCCTTATCTCCTCACTTGAAGCTATGACATTGGATAGAATTTCCTCCAAATTTAGATTTTCTTCCTGTTGTAGTGGAGGTGGACACGAGAACTCCGGTGGGTATGTTGGACTTGGAGCATAAAATTGATCTTGATGAGTATGGCTCCATGAAAAATCTGGGTGATACCCCCAATCCTGATAATAGTTGTTGGGATAAGCATAATTATTGGGGTAATCACCGCCATACGGTACCGGCTCGAAACTAGTGGTGCATCGATGACTCGAATGATTTCCAGCACAATAGTCGTAAGTAACCGCAACACTCTGATGACGTTGTGTTGCAAAAGCGTCCAACCTCCTCGAAAGTGTCTCAATCTGTGCTGACAATGCAGAAATTGTCGCGAGTCCGTCAATCTCCGCTCCCCTTGGCTGAGTCATTCTCGTATACGGCCATTGATAATTAAATTTTGCCATGGTACCTGAAAAGAAAGAAAAAAAATAGAGAGAGAATTAAAGAAAATAAAAAAAACGTTTAAATTAAAACTAATTTGATTAAAAATTAATATTGGCAAATATTATTAAACTAATTCCCCGACAACGACACCAAAAACTTTTTGATTGATTTCGCAATCAATGAATACGTGCAAGTATACACGGCCAACAAGTAATAAAGTGAAAGTAGAGTATCATTCCACCAAGGAATTATTTAATAAAAAACACCAATTACTAGTTCTTAACCAAACTAATTTTATTTAAACAATCGATTTAATGTTGTGAATTAAAATATATAATTAAACTACTACTACTACCACTAGTTAAAAATCAGGTTATGGAGATTTAAGATCACAACTTCACTTATTACTTTATTTATATTAAAACACTTCTTTTTAATTATGCCCACTATTCTAGATTATTAATCAGGAACTTATTAGTATTTATAACCACCTTCTGATGCATCACAAACATATTAATCCAAATCCACAGTTGATAGAATTGAATCAAACAGCCTAATTAACTAATTCACTATATTCCTATGTGAATTACAATTAAAAAGGATTTAAAGCACAGGTTCCCTATCAGATTACACGCGGCGTAAAGGCATGTCCATATCCTAAACACAAATCATGAATTCCAACACCATGTAGAAAACACAATCACATACTATTATGATCAGATCTAAATCTATATTTCATCTCCCAAATTCATATAAATTATCATGGTAATTGTTAGCTAGATAATTAAATAATTAAACACAATCATAATATACAATCCATAGAATAGATCACAGTAATTAACAGAGAAGCATACTAAAATAAGCTATGCAATAAGATCTGTTGCAATCTTAAACAAGAATTTAGTCCATTGTCATTGAATTAAAATTTGGAATCCACAATTGAATAAACATTAAAGGACAAAAATAGAAGTAGAGGAAAGAATGGAATCTGTTGTCTGCAAATCTGATGCTCCCCTCTTGCTCCTGTTCTTGATCTTCAATGATTCCCAAGTTGCTTCAATATCCAATAATCCAATATAAACTAGGGTTTATGTTCAAATCTAATGGAGTATTTTATCTAATCTAATCTATCTAATCCTCCCTTTATTTTATGCCTCCCATCATGTATTTATAGGCTACAAGTCCAATTTCTAGCTTAGGAGGAAACCTAATCCAATTTAGAGTCAAAAAAGTGTTAAAATTCGCCCCAAGATGCGTCCCAACTTGATCAGGCCCGAGCCCAGCACCCCAGCGCTGGTCACGATGCTGGAACACTGCCCCCTAGCGCCCCGAAGCTAGAAATAGGCTAGGAATGGGCGCCCCGGCGCTGGCCTCTTTTTCGGAAATTTTCTACTCTGACGTCCTTTGAGAAAATGGCCGTAACTTCTTCGTCCGAACTCCAATTTTGATGATTCATGATGTTCTGGAAACAGGAGACATAGATATACAACTTTCATTCTTTGAGTTTTTCAAAATAAGGGATGGAGCAATGCTGAAATTGGCTCTAAAGTCACTGCTATGTAAATGGCAAGTCAAAAATGCGAATCTAGCAACCCCAAACGTCGATCCAAGTAACTTTTGTCCCAATTCCTATAAAACAACATAAAACATGCATGAATAGACACAAACACTTAAAAATATTCTAAAACACTTGAGAACAACATTAAATTAAGCCCAGATGTGTCCAATTCATGGGTATATTACCCATTCATCACTCTCATACCTAAAATTTTTGCCGAAGTAATGTCGGCAACTCAAGAGATGATATCATTGGGTTATCAACCTGGACAAGGGTTGGGCAAAGATCATCAGGGCATTAAACGCCCAATTCCAATTCCCAGTCAAACCGGGACAATCGGACTAGGCTATTCTGCTAGTTCCAGTCACAGGAATCCTCACAATCACAAATAGATTCCTAAATCTTCAGCCACACGACGATTGTCTCAACCTACAGATCCTGAACCTGTATGGTCTCCGGTAAAAGTGCCTGCCCATGTAATGGCTATGTTATTTCCTAAACTGATACCGGTTAAAGGAAAGGAGGTCCAGATTCCAGATCCTGAAGTGGAAGAAACGGAATGGAGATGCAAACAAGACATTGCAAGGCGGTTGTCAAACATACGCATCATTGTCCATACTGAAGGCATGAATAAAGACATCTTAGACGATGATTGTTCAGATATCATTGTCATCATTCGGGAGAAGGAGGACGATGACATCCCCTTCATCACTGCTATCCAACAGGACTTCATCCTTGGCAATTAAAGCAGCATTCCATGCGTTTTCTGATAAAGGTAAAAAGGGAAAAAACTTCTTCTGCCCTGTAGATAGCAATAATTGCTTACTTTTTTTGTACATAATTAGCAGTTATTTTGTCATTACATGCTAACACTTTGTATGATTGAATAGTTTCATATATTAAGTTAAAGCTTTTTTGTTTCAGGACACTGAATTTAGATGTGCCTAAACTAGCTGATGAGGTGCCTATTCTCCACAAGGACTGTAACTTTGATGTAAAGTTGGACTCAGACTTGATGGAAATATAAGAGGACTATGAGATACCTCAGGAGATCAAAGGATGGGTCGAAGAAAATCCCAAGCCAAATCTTGATCAAACCTCCTCTTTCAACCTCGGAACCTTAGAAAACCCCAAACTAATCCAGATTAGTACAGACCTTACTCCAAACTAAAGCAATGACATGGTTACTCTATTAACCCAATTCCATGATTTGTTTACATGGCCTCATAAAGACATAGTGGGTTTTTCCACTGACATTGTCATTCATCGCCTTCCCATCAAAGAGATATTCAAGTCAGTCAGGCAGAAGCTCAGGCGATTAAAACCTGAGTGGAGTTTAAAGGTTAAAGAAGAAATTGTGAAATAATTTCAAGCTGGCATCATCATGGTGTCAACATACCCTGAATGGCTATCCAACATAGTCCCCATGCCTAAACCAAGAGGAAAGGTGGGAGTTTGTGTGGATTATAGGGATCAGGATAAAGCTTGCCTTAAAGACAGCTTTCCCGTACCATTTATTCACATCCTCATTGACAATACTGCTCAATACGACATGTACTCCTTTGCTGATTATTTTGCGGGATACCATCAAATCATGGTTGCTGAAGAAGATCGTGAGAAAACTGCATTCACGGAAATGTACTCCTTTGTTGATTATTTTGGGGAACCTTTTGTTATAGACGGTTGTCATTCGGCCTCATCTATGCCGGAGCTACCTATCAGCGGGCCGTGATGACTCTTTTTCACAACTTAATGCACAAAGAGATAGAGATCTATGTGGATGACATCATTTTCAAGTCTCGAAGGGAAGAAAACCACCTAGACCATCTCAAAAAGCTCTTCAACAGTTTGCATAAGTACAACTTGAAGTTGAATCCAGCCAAGTGCACCTTTTGCGTTAAATTAGGCAAGTTGCTAGGGTTCCTAGTCAGCCACAAAGAGATTGAGCTGGATCCCACAAAAATCTAGGCCATCACGGAAATGCCCATTCCTCAGACAAAGAAGGAAATACGGGGATTTTTGGGAAGGATCAACTTCATCAGCTGATTCATCTCCCAACTCACAGCAACTTGTGAGCCTATCTTCAAGTTGTTAAGGAAGAACTCCTCCATGAAATGGAATGATGAGTGTTAGAAAGCCTTCCTTACAATCAAAAAGCAGCTAGTCAAAGCTCCTATTTTGGTACTTCCCAGGGATGGTGTTCCACTATTCATGTACCTGTCCATTAATGACAATGCCATGGGCTGCATGCTGGGACAGAAAGACGATAGAGGCCAAAAATGAGCTATCTACTACCTCAGCAAAAGATTCAACAGTAGTGAACAAAAGTACACTCTGATTGAGAAGACTTGTTGTGCTTTAGCATGGGCTTCCATGAGGTTACAACATTATATCCATGGTCACACAACCCATCTCATATCCCGCATGGATCCTCTCAAGTACGTGTTTAATAAACCCGTGTTAAATTATCGGCTGTCCAGATGGTAGTTGATCCTCAACAATTTGACATCGTCTACATGACGCAAAAGTTTATCAAAGGTCAAGGAATTGCGGATCAACTAGCCGCCGCACCTTCAGGGGATTTCAAACCCTTGGAAATATACTTCCCCGGTGAAGGGGTAATGGCAGTTCAGTAACACCATCAGTATGATACACACCAATCATGAAAAATATATTTTAATGGAGCTGTAAATATGGAAGGTTCTGGGGCTGGAGCAGTTCTAGTAGCCATTACGGAGGAGCAGTATCCCGTCGCCGTCAAATTATAGTTTGTCAGCACCAACAACACAACTGAGTATGAAGGCTATATCATGTGGCTAAAACTTGCCCAATCAATGGGCATCGGGCGATTAACTGTCTTTGGAGATTCCAAATTGGTAATCAGACAAACCACCGGAATATATCACACCAAAGAGCTACATTTGCTCCCATACCATCGGCAAGTTATCCAGATGGCTTCGGAGTTTGAAGAAATAATCTTCCTCCACATTCCTAGGAATAGGAATGACTTTTCAGATGCGCTAGCAACTTTGGCCTACTTGATCAACATACCTGACAAGAAAAACATGCCAAACATCACATTTGCCCTGCAAAAGGCTCCAGCCTATGGGAATTACATTGGAGAAGTATCGGATGAGCTACCTCCCATCCAACACCCTTGGTATCAGCACATCAAGGAGTATCTATAAGATGGATCTACACCCGTTAAAGCGAGTTCTGCTGAGAAAGAGTGGATCCATCAAATGACTATGAAATTCTACCTGAGCGGAGACGCACTCTTCAAAAGAGATGTAGGACCAGGTCTCCTCAGATGTCTGGACAAGGACCAAGCTCAGAGGCTCATGGATGAAATCAATGGTGGAGTATGTGGCCCACACATAAGCGGCCCTCTACTTGTTAAAAAGATCCTCAGAACAGGGCATTACTGGCTCTCTCTCAATGCTGACTGTGGTGATCACGTCAAGAGATTTTACCAATGCCAAATTCATGGGAATGCTATACACACCCCTCCAAAAGAACTCCACAATATGAGTTCACCCTGGCCCTTCTCAATGTGGGGAATGGACATGATCGGGCCCATCGAGCCCAAAGCCATTACTGGGCATCAGTTTATCTTCACCATGATCGACTACTTCACCAAGTAGGTAGAAGCAGCCTCCTTCCCCAGGGTTACCAAAGAAGTCATTATTGGTTTTATCAGAAATAATGCCATTTGTCGATATGGACAACCAGAGGTAATTGTGTCAGACAATTCTAAGAACCTCAATAACAAAATTATGGAGGATTTATGCAGTAAATTCCACATCAAACATCTCAACCTCGTCATCTACCTTCCAAAGATAAATGGTGTTGTTGAAGCGGCTAATAAGAACATCAAAAAGATTATGCAAAAGATGTCTGCCAATCATAAAGGATGGCCTGACCTGTTGCCTTTGACTCTATTTGTGACGCCCCCAAAATAGGTATACACAACACCCATTCTGAGTCGCCAAATACATGGTACAGAAACAACTACAACTTTATTATCACAACAATTAAACTGTGAGTTTAAATACAAATATTATCTTCTAGACAATATTTATACTCAAATAAATCCTCATCACATTTATTGATACATTATTTTACAAAATGGTGAGGACTACTAAACAACTCTCTCTAGAACCTTCATTCCATACCCACTAGTACTCGCTACATTCTCGCCTCCCCGAGAAGAAAAATGGAACAACAAGGAAAAGGGTGAGCTCAACTAGCCCAAGAAGAATGTTATGACTAAGATAATATACAACAAATTATCGTTAGTCTCCAACAGGAAAAATCGATAGAATACAATAGACAACAAGTTTCGAGATCAATATTCGCAGGCGGAAATAATAATTCATAGAAGAGTTACGTAGAGAATGAAATCTACTATAATCTATGAATTTAACGATCCATCATCAATATTTTATCCCCGTAACATCAATCAATATTCATCTCAAATCAAATATTCATCTTTGCACTACAGCCAAAGATATTCATCAATCCAATATGTTCATCTCAACACTGTTCATCTTTGCACTAAAGGCCAAAGATATTCATCGATCGGTCATGTTCATTTAAACACTGTTCATCTTTGCACACTACAGCCAAAGATATTCTTCAGAAATCATTCATCTTTGCACTCACAGGCAAAGATATTCTTCAGAAATCATTCATCTTTGCACTATGTGCCAAAGATATTCAATACTATCATCATTTAAGACCGAGGATGATGAAAATACTTTTAAAGAACGAATCCAATTGAAACAAAATGACAAATATTATGGATTCGTACTTTAAACAATCCGAGTTCAAAAAATACTTCATAAATAATCATAGTGAAGTAAAATTCAAGAATGATCAAAACATGGATACAATCAAAGCTAGTATCCGAATAGATATTTTAGACGAAAAGAAAAATTTTCATTTTTAAGGTGAATAGTCTGCCGTATTCGTGAATAGTGTCAGATATCGTGAATAGTGCCGAGTATCGTGAATAGTAACTCAAACACCAAAAGATAGAAATTCCACAAAAAACATTTTCACGCTTCATGAATAGTACTCGTGAATAGTAACTTCGTGAATAGTAACTCATGAATAGTAACTCGTGAATAGTAACTCATGAATAGTAACCCGAGCATGAAAAAGTTCCAAATTTGATAAAAAGTACCAACCAATATTTCAAAGATAATGATATTGAAGAATTAATATCATTTGAGAAGAAAATAACATCCCTTACCTCAAAGAATCAAGATTTCGGAAGGAAAGGTCGGAAGTGATCTTTGAATGAAACTTGTCTTGAATAAAGAACTCTCAAAGTATCTAAATACTCACAAAATACGCTCAATAATATAGAGAGAAAAGAGAAAACTTGGTTTACGGTGTGATTTTCAATTCTAACTTAGCCCTCTATTTATAGGAAAATGTTAGCCCAACCGGACTTGACACTGCTACACGATGGCTTTACCCGCTACTATTGCCACCCACCACATTTGAAATAAAATTCAGCACATTTTTCACCAACCACAAGTGGGGCCCACTCAATTCTAGAATTTTCCACCAAAATCAATTATAAACCTAATTTCCGAATCGCATAACTCTTAAAATTCACAACAAATCATTCGTGCATTTTAACGGTTCAAAATTTGTGGACATATACTCAACTTATATATGTATAACATATCCAAAAATTACAACGATCCAACGGTCGGATTAAATATTATAACTCACACAATAAAGTCGTAATAACACCGATTTGATCTTTTAATACCTCCAATCAAGCCAAAATAAAACATCTCGGCATTAATTCCTTCATTAATAACCACATAAATAAATCCATCATTTATATTCATATAAAATAAATATTTCTTATCATATGAATCAATAATTAATTATTCACAAATAATATTACGTAATCACATTTATGACAACCGAAATGTTCCCGGAAAGAGGGGCTTTCAATAAGGATCTCTCCTTCATTGGCGCGCAATTAGGTGACCAAACCTCTCCTTAGACAGAACTTTCTAGACATTGCCAATAATGTTATCTAATAATATTATTCAAATAATATGAATTATTGATCTGATAATGGAAATATCTATGCGATGACAATTATTGAACAACAATAATATAAAATATCAACGCAGCAATTATTGAATCAATAAAATAAACTATTGAGCGGTAACTCATCGTAATAATTATTGAGTAGTGCCTTTTCACGTAAGGATCAATAATTCAACAATCATGCAATCTGGTAGTCTCTTGTGCAACCACGAGTAGTACATCGTATTTTAACCAAGGGTATTCCAACAGTCTTAACTCAGTAACAACTACGCCTAGTTATTTTTAACCAACTTATATTTGTCGTTTTCTTCATCCAATCGCTTTCCGTTATGGGCCCCACATGGGTGCTTACCGTCGCACGAATATTCCCGACAATGCGAATATTCCACGACCAAACGAATATTCCCAAACAACAATGAATATTTAATAACCACTTGCTTATTTTGAAATATTTGCGTATTTAACCCTTAACTATCCACATTAATCAAATCAACCCTTACTATTTCAAAATAATAAATAAAGGAAATTCCTTTTATTTAAAAAATTTCTGGTCTTACAACCTCCCCTCCTTATGAAATTTCGTCCTCGAAATTGACGTACGACAGTGTTTGAAAAGGTAAAGATACCTCGCTTTCATTTTCGTTTCCAACTCCCAGTGTCATTTCCTCAATAAGCATGGTTTCTCCACAAAACTTTAACTTATGGTATAACCTCGGTACATAGGTCATGTTCTTTCCTCTACAAAATCTTGACAGTACCTCCTCAGACGTTAAGTCTTTGGCTATCTCGTCTGGGGTTCTATCTCAATAGCGTGTTTTGGGTCGTCCACATATTTACGTAACATCGACACGTGAAAAGCGTTATGAACACGCGTCATACTTGGTGGTAAAACGAGTCTATAGGCCACAATTCCTATTCGATCGAGAATTTCAAATGGATTAATAAATCGAAGGTTTGAGCTTTCCTCACCTCACCGATTCTCGCTTTTAAAATAACAACTTCTTGCACCTCCTTCTTCAAATTCATCAGCTCCGGTGTGTAGCTTGAACAGCTTTAACTTTATCGATTAAAGTCGATTATACTCGTATATCATCACGTACTCGTATATCATCACGTGGGTACCTAGAGTTTTCATCTCCATCTCTATTATTTGTATATTATACGAAATGAGTCTTTGACAATATTGTACTCGTACTTGTATACGATCTTCTACTCAACACGTCAGCTACCACGTTCGCTTTTCCAGGATGGCATGGTCAGAACATATGCTGAAATGAGTCTCCTCTTGAGTTCTTCGAAGCTCTTACCACATTCCTTGCTCCATTTAAATTTTGTATCTCTATGAGTCAGCTACGTTAATGGAATAGCGATTCGAGAATATCCTTCAACGAATCTCCGATAATAACCAACTAAGCCTAGAAAACTACGCATTTCGATTACCGACTTAGGTTGCTCTCAACTGTGACTCATATCCCAACCTTGGATAAGACGTCACAATGACACCTATCGGTTTACTATCGCACGAATATGGCGTCCCTTACGAGAGAGTTCGGCTTAGGTGAATTCCATAAAGGAAGTCACAAGATAAAGGCTCGGTACCAAATTTATAGTTGAATTTTAACTCACGAAGTTCAATAGAGCCATTCGATATGAGATTTTAGAAATGAGTTTTGTCTTAGGGTTCAAAGTCGATACAAAATTTAATATCGCTTTGGGAGTAATCCAAGAAATTCTTCAGAAATACGTCGGGAAAAATCAATAACAACAGGAATATTATTCAAATCGGCGTGTCTTTATTCAAATCCATAACATGGACTAAGAAAACTTGACATCCGTAATAAACGAATGACTTCATGGCTTGATATGAAAATGTTTGACTACAATGGTTTGATTGCTTGAGTTGAATAACAAAGTTGCTTAGGAATATGAAAACTAACAACCTTACAAAAGCAATCAATTTTGGCGTGATGAGTAGTTAACCTTAAAATCACATCAAAACAAATATCTCTATAGAAATAGGGTTAATGTGTAATGTGATAGTGCCAACCTAAATCAAGCAAGATTTTTAAACAACGGATGTAATGAAAGTTTCTCCTAACTCTGAGTCTCCATAAATAGGTCAAAGTCTAATTTCTCCGTAGTCAAGTTCAAACGTTGATGCAAGCAAGAGAGATAAAAGAATGGGTAGAAGCCCAGATCTAGTAAGGTATAAACTTCGCAAGAATTTATAATTAACTAACCCGTGCTAACCGTTCGGGTTCCTCGATTTTGACCGGTCACGACAAACGCTCTTCCGAGAATCGTTGACTTTGACTTTTACGGGACATCCTTTTGAGTCACCGCCCCATTAAGACTAGGTTTCGATATCGCATAATCTCGGCGATATGTCCTTCTTTTCCACAATTATAGCATACCTTAAACTGTTGTGGGCGGTTTGGGGTGATATGTCCCTCTTTCCGCGTGATTTGTAACATATCGATGAGATGGTCTTTCTCCTCCTTGGAACCAAGCATTACTCTTTGGCGCCGACGCCCCTCACATGGTCGTTGTTGAATCTCCTCTTTTAAAATCTCCTCCCACTCGCTTCTTCTATTTTCATGGCCATGATTACCACCGAGTGGTTACCGCCTTTGTCCGTATTCTTCTTTCTCCATTTGGTTATCGTTATTTCGATGACCGCTATTTTGGTATGATCTGGTTATGGTCCCTCGGTTGAACGTACTCGTTATCTCGCTTCTAACAACCGAGCCTCGCTGACAACATCTGAATAGAGAGAAAATTTATGAGAAATGAGATCTTGACGTATCTTAGGGTTTCAAACCTCTAAGAAACATCCGCGTCATCGTTCCTCATTCTCCACCAAATGAGGTGCAAACACTCGATAACTCCGCAAACTTCGCCTCGTCTTTGGGACACCGTCATGTTATTATTCGCTCGGCCTAATAAACTCCACTTCCTTCATATGACGAATACTTTCTGGGAAGTACTTGTCATTGAACTGTTTCAAACGTCTCCCATGACATCTTTGCCGAGCGCAAATTTGAATGGGTACGCTTACTGATTCCACCGATGTCTGCCCGCCACGGAACATAAAAGTAGCGAATGGAACCTTTCGTTCTTCCGTGCATCCCAAGACATCGAATATCTTGGTAATTTGCTTGACCCATGTTTCCGCCATGATCGGATCGGCTTTCCCTTAAATTTCGGTGGTCCCACTCTTTGAACTTCTTGTTTGTGACCACCGGTTGAATTGCTATCATTTCCTCCCGTATTTTGAACACGAGTCTCCTCGTCGATTTTGCATGAACTCGCAAAAACTTCTAAACATCCCCTCGTTCATCATCGCTTCAACGGTGTTGTTCATGGGGGAACATTGCCACTGTTGCACGTTCTCCTCGTTGGTGAGTACGAGCATCTCCACGGTCTCATTTACTCCATCGTTAATATTCTCATTCGACATTCTCAAATCTCGTCATAAAATAAGGGTTAATTAATTAAGGAAATCAATATATCACATAATATCCCTATATATCTTGACCAACTAAAAATAAGCTTAGGTAGAACACACTAGCGAAGGATTTACTCATCTCTCCTCCTAGTTCTATTCCCGATCTCCGCCAGAGATCATATCCCTAAGCTCGATACTAACCGTGACGCCCCAAAATAGGTATACACAACACCCATTACGAGTTGCCAAATACATGGTACGTAAACAACTACAACTTTATTATCACAACAATAAAAGCTGTGAGTTTAAATACAAATATTATCTTCTAGACAATATTTATACTCAAATAAATCCTCATCACATTTATTGATACATTATTTTACAAAATGGTGAGGACTACTAAACAACTCTCTCTAGAACCTTCATTCCATACCCCACTAGTACTCATTTACATTCTCGCCTCCCGAGAAGAAAAATGGAACAACAAGGAAAAGGGTGAGCTCAACTAGCCCGGTAAAGAATGTTATGACTAAGATAATATACAACAAATTATCGTTAGTCTCCAGCGAGGAAAAATCGATAGAATACAATAGACAACAAGTTTCGGATCAATATTCGCAATGAAATAATAATTCATAGAAGAGTTACGTAGAGAATGAAATCTACTATAATCTATGAATTTAACGATCCATCATCAATATTTTATCCTGTAACATCAATCAATATTCATCTCAAATCAAATATTCATCTTTGCACTACAGCCAAAGATATTCATCAATCCATCATGTTCATCTCAACACTGTTCATCTTTGCACTAAAGGCCAAAGATATTCATCGATCGGTCATATTCATTTAAACACACATTCATCTTTTGACTTCTGAAGCCAAAGATATTCTTCAGAAATCATTCATCTTTGCACTACTGGCCAAAGATATTCTTCAGAAATCATTCATCTTTGCACTATGGGCCAAAGATATTCAATAATATCATCATTTAAGACTGAGGATGATGAAAAATATTTTTAAAGAAACGAATCCAGTGAAACAAAATGACAAATATTATGGATTCGTGTACTTTAAACAATCCGAGTTCAAAAATACTTCATAAATAATCATAGTGAAGTAAAATTCAAGAATGATCAAAACATGGATACAATCAAAGCTAGTATCCGAATAGATATTTTAGATTTAAAAGAAAAATTTTCATTTTTCTATTGAATAGTGCCGTATTCGTGAATAGGTCAGATATCGTGAATAGTGCCGATATCGTGAATAGTAACTCTCGACACCAAAAGATAGAAATTCCACAAAAAAACATTTTCACGCTTCATGAATAGTACTCGTGAATAGTAACTTCGTGAATAGTAACTCATGAATAGTAACTCGTGAATAGTAACTCATGAATAGTAACCCCGAGCATGAAAAAGTTCCAAATTTGATAAAAAGTACCAACCAATATTTCAAAGATAATGATATTGAAGAATTAATATCATTTGAGAAGAAAATAACATCCCTTACCTCAAAGAATCAAGATTTAAGGAAAGGGCGGAAGTGATCTTTGAATGAAACTTGTCTTGAACAAAGAACTCTCAAAGTATCTAAATACTCACAAAATACGCTCAATATATAGAGAGAGAAAGAGAAAACTTGGTTTCGTGTGATTTTCAATTCTAACTTAGCCCTCTATTTATAGGAAAATGTTAGCCCACCAAGGCGAGACTTGACACGCTACACGATGGCTTTACCCGCTACTATTGCCACCCACCACATTTGAAATAAAATTCAGCACATTTTTTTCACCAACCACAAGTGGGGCCCACTCAATTCTAGAATTTTCCACCAAAATCAATTATAAACCTAATTTCCTAATCGAATAACTCTTAAAATTCACAACAAATCATTCGTGCATTTTTAACGGTTCAAAATTTGTGGACATATACTCAACTTATATATGTATAACATATCCAAAAATTACAACGATCCAACGGTCGGATTAAATATTATAACTCACACAATAAAGTCAGTAATAACACCGATTTGATCTTTTAATACCTCCAATCCGACAAAATAAAACATCTCAGATTAATTCCTTCATTAATAACCACATAAATAAATCCATCATTTATATTCATATAAAATAAATATTTCCTTATCATATGAATCAATAATTAATTATTCACAAATAATATTCTGTAATCACATTTATGACAACAAAGTGTTCCCTGGGAAAGAGGGGCTTTCAATAAGGATCTCTCTCCTTCTTGGGCGCGCAATTAGGTGACCAAACCTCTCCTTATGCAGAACTTTCTAGACATTTCCAATAATGTTATCTAATAATATTATTCAAATAATATGAATTATTGATCCGATAATGGGAAATATCATGCGTTGACAATTATTGAACAACAATAATATAAAATATCAACGCAAACAATTATTGAATCAATAAAATAAACTATTGAGCAAGAACTCACGTAATAATTATTGAGTAGTGCCTTCTTACGTAAGGATCAATAATTCAACAATCTGCATGCAATACCGCTGGTGCTTTCTCTTGTGCAACCACGCAGTATCTTGTATTTTAACCATAGGGTATTCCAACGATCTTAACTTGGTAATAACTACGCCCGTTATTTTTAACCAACTTATATTTGTCGTTTTCTTCATCCAATCGCTTTCCGTTATGGGCCCACACATGGTCGCTACTGGGTCGCATACGAATATTCCCGACGAGCATTTAATATTCCACGACCAAACGAATATTCCAAACAACAATGAATATTTAATAACCACTTGCTTATTTTGAAATATTTGCGTATTTAACCCTTAACTATCCACATTAATCAAATCAACCCTTACTATTTCAAAATAATAAATAAAGGAAATTCCTTTTTATTTAAAAAAATTTCGGGGTCTTACACTATTTGCCTACAGAACCTCAATGCGCACTTCCACTGGGGCAACCCCCTACTCATTAACCTATGGGATGGAAGCAGTGCTCCCCATAGAGGTGGAAATGGAATCCCTCAGAGTTTTGATAGACGCCCAGCTGGATGAAGACAAATGGTTACAAAATAGGTATCACCAATTGTCTCTAATAGATGAAAGGCGAACCACTGATATCTTCCATGGTCAGTTATACGAACAAAGGATTGCCAGATCCTACAATAGAAAAGTCTGGCTACGGTAGTTTAAAAAACATGACTTGGTTTTGAAGAAGATCATTGACAACCAAGATAAATCCAAGGGAAAATTCACCCCGAACTGGGAAGGACCGTTTGTTGTCAAGGAGGTATTGACAGGTGGTGCTCTCAGATTACAGGAAATGGACGGCGATGAATTTCCATAGCTCATCAACTTGGACACCGTGAAACGATACTATGTCTGAAGTTACCATTAAGCAAACATCCTGGTTTTGGATCACCAGATCCCCAGTCACTTCAGGTTTTTTTACCCTTCACTACATATAACCCTTCTTCATACCCATCTGCCCCATTAGGGACAAACACACTCTTCAAACTAGCAGCCTGGTTTCGGATTACCATAACCTTCGCTCAACTTTGTTTTCAAAACCTTTCACACCTATAGTTTTGTCCCACCAACGAGAAAACTTTTCACACATGCAGTTTTGTCCCACCAGGGATAAAAACTTTTTCACCTGCAGTTTGTCCTGTACATGGGATCAAACTTTTCACCTGCATTTTGTCCTGAACATGGGATCAAACTTTTCGGTTGCAATTTGTCCTGCACATGGGGTGAACTACGTCGACCTGATCTCCCTAATACACGGGAGTACGTAGGCAACCATTTTTATGGCCCGGTCGCACCACATAAAAAAAACAAACACTTCTACACCCTTTTACATACAGCATTGAACCTCTTACACCAGGTTCGAACTACGTAGACCTGATCTCCTCTTCAACAAGAGTTCGTAGGCAGCCATTTATGGTTCGGTCTTACCCCATACCTAAACACAAAAACTTGTCACATGGTACTGGGATCAACCTTCAATCCACCACATTTCATCGGCTTCAGACCAAAGAGATGGAACTAACTGGTCTCCCCACACAAATGGGAGAATCGGCGACCATATAAGCTGTGGTTGAGTTCTCAAAGAGAAACACCAATCCATAAGAGATGGAACTACCTGGGCTCCCTTATACAAAGGAGTGTCGGCTACCATATATGGTGCGGTCAACCTTAGAGAAGAAAGCCATACTTCTCTCCATTACTACATATAGAAACTAGTCCCAAGACACCAAAGGGTAGGGATACACATAGATCAACAATCCATTCCGAAAGATCCTAAGACATCTCAATGTCCACCCATCAAGGATGAGTTCAGAATACATCAAGATCACAAGTCATGAAGAAACAGGCAAATAACAAACAAGTACCAAGGCACAACTAAAAGGGAAGTGCATCAAAATATATTTTCCTGCCATATATAATGTTGTTTGATATATACAATGTGTACTTTACATGACAAAATGGCTAAGCTAGGTTGTGTATGAACATACTGATAAGTGGATTTTATATACACTTATCCGATATCTTTTACTTGAATTAGTTGCTTATATTTATGTGTCTTAGTTACTTTTCATGCATTTTGTGTTTATTTTGTAGGTTATACGTTTGGGAGCGGTGTGAGTGACTATTGGTAAGGAAAAGCAAATAAAACGCAAAGAAAAGCAAACTGAACATCATTTGGGCTTTCATGTTTACTTTATGTTCTTGGTTTAGAACTTAGCTTAAATTGTAGAGCATCGTCTTAGCTTTTCTGAACATCTTGAATCATTTCAATCGGAGTTCGGATGCAAGAGTTATGATCGTTGTGCCAACGGACGTCGAACGTCATGGTTTTGGGTGGTCATTTGCATAGCAGTCACTTCCAGCTCAATTTCAACCTTTGTCCGGCCTGAATTTCTGAATCTTCAAAGAATAAAAGTTGTAGATCTCGTCGACATCTTCAATTTGATAGGTGGCAGGCCCCGTAACTCTTCCCGGATCAAAGGTTATGGCTGTTTTACCAGAGGACGCTGTGACAGAAAAATGATGCCCGCCGGGTCGGGCTTTTCCTTAGTAAAACCCCCGTCGGGGCGGGGGTACCAGCTGCAAAATAGAATGGTAGCCCGCCGGGGCGGGCCCTTGACAAGCCTAAACTCCCGCCGGGGCGGGGGTACACGTAGAAAAGACGTTTTTTGACCAAATTTGAGTTCGGGAAGGATTGTTTCGATCCAATTGACTCAAGGACTTCCACGAGGACTTAAAGACATGTACAAAGGCTTATAAAAGGAGGGGAATAACAAGGATTAGAGGGGATGTTAGGAGATTAAGAGAGATTGGGAGAGAGCATTCCATTAGATTAGATTAGAGTAAATTAGATCAAAACACTAGTTCTAAATAGTTTTGGAGATTGAAGCAACTTGGAGACCATTGAAGATCAAGAGCAGGAGCTTGAGGAAGATGGAGATTTGCTGACAACAGATTTACTCTTTACTCTACTCTTATTTTTATCTTTTAATGTGTTTTCAATTGTGGATTCTTAGTTTTAATTCAATGAACTAATTTTTTGTTTGAGATTACAATGGATCTTATTGTGTAGTTTATTTTAATATGCTTCGCTATCAATTATTATGTTCTATTATGAGGATTGTCTATATTGATTTGAGCTTTAATCTATGAATTGCCTAATCAACAATTCTTTGTGGAGTTGGATGGAATCCAGAGAGGATATTCAAATCTAGACCTAGTTGATGTAGCATGTGTTCAGGATTTTGTTAGTAGCTTAAACTTGATTCATGTTAAGGTAGAGATATGCTTGACGCCGCATGTAATCGGATAGAGAACTTATTCTTCAACCTTCTTCAATTGTAATTCACATAGAGATATAGTGGGTTAGTTGATTAAGGTGTTTAACGGATTTCTATCTTGATTGTGGATTGACGTTAATACGGTATTAGTGCATCGAGAGGTGGTTAATACTACGTTCGTGTTCCGCCCTAAGGTCTTAATGGTTTGGGAGTCGTTGGTCGAAAGCTCGTTAAGGTAACATTGAAAAGCCTAAGGGAATAAGACATTGCATAGCTATGTGTATATAAAAAAATAATAAAACGGGAAATAAGAGCAAAAAGCCCCCATAGATGAAAAATAAAGCATAAGTATCCCATGTTGACCCTCGATATTGGTAATTGTTTGATTTTAGTTGGATCTAGCTTATTTTTGGATTTCTTGAGTTTACATTGTATGATGCCTTCGAAGAGACTTGTTATGTGTTAAATTTGATTTTATATCAATTAGCATGGTTGTGGAGCACACACGCATTATTCCAGTGATAACAATTTAAGATTTGATGAATGAATAGGAAATTGTTGATTGATTTTGATATGATGTATTATCATGTTTACTTGATTGCTCTAAGGCCGAGTGAATAGATTTGATTCTATCAATATTGCTGGATTCGTAGGCATATAATTAGTTGCATTTCATTGCATTGCATTGCATTATGTTGTGTTGCTTGGGGACAAGCAACAGTTTAAGTTTGGGGGTATTTGATAAGTGGATTTTATATACACTTATCCGGTATCTTTTACTTGAATTAGTTGCTTATATTTACGTGTCTTAGTTACTTTTCATGCATTTTGTGTTTATTTTGTAGGTTATACGTTTGGGAGCGGTGTGAGCGACTATTGGTAAGCAAAAGCAAAGAAAACGCAAAGAAAAGCAAACCGGACATCATTTGGGCTTTCATGTTTACTTTATGTTCTTGGTTAGGAACTTATCTTACATTGTAGAGCATCGTCTTAGCTTTCCGGAACATCTTGAATCATTTCAATCGACGTTCGGATGCAAGAGTTATGATCATTGTGCCAACGGACGTCGAACGTCATGATTTTGGGTGGTCATTTGCATAGCAGTCACTTCCATCTCAATTTTAACCTTTGTCTGGCCCTAATTTCTAAATCCTCAAAGAATAAAAGTTGTAGATCTCGTCGATATCTTCGATTTGATAGGTGGCAGGCCGCGTAACTCTTCCCGGATCGAAAGTTATGGCCGTTTTACTAGAGGACGCTGTGACAGAAAAATGATGCCCGCCGGGGCGGGCTTTTCCTTAGTAAAACCCCCACCGGGGCGGGGGTACCAGCTGCAAAACAGAATGGTAGCCCGCCGGGGAGGGCCCTTGACAAGCCTAAACCCCCGCCGGGGCGGGGGTACACGTAGAAAAGACGTTTTTTGGCCAAATTTGAGTTCGGGAAGGATTGTTTCGATCCAATTGACTCAAGGACTTCCACGAGGACTTAAAGACATGTACAAAGGCTTATAAAAGAAGGGGAATAACAAGGATTAGAGGGGATGTTAGGAGATTAAGAGAGATTGGGAGAGAGCATTCCATTAGATTAGATTAGAGTAAATTTGATCAAAACACTAGTTCTAAATAGTTTTGGAGATTGAAGCAACTTGGAGACCATTGAAGATCAAGAGCAGGAGCTTGAGGAAGATGGAGATTTCTCGACAATGATTTACTCTTTACTCTACTCTTATTTTTATCTTTTAATGTGTTTTCAATTGTGGATTCTTAGTTTTAATTCAATGAACTAATTCTTTGTTTGAGATTACAATGGATCTTATTGTGTAGTTTATTTTAATATGCTTCGCTATCAATTATTATGTTCTATTGTGAGGATTGTCTATATTGATTTGAGCTTTAATCTATGAATTGCCTGATCAACAATTCTTTGTGGAGTTGGATGGAATCGAGAGAGGATATTCAAATCTAGACCTAGTTGATATAGCATGTGTTCAGGATTTTGTTAGTAGCTTAAACTTGATTCGTGTTAAGGTAGAGATATGCTTGACGCCACATGTAATCGGATAGAGAACTTATTCTTCAACCTTCTTCAATTGTAATTCACATAGAGATATAGTGGGTTAGTTGATTAAGATGTTTAACGGATTTCTATCTTGATTGTGGATTGACGTTAATACGGTATTAGTGCATCGAGAGGTGGTTAATACTACGTTCGTGTACTTGATTAATAATTCGGGATAGAGAATAATTGATGAGAAGTGTGTTAACTTAAATGAACCAATAAGTTAAGTTGTGATCTTAAATCTCCATAGTCTTAATTTAATTAGTGGAATTTAATAGTAGTTTAATTTATATAATTTGAAATTCATTTGTTTAAATAAGATTGAGTTGGTTACGGGTTAGTACTTGGTGATTTTTATTAACTAATTCTCTGTGGGAACGATACTCAACTTATCACTTTATTACTTGTTGACCACGTATACTTGCGTGTTGTGCGTATATAGATTTTACCCAACACATACAAGCCCATCTACAAATAAGTGTATATGCAAGCTATCAAGTCCAACATGGCATCTCTCTCAGAAGAAGGAGGTAACGATGTGAGCTCTTGCCCAAGGGTATCTACATGAGCCAACAAATCCACATCCAACTGCATGGTGACACTGTGCTCATCAATATACGTGTTCATCTCTACAACAATAGCAGTAGTATGGGACCTAACGGCAGTACTATCTATAATGGCTACATCCCGGTCAGATATAGCACCATCCTGCTCAATAATCAATGCATCTCTAGATGATTTAGCCTCATCCCGCTCAGCAATAGCAGTGTCTCTATGAGCTAAAGCATCATCTCTCTCCAATAAAGCGGCATCTCTCCCAGTAAGAGCTGTCAACATCAAGGCCCTAGCCTGATCTCTCTCAAATGTCATCAGATGAAGACTCTGCTCTAAATACTATGCTGAGTGCAGGGTCAAAGTAGCATTCATACTGTGAGAATCAACAAGAGCTGTTGTTAAATCAGCAAACAGCTCTTCCTCGGCAGAAGAATCAATGTCCTCTATGGGCTCTCCACCATCAGAATCAATCCCCGACACTGTGGATACAACTGTAGCCGATGCAGTCTCCATCCATGTTGAATACTCTGCCGAACAGCCCGGATGGCTAACAGAAAACACAGCTAACTCACGCTAATCCCAACAGGCATACACCCTGTATCTATCCTCTGCTGACAAATGACGAGAAGCCAAATGCTGACCTAATGCTCCCTTAAAAGGATGGACGTCCAAAAATTGATCAAACTGTGACATCATAGCCAGTGGGTGGTAAGTAGTCATGCCCCTCAAACCAGCCAGAGGAAGATAATCCATGCCAGGTGCATGAGTAATGAAGCTGTAGGGTGAAATGAGCCCTGTATACGGCAAAATGTCAAACGGATCTTCGATCCCTACCAAGAACACCGACCAGGATATGGCGTCTGTACACTCTACTGGCTGAAAGGAGTAAGACATGGCTATCTCATGGGAAAAGCAGTACCCATGTCGTCGAGAGGTGCCAATCGGTCTCAAGTGTGACATGAACCACACATACAATGTGACGCCTCCAAAATAGGTATACATCACCCATCTTGAGTCGCCAAATACATAGTACAAAATTCAAATACAACTTAATAATACAGCTGTCATGTAAACAATACGACAAAACATAAACTGAGAGTTTTAATAAGAATATTGTCACCTAGACAATATCCACTCTCAAAGGAGTCCTCATTACATTTATTGTCACACTATTTAACAGAATAGTGAGGACTACTAAAGCTATCATCTGGACTGTCAATCCATTCCCCGACTCGTCCCAGCTATATTCTCATTTGCTGAAGAGAACAGTGAAAGAAAGGGTGAGCTCAACTAGCCCAGTAAGAAATATTATGACTAAGATAATGCAGAATAAATTATCATTAGTCTTCAAAAATGTTAAACTGATAAAATACAATAGACATCAAGTTTAACTGCAGCGGAACAAACAATCAATTAGAAGAGTCAAGTAGAGATTAAAATCTACTATCTTCTATGATTTAAAAGGTTTTTCATCACTTTTATCGGCGAGACTCGACTTAATAAATAATCCACATCATCAAATCATCCCCGCACTCTGTGCCAAGGATATTATTTAGTATCACGACCACGAATTATCCATGCACTACTGGCCAAAGATAATTGTGTTTTCATCAACAGTCCGATCATGCCATAAAACAATTCATCATTGCACCCCTTGTCAAGAGAATCCATAGCCATAATCATACCAAAATTGTCCATCAATGCACCACTACGGGCCAATGAGGACTTTTTCACATCATTTGTAACTTTACGGTCATGATTATACGAATAATCCTGGTCATAATCATACCAAGTACATCTATGCACTCTGAAGCCACGAGATGACTTTCAACATAATATAAATATGAGGATGATGACAATGACATAATAATTCAATAAAACAAGTTCAAGAATTAATTTATCTAGGAACTAATAACGTCCAAATTGTCAACATGATACTTCTTTGTAAAGTAAAATTCAAGAATGCTCAGAAGAATATTTCCATGAAAAGATACTGGATGAAGCGCAAATATCAAGGATATTTCACTAATTTCATGGAGTATAGAAGTCAAAACTTTAACCAACTGAGTATAATAAAGAATGGAATAACAAAAGAAACCACCCGTGCATGCGGTGCTTCAGATAGGCAGAGTTATTCCAACAAAATAATAAATAACGGAACCAGGTCAGGCATAATACACACCGACAGGATATTCCAACAGAATAATAAAGAATGGAATGACAACAGAAATCACCATGCATGCGGTACGTCGCATAAACAGGTTATTCCAACATAATAATAAATAACGGAACCAGGTCAGGCAAAATTCGCACCGACAGGATGTTCTAACAGAATAGTAAAGAATGGAATAACAATAGAAATCACCATAATGCGGTACTTCCAACAGAATAATAAATAACGGAACAGTCCGGTCACAAAACGCACGCATGGGATATTCATTCCAATGTAATAATAAAGATGGAACTAGGTCCCGTAAAACGCATGATAAGATATTCCAAATGAATAATAAAGAATGGAATAATGGAAGAATTTCACCAAGTATAGGGTAGCAGCGTATCTGAGTTATTCCAATGTAATAATAAATAATGGAATAACAGAAGAATTTCACCAAGTATAGGGTAGACCGCATATACAGGTTATTCCAACAGAATAATAAATAATGGAATAACAGAAGTTCTCTTCATGAATACGAAAGAAATAATACCCCTTACAGTACAACAAATAATATCCCTTACCTTTGAAAGAAGAGTACTCCGACTGGTAGGGCGAGGATATACTCGAAGAAAACTTGCACTACGCTCAAAGCTTTCTTAAACTCCAAAGAAATACGCTCAAGATTATAGAAGAAGAATTCTCTCTATAGTTTCTCTCTCTAGAGTTTCAGTGAATTCGTAAGAAATAATGAAGGAATGAGCTTCTATTTATAGAAGAATGGACTGCATAGTAACTAATTCATGAACGGTCCAGATTGATTTACTTTTAATCGGATGGTCCAGATTTAAAGCAAAATCTTTTAAATAAAATATAATATATTCTATTTATAATCTAATAAAACGAATAACTTTATAAAAGTATTCTGTTTTATATAAAAAGATTTTACTATGCAAAACACTATGCAGGCACTATGCAACACTATGCATAATAAAATATAATATATTATATTTATAGAATAACTTTATAAAAGTATTATGTTTTATATAAAAATATTTTACTATGAAAAAACACTATGCATAATAGAATATAATATATTCTATTTATAGAATAACTTTACAAAAGTATTACATTTTATATAAAAGCTTTTACATTTTATTACATTAATAATATCAATAAAACAAAACCGAGTGACTTATCACGTAAGCATCAATAATCAATACGTGTGCTCTTATGCAACCACGCGTAGACATCGTACTTTTTAACACCGAGTGTTTCAACAGTATTAATGGTAAAACTTTTGTCGTTATTTTCATAAAAATATTTTTGTCGTTTTCTCAATCCGAAAATAATTCCGTTGTGGGGTCCACCAATGATTGTGCCGTCGTACGAATATTCCCTGACACAAAGAATATTCCCCGACCAATTGAATATAATATAACAACTTGCATACTTTGCAAAATTTATAAATATTACACATAAGCCACTATGCACATCATGAGTACATCTACTCTGGCAACACGCCATTGATCCTCCGACGTGGTGAAATCCCGGGAGTGCCATACATAACTGTCCACTAAGCCAAATCTGTCTATTAGAAAATGCTGGGACACCACATGGTCAGATGTAATCTCATCCTGTACTACTCTATGCCTTAGCCCGGTGAAGGTAATGAATTACCGGCTCATATCGCCGATAGCCATCCGAGCGCAAGGTCTGTCCAATGGCAAAGCCGGCAACCGATCATACTCCTCTAAGGTGGGAGTCAACTCCTGGGTCCCAAACTGGAAAACCTACATCTCCGGTACCCAATGCTCCAGTATACCATCTACAAAGCCCACAAGAACCTGGAACATTTGGAGGGTCATGGAATGCTGTAATAACTGATCTACGGTCACCCGATCTGGGGGTGACAAACTATCATGCCACGACCTCAGACGGGAGGCTACCAATACTGGTGGGGTGTGATCAATGCGACTAATTATCGAAGAAGATATCTGTGTGGGCCATATCATATGACCATCCAGGGGTTAAGGCTGAATATCTCTGGACATATATATGCATAACATAATACGTGCATGATCAATAATAGATGGCAATATGATGTAGGGAATGGAAAATAGTACATACATTCCTAAGTACATCATCATCTAATACATCATCTTTGTACAACTAAAAATACAGGGAAATGGGGCACAGATGCCTAACAACTAATAGAGACCTATCAAAAGATATAACGAGAATGGGGCACAGCCACCAAATATCTAACAGAGGCTTATCAAAAGATATAGCGAGAATACACATCAGAAGAAGACAATGGTGTCAATGTCTACATCATCAATCCTGTCCACCTGATGTAACTCCTCATGAGTCACTGGATCTCCGCCAAATGGGATGTTAGGCCTATACAATGGAGGATCTGCACCGGCAAAACCATATGGGTCACCTGAAGGGCCAGCCTCAGAGCTAGAATGATCAAAAGTATCTGCCTCTGAAGGATCTCTACCAAAGTGCTGGATAAAGAAATTTTCCCAGTCCAACTGCCGGGTCAAACTGTCAATCTGTGTCAAATGAGTCGAATCTTGGACATAGGCCATCCAATCCGTCATCATCATGGATCCAGGATCCATATCCCCCATGAACTGAGTGGCGCTGGTCTGGGCTCCGATGGTACGAGGAGACCACCAACGATGGAACATATCTTGAGTATACGGATCCTCTGACAATGTAAAGTCGTCAACGTCCATCAATGGGATATCACTGATAGGAGACTATGACACTAGCCAATAACGTCTGGAAAGAGGCAATATCGGTACACGAATCTCCCTTGTGGTGCTCCTAATAGCACGCTCTCCCAAATACAGCTCCCATCCTTCATCTATGAAGAGAGGAATCCTACGGGTGGATATCACGTACTCGACACAAGTAGGGTACCCATCCTCAAACCCAATGGTCAAATGTTCACCAAAATAGGGAATCCAAGTGATAGCATCAACTGTCAACAACTCCAACTGTACACGATAATGGGTGAAACCCTCAGCTACAAAACCTTCACCAGTATAGAGTGATGCCATCGTCGTCCTCATGGATAGGTATCTAAACCTAACACACTCACAGGACGCAAGCATGAGAGCCTCTCATAGGCCCAAAGCTGCCAACACAAAGGCAAACATCTGCTATCAGTCAACATTCTTAACCTGTACATGGGAAAGCACAAGAGAAATACTCACCAACAAAAATTGGTAAAATCCTAGTCAAGCCTCCGCCAAGCCCTGCGAACGTATGCGCATGCCCTTGAGGAAATAGGCGAAGGTATAGGAACCCCAATCATACTCTCCAATACGGTCCACATCTCATGTGACGCTAACCAAAGAGAATGATATCGTGGAAGAGTTATCCGCTATGAAGCAGCCCCTAATGATCATCAAGAACAATCGCCGAAGAATGTGATCCTTGACTCTCACATCATCGGTTATGGGCTCACTCAACAGCCCACTCATAGCATCTACGCTCAAAGGACTGCATGACGAATTGTCCCGCCTTGAGCACCTTTAGCGGGACTCTAGCAAGGATCTCGCGGCGATCGAGGGTAATGTTCGTTGTACAAGGCACTGGCGCCCCTCCAAACTCCATACCAGTGATAAATCGCCAATCCATCGATGTCATCATCACCTCACAGTCCAACAAATGAATGGACTGAGTCTGGTGAAACCAGCGCTCAGACAATGCCCTGAGATAACCCCAGGGACAACAACGGGGGAGGATGGAAAAGAAAGCCTCGAAGCCCCAGCCATGCACAATCGCTCGATAATCGAGATGCAGAGCCTGATATGTAGAGTGAATGTTGAACCAGTTCCCTTGAGGCTACGTAAAGTCGGGAACCTACATCACAAAGAAAATCAACATCAGAATCCTTTCTCCTCATCAATAGGAAAAAGGAAGATCAAATCCATCTTGTACCTCGTTTACATGCAAGTAAACCGAGGGGTGTCGACTCAAATCACCCAGAAGCTCTGGGATCATCACCTAAATGCCTGGGAAATCCCTACAGGGAACATGAATAGCAGGAGCGGGGTCCACAACCAGTACATCAACCCGGATAGGACAGATCACCGTCTCCACAAAACGACGAGGCTGTCTAACTGAACGGGGTTGAGGCACATCAAAAGCCCTCCTTCGCACACCTAAAGTGGTCCTGCGGGAACTACTCAACTGATCTGGATCCATATATATGGACACAAGTCTCCAAACCACTTCAGAAAAGGTGTGGTAAACTCTAACCTGGAGCTTTTTAAATGCATTTTATGACTATATGCACACATGTATTACTTTAACATACGCCTACAGTAGAGTTAAAAATGCATGACTACCCAATGCCTACATTTTAGAAAAATTTTGCCAGGGTCTCTTTTGTAAACAGGACTATCCACATGTATATAGGCATGACTAGGTGTCCATTCAGTAGCACACCTACCCAGAGTTATAAACATCCTATATGCATAACACTATTAAAGTCATAATCCGTAAGGGTAGCCTAATTACCAGGATTACTTTACTTTACCACTTTTGCTCATTTGTCCTCAAATAGGATAAGAAATAACAGAAAAAAGGTGTCAATTTGACTATTTCAAAAGTCAAAAAAATTTCACATCATTATGTTCAGCATGGTTAAATACTAACATTTACTATGTTGAATACTTTTTATCAAGTCATATGAGCATACATATTCACTACTATATGTTTAGAAGCATTTCATGTGATAACTCATTTTCCAACTAATAAAAACTGGAAAAGAAGACATCAATACATTACCAGGATAGTGTAGAACACTTGTACGGTGACAGATTTTGTAGAAAGCCGCCCGAACTCAGCAGATTTGACGAAGAGCTCTCGGATTCTCTGTGTGGCGCAACTTGAAAATGACTTATGAAAGCAACAGGTTCCTTAAAGCCACCCACGGCTAGCCGCAGGTGTACCTACGGCTCCCCTTTGTGGGGCCCACCCTTCTAGCTCAGTCCAATTTGAGTTACAAAGGAGGTCTCACAAGCTGAAAAAGTCAAATAAGGAAAAAGATGCTACGCGATTGAGCGAAAAAGCCTGAAATCCTAGTTTTCAGAGACCAAATTGTGGGTCTATATATCACTCATTGGTATTCGCCCAGACGTAGGGCTTACTATACCGATGATCACAACTATTGCAAACTACACTCGGTAATACCTCACGAAGGTCCGATGCCATCAGTCTGGGGTCGTAACTCCAAAACATATCCCCCCAGCGGAAACTTTATCCAATTTATATGTTGATGCACACGTCAACGAAGGTCAAGCAACCTTGATGACATTCGGTCGCTGGCAAGTAAATCCAGCAAAGCATCAAAAGTTGTCCGATGATCTAATCCTTTGATGCACACGTCAACGAAGGTTAAGCAGCCTTGACGTTATCCCTGATAGGGATCTCATCCGTTAATGTACATTTTAGTGAGGGTCAGGTAGCCCTGACAACACAGCCTATTAGTAGTAACTCCGATAGAGTAGTGGAAGGACCTGGCAATACAAACCAGGAAAGAACATCCTCATCGGGGAAGACCGATGATGGAATATATTATACACATCTTTATCAGACAGAGCACAAATCCTTAGAATCTTTTGTACATGAGAGATACATCCTCAGTGGGAAGTCTGTATCAAGGATTTAGGACTTTGGTGATAACCCCAACGTCAACATCCTGGAAGTTCTTGAGAACATTAGAGTACACATCCAAGCAGTTCGTCAAGATCATCAATGATAACTCTAGTCCCCATCAGAAGCCGTGGGAACAGTCATCACATCCCATTGGAAAACGATCTAACAAACCACATACATCATAAATATACATCATGTTGCAGTACATTGCATCATGATTACCTTGTCACATTTCAAGTGTCTAGTATTCTTTATCATATCCATGCCATTACATTTCATGAATATGAAAAAGAGGGGCATCTGTAGACACTTAAAATTTTGCATTCCTGTTACTAAAATTACAGGAGGGTAGAATCATCTTTCATAGATAACTCTGAAGGACAAATCAACCAAATCCCGGAGACAACCCTAGGAGATTCAGTTCCAACCTCGGAGATAACCTCGAGGAATGCAGTTCCAGTTCTGGAGACAACCCCAAAATTATCAGTTTTCAATCTTGGAGACAACCCCGAGATACTCAATTCCAGTCCCGAAGACAACCTTGGGAGATTCAGTGTCAACCTCGGAGACAACCCAGAGGATTGCAATTGCAGTTCCAGAGATAACTCCAGAAAAGCTCATTTCAACCCTTTGCAGTCAGCTTCAAACTCGGAGATAACCCTGAGGCACTCAGTTCTAACCCCGGAGACAACCCCAGGAGGTTAGGCGCACCTCAGAGACAAGCCTGAGGACTTTCAGTACTCACAGCAGCCCAATCTCAGAGATAACCCTGAGCAACAACTGCTAAATCAGCCCAAACCAGAGATAACCCCGGTGAGGGGCAAAATCATCCTTTTACCACCTCGATCCCACATTTGTGTCATCTCAAAAACATTTCAACATAAATTCTACACAAAAGTGTCCTACAAGAACCATAGCTCAAAATCCCGAGTGACTACTACACAAGATAACACACCGGATAAAATTTAAAGACCTGAAGATCTAGGCATGACCCTATCTTCCCGACTTCGTACAACCTCTTATCCCATGTCATTGTGAAGCTCTCGACAACAGCATTTCAGAAAAGGTATTATCCACCTTAATCGGACGCCCGGATCAAAAGTTATGAAGGTTCGAGCGGACAACGCATTGCATGCGTGCACGTACTTCGAGACACCAGGGGCCACAAAGCCCAGGACCTGCGACTCCCCCCTCTATAAATAGAGGGCTTGGGTGGCCGTTTTAAAAAGAAGAAAAGGCGAGGAAACCCTGTCCATTATGCTCTGTACACACTATAAACTGAGTGATTTCTCATTTTAAACACTTGTGAGCTTATATTTTGCTATATTTTACCGGTGGAAATTGAGTGTTCATTCAATTAAAGTCATTTGAAGTCTTCTTGGCAGCCCACTATAAGACAATTTTACGCATGCACATTACTAACATTACAGGAGGGCAGATTCATCTTTCGGAGATAACCCTGGAAGACAGCTGACATCCATTCCAGATACTACTGGAAGTGCAGTTCCAACCTGGAACACAAACCAGAAACTTCATCTCAAACCCGGAACACACACCGAGATTGTCATTTCCAATCTCGGAGATAACCCCGAGGTTTGCAAGATCAGAAGATCGGCAATAACACCAGAGAGGACAATTATGTCTTGACAATAACACTGCGACGTTCAGTTCCAATCCCAGAAACAACACTGGGAGTAGCAACTCCATCCTTGGTGATAGCCCCAAAGGATGCTTTTGCAGTTCCGGCGATAACTCCGAAATTGTTTGTTTCAAACACATGCGATCAGCTTCAAGCTCAGACCTCCTACCGAGGCAATCATACGTAATACCCAGAGCTAACAACGGGCAGATAGGTTCTTTCACGAGATGACCTTGCGGTATTCAAACACTTGCGGCGAGTCGATCTCGGATGTAACCACGAGCAAGCGTCGCTTTTCCGCTCAAGCCGGCGATAACCCGGTAAGGAAATCAAAGCGTCATCTTACCACCTCAACAAGATGATATCGTGGCATACCAACAAGTAGTCAATCTCGGATGTAACCACGAGCAACGTCTACTTTCAACTCAAGCCGGCGATAACCGGTGAGAGTCAAACATCATCTTGTCTCTTGACACTGCGCGTCGTCTCGACACTTCATACATACATACATACAACAATGTCCCACAAAGGCGAGGAGTAACAATCAATCGAGTGGTGACTATGCATGCGTGGCGGTACTTTGGATAGAATTTGAAGCTTGAAGACCATGGGCATAGACCCTCTCACGACCCGTACAACCTCTAATCCATGTCATTGCGTAACTCTCGACACAAGCGGTCTGAAGAAGGTCAGATATACCTCGTTCGGATGCTCGGATTGAAGTTCTGCAAGTTCGAGCGGACATTATAGTGCATGAGTGTGCGTCTTCTGAGAGGCAGCCGGGACCCATGAGGCTCGGATGCACCACGACCGACCCTTGAGTACAGTGCACTGCATTGCTGGCGAGAGTGTACTGCTGACCATCCGTCTATATATACAAGCCTTGGGAATTGACCATTTGAAGAGAGAGAGAGAGAGAAAAAGCGAGGAAGCCACATCCATTTTACTCTGCATACACATCTTTTGAGTGTTTCCTCACTTTTAAACACTTGTTAGCTCACATATAGCTATCTTTATTATCCGTGGGGGTGAGTGTTTATCCATTTAAAGTCATAGAAGTCTACTTTGGCGACCCCTTTGTAAGCCTTCTCACATTATATAAAGTCTTCTTCTCATATTAGCACACACTTTGTTGTACGTTGAGAGTCGTGTGAGTGTGTTTGCCGGACTTGGTCAAGTGGTTTTCATTTCATCTATATATATACTATATATATATATATATATATATATATATATATGTATATATTTCATATATGGACTAACATTATCGAGTTATGCCTCGATTGAGCCTGAACTTGATGCAGAGGCGTTTATTGCTTATATATATATATATATATATATATATATATATATATATATATATATATATAATTGTTGTGGAGACTATATATATATCGATGAGCTAAATTTTACATCCGGAGCATTTATTATATATATATATATATATATATATATATATATATATAATTATTTCGGACATATCAGATGAGCTTTGGATTTACATCCGGAGTGCGTTTCTTGCTTTTATATATATATATATATATATATATATATATATATATATATATATATTACACAGAGTTTATCGGTGGTTTTAGTTTATATATATTGATCTTTTTATGACTTTATTTACATTTTCGTCTGCTGGAGTTTACTTACGTGGCGAGTTGATCGCTTTTCTGACTTTATTTACATTTCGTCCCACAGAGTTTACTTGGTGTTGTATATATATATATATATATATATATATATATATATATATATATATATATATATATATCGCTTTTATATATTTACATTTAGATCCCCATGGGTTGCTTCGTGGTGGTTGATCATATATATATATATATATTTCTGACTTTTATATATATAATTGCTACTTGCTTTCCATACAAATTGCGATGTATCATGTGAGCCTAGGAATCATGTGATCCACAGATTGATCTCTTGAATCTAGATTGGTTCCATGATGGACATATTTTTTAATTTATGGCGACTTGTACATTATTTTTACGATTATGCGAATTTCCTTGGATGGTTGTCATGCCCATGAGGAGTTCGACGCTTCTTTGTATATTATTTTCTCGAGAATGCTTCGCATCTAGAAAATAAAAGCAAACAATAGAACATTTAATAATAAAATGGAAGTATGAAAAGGTCTCAATTCTATTGAGCACACGGGGTTTGAAAAACCTCTTTTACAAAACTTCATTGATATATCTTGGTTAAAAGCTGAATTTTTCTATAAAATTCAAACCTTGTGTATATATAAAGTGCGAGCGAGGCCTCGCAGCACTACTTTCAAATAATTGCACATTGATCCACACACACACACACACACATTCATATAACAATTTCTTTGAAAAGTGGCGGTCACCAGTGGTAACACGGATGTCGGGGGTGCCTAACACCTTCCCCTCGCATAATCAAGCCCCGGACCCAAAATGAATCTCGGTTTCACAGACGTCTAGCGGTGTCAAATCCTTTGGGTCGATGTGCAAACCTTTTTGATTGCGTTAGTGCTGACGATTAAATACACCCTGTTGGCGACTCTTAAAGTCAAATCGTCGACATTATACATATCGGACCTTTTTCACTTATTTTTTCAAACAAATCTCACACATTAATGAGAACACCAAAGAACAAATGTGAAAAGGACACTCAAAAATCCCGGCGTCGGCGGTGGCGACTCTGCTTTGGGGACTCCGGTAAGAGGGCTTAAAGCATATTACAAGCTTTTCAAAATTGTTATATGCTTGTGTGTGAATGTTGCATTTACATTTATGATGAATGTGTGCGAATGCATCTTAATTCTTTGCCTTTGCTAAATATCTATCTGTGATATTAGTGCTTTGCACATGTCATCATTTTGCATAAGCGGTGAGACACGTTGTATGTGAATGTATGTTGTGTGGTCCCTCCACGGGGAGGCTATCTATCGGTGTTTGATTCTTTGGACTCGTGGGAAGAATAATTCCGGGGCTCGGGAAAGGCACCACTCAGATTCGCTCGGTTGAGCAATAGGATTAACTTTCCGTCAAGTAGATTGCGATGATCGGGAACCTTCATGCCAAAAAAAGCGAGAGTAACCCTAAGATAAATTGACCTACGATAAAACCAAGCAGCGGAGGAAAGTCTCTTCATACTTTCCATTTTCAATTACTTGTAAAAGCATTTACTTGTAATTTTATTCCATGGTCATCCATATGTAATGGAACATATGAAGAATATCTGTGCATGCATGGCATGTTATCAATTAACAACCGGTTTTGCAGGACAAAATTCCTAAACGGACATGTTATGATAACATTTACATTACCCTAAGACTAAACTACGTAAGTCTTTTGTAGGGAAGCAATTGGGCACATTACACGCTCAAAATCCAAAAAAGCCCACGAACTTCTGTTGATCATGTCTTCTTACGACCCGGTCTAATCTTTGTCTCGAGAAGAATTTGGCGGATTGAGTAAACAAATTCAGAGACTTGGCCGTTCTCTTAAAAAGAATTGCACCGTCCACTCTCGAGTGCGAAGATACCTACACATCTGAAATCCCCTACACGAGGAGGAGTTCAAGAGGTTTGGAAAAAACAATTCCGGAACCTCGGTTGGATCTGACCAACAAAGACCACGAAAACACCCATCTCAAAGGAGATCCGGACAAGCGGTGATATCGGGAAGAAGGTCCTTCAAATGGAGAAACTATTCGTGTTCTCAAAAGGATTGGAACACATGGCGGTTTTTATATCTGAGACCTTTGCATATTTCACTGGTGTTCATTATCGAGAGAAATTCAAGACCCACGATTTTGAGAAATATGGCGGATTAGGGGATCCTTATACACATTTAAAAGTGTTCATTGGAGAACTTGGGTCTTCTGCTGAGAAAATGAAAAGCTCGAGAATCATTTGTTTTGAGAAAAAAGTCATTGGAGAAGCTTGGTTCATGGTATGCAGTTAAACAACTCAAAGATCCATGCATTTGGGAAGAGCTGGCTCACGCCTTCCTTACTCAATCTGATTTTCAATCTCGGATGGCTCTGGCCAGGTACCAAATTACCAAGGTCAAGAAAGCGAGTCTAATGAGTCATTTAGAGAATGCGCTCAAAGGTGGGGCGCCTTCTTTGCTCAAGTTATTCCTTCCATGATGAAATCGAGAAATGGTCGTGACTTTTCATAGATGTCTAGGAAGCTCCTTTCTATGAAAGAGTTCTATTTGGTATTGGCAAACCATTCTACGAAATGATCAAACACGGAGAAATGGGTGAGATGGGATTGAAGTCGGTAAAATTCAAGACCTAGCAGCTCTTAAAAGGCATTCTTTGAGCACATCGGTCCGGATCTTATGGAAACAACCCCGGGAATCCATAAAAAGAAAGAGGAGGATGTTTCCTTGATACTACAAGGAGGACAAAAAGGCAATCAAAGCATGCTATCACGGAGGAGAAACTTCTCCCCTTTTCGGCACAATCTTGAACCCTCCATTTCTAAAAGTGGAAGTAAAGCGACCTCGAACGTTCACACCCTTAGGGGACTCGCTCGAGAATATTCTTGCTCTCTTGATTTGCTCGGAAGAAAATTACATCTTCTTCCACCATTGACCCTAATGGGAGGGGTTTTAATGCTACTCGGAAGTGTGTGCTTATCATCATGGGAGCACTGGACATGATACTCAAGATTGTTGGGCCTTGAAAGCATAAGATTCAAGATCTAATGAACAATGGTGAGATCGTGGTCACCAAACGAGATCAACCTCGTATGTGCAAGACAACCCTCTTCCTCAACCAAAGAAGAAGAGGTCAACATGATCGGTTGGAGCACTTTATACTGAGGTTCAATTCTAATGGCGAATCATCCCGACCCATAAAAGGCGGTGTTGACAAATGGGATTATGCAAAGTTCGGTTTACCATGGAGCGAAAGATGAAAGCTCTTTGCAAACAAATTGAGCAATTGGCGGCTGGTGACCCACCATCATCAAGTCGCGCCCGATTAATCGGCGAGGAGCATGCCTATCTCCTTCCTTTTGTTATGAATGCCTCCTCACCACCTTGAAAGCGAAGCTATGGAGGATAAGGTTGCGAAGAGAGCAAATGCTAAAGCCGTCGGGTTTTTGCCAATCGAGAGGAATTCACCTATTTGGGCCAATCTATGGAGGAGATATTACGGATGTTGATCGAGCGAAGGAAGAATTACCTTCCTTCTCCCTCAATCAATCCCCATTCGGGGCGGTTCGAATGATGATGAAATGTGTCGATATCATTCACATTCTCGCGGTCATGACCACGGAAGAATCTTTGGGCACTCGCCATCTCATTCGAGAATCTTATTGATAGCGGTGTCTGCAAATAGCGAGATGATTACCTTTTGTACAACTCGAGGGTGGGAATGCATGTCCTACCAAATGGAAGGATCGATAGCGAGTTATATATCGAAGTGGATGATGAATTGTCAAAGTATTTCCCATCTACAACCAATTGACTCAAAGGAGGTGACAATCCTTTGAAAGTGGCGCACAGAGCAATTTCTTTATCTTGCGGAACCTGATATCTGTTGTCGACACACAAAGTTCCATGGAATTATATGGAAATTTGAAGGATCCACGTCTCATACTACTGCTTCTCGAGTGTGAAGGAAAATCCTTTATATCTTCCTCGGCGGGTTATTAAACCTACTTGCGAAGCAAAGGGAAGTTGCCCATGGAGAAGATTGAAAAATTCCTCCACTTATGGGCCTGATGAAGCGAAAGTGGTTTTAAGCTTGCGAAGCTCCACACGATTTCAATCTTTGGACTTGGTTTTCTCTTACGAGGATCATCGGAAGATCTTCTTTGAAGGTTTTAGAAGAAGCCTATTTGCCAAAATCGGTGGATGTGGAAAAATTTCAACATTTGGTTGATCACATTTTCAACAACAATGTGATATCCTTTCTTGATGATGACATACCTCCCGAAGGGCCGGTCATTACAAGCCATTTGCATATATTATAGTTTTGTCTTCTTAGATGGTACATGCTATTTGGAGTTTTGATAGATGGAGGCTCATCTCTAAATATATGTCCTTATGCCACCTTGGTGAAGATGAATGTCGATCTCGAGGCGGATCAAAAGCGACCATACGGTTATCGAGCTTTTGATGGATCCGGTGAAATGTCGTCGGAAAGATTGAATTGCCAATTGAGATTGGTCCAAATACATTCAATGTATCCTTCACGTCCTCAAGATAGACTCGAGGATCTGACACTTTTATTGGGAGACCATGGATACACATGGCATTTGGGCCGTTCCTCCACACTTACATCAACAACTCAAATACATTATCAACAACGGTCTAGTTCTTCATCGGCTTTGGTGGAGGATTGTCTGAACAAGGAACTCTACCCGATCATCGACTTGATTCGGAAGTTGAGCGGCGATTTCCATACTTTGGAAGTGAGTAACACATGATACCATTCTATTGGGCGCCACTTCCCGTACCAAGATTTCTATAGAGGTTATGTCGGCCACTCGAGAAATGATGTCATTGGGTCATCAACTTTGGACAAGGGCTTGGTAAAGATAAGCGGGGTATTAAGCACCCTATTCAAATGTCGATCAAATTGGAGCAGCCGGACTAGGCTATTACGCGATTCTCTCACAGGAATCCTCGTAAGCCACAAGCGGGTTCCTCGAAGCTTTCATGCACTTGCGGCGATTTTCTATACCTTTACCCCATGAGTTAATCGATCTCGGTAAAGGTGCCGACCCATGTTGTGGCTATCTTTGTTTCCTAAACCGTGCCAATCAAAGCTAAAAAAGTCTTGATTCACGATCGAAAGTGGAAAAAGAGCGAAACATAAACATGACATTGCCTTGATGATGGCGAGGCGCATCGCGTCATTGTTCATGATGAACATACAAGCAGATACACCCAGACGATGATTGCCCGGATGTCATGGTTATCATTCGGGAAAAGAAGGACAATGGCGATCCTTCCATCACTGCGATCCATCGAGGACTTTGCCCTCGACAATTGGGCGGCACTCCATGCATTGGTCGACGAGGGTAAAATGGGCGAAAAATCCCTACGCCACATAGATAACTTTAATTGCTTGCTTTCCTTTCTGATCTTAGCAGTTATTTTATCAAGTACATACTAACACTTTTGTATGATCGAGCAGTTGCATATATTAAGTGAAAGCATCTTTTGTTTTTGAGGACTACGAATTTAGATGTGCATGTACTTGCGATGATGAGGTGCCTTCTCTCACGAGAAATTTGTAACTTTGATGCAAAGTTGGACTCGAGACTTGATGGACATCGAGAGGACATTGAGACACCTCGGAGATTAAGGAATGGGTGCGAGACAAACCCAAACCCAATCTTGATCAAACCACTTCTTTCGATCTTGGAACCTTAGACAACCTAAGCTAATCCAAATTGGTTCGGGACCTTACCACAAATCAGCGGAATGACATGGTTGCACTATTAACCCAATTCGAGGATGTGTTTGCATGGTCTCATGAAGACATGGTGGGTTTGTCCTTGACATTGTTCTTCATCGCCTTCCCATTAAAGAAGGATTCAAGCCGGTTAAGCAAAAAGCTTCGGCGATTGAAACACGAGTGGAGTTTAAAGGTAAAGAAGAAATTGTGAAACAATTTCAAAGTGGCATCATCATGGTGTCTACATATCGAGTGGATATCAACATTGTTCGATACCTAAACCGGGGGAAGGTGCGAGTCTGCGTGGATTCTCAAGGATTTGAACAAAGCTTGCTTGCCTTAAAGATAGCTTTCCGTGCCCTTTATCCACATTCTTATTGACAATCTTTGCTCAATACGGCATGTACTCCTTTCTTTGATTGCTTTGCGGGGTACCATCAAATTATGGTATTTGAGGAAGATCGTGAAAAGCTGCTTTCATCGCGCCTTGGGGAACCTTTTTACTCTGAGAGCGGTTGTCATTCGGCCTCATCGATCTTTGGGGCAACCTATCGGTGACTATGATGGCTCTTTTCCACGATTTAATGCATAAAGAGATAGAGATCTCGTGGATGACATCATTGTCAAATCCGGAAGGAGGAGGACCACTTAGACCATCTCACAAAACTTTTCAATAGGTTGCGTAAGTCTGACTTGAAGTTGAATCCTTGAAGTCGCCTTTGGTGTTAAGTCGGCAAGTTGCTAGGTTTCTAATCGACCACAAAGGATTGAGCTGGATCTACCAAAATCGAGGCCATCGAGGAAATGCCCATTCCTCAGACGAGAGAAGAAATACGGGGATTTTGGGAAGAATCAACTTCATTAGCGATTCATTTCTCGACTCACGTGACAACTTTGTGAGCCGATCTTCAAGTTGTTAAGGAAGAACTCCTCCATGAAATGGAGCGATGAGTGTCGAAAGCCTTCCTCACAATCAAAAAGCAGGTGATTAACGCTCTATTTTGGTACCTCCGGGGATGATGTTCCCCTGTTCATGTACACATCCATAAATGACAATGCCATGGAATTTGTATCTTTGGGGCAAAAAAAGCGATAGAGGCGAAGCGAGCTATCTATTACCTCGACAAAAGATTGACATCGGTGAACACAAGTACACTCGATTGAGAAGACTTGTTGTGCTTTAGCATGGGCTTCCATGAGGTTACAACATTACCTCCATGGTCACCTGACCCATCTCATATCCCGAATGGATCCTCTCAAGTATGTGTTGATGGCCCATCTTGAATTGTCATTATCCGGATGGCGGTTGATCCTACTGACAATTTGACATCGTCTATGTGATGCAAAAATGCACATCAAAGGTCGAGGAATTGCGGATCAAGGTTGGCGCACTTTTGCTGGGGACTACAAACCCTTGAAACATACTTCCCCGATGAAGGGGTAATGATAATTCAACAACAACATCGATCGATACATAAATGCGTGGAGAATGTATTTTGATGGTATTATTAACGAGAAAGCTCTCTGGGGGTGGAGGCGGTTCTAATATCCGATGCGGGGAAGCGGTATCCGTCGTAGTCAAATTGCGGTTTATCGGCACCAACAACACGGTGAGTATGAAGGTTGTATCATGGGGCTAAAACTTGCCGATTCGATGGGCATCGGCGGTTAAGCTTGTCTTTGGGGATTCGAATTGGTAATCAAGCAATCCACGGAATCTATCAAACCAAAAAATTACATTTCTTTGCCTTACCATCGGCAAGTTTCTGAGATGGCTTTGGAGTTGAAGAAATCTCCTTTCTACACATTCCTCGTAATAGGAATGATTTTGCGGAGATGCATTAGCAAGCGTTGGCCTCCTTGGTTTATATCTGGATGACAAGGAAAACATGCCGATCATCACGTTTACTCTGCAAAAAGCCCCGATCTATGGGAATTACGTTGGAGAAGTATCGGATGAACTACCTCCCATCCACAATCCTTGGTATCGACACATCGAGGAATATCTACGAGATGGATCTACACCATTGAGGTGAGCCTAAGCGAGAAGAGGCGGATTCATCGACTTCTTTATGAAATTTACTACGGCGGAGATGCACTCTACAAAGAGAGAGATTTGGATTAGGTCTCCTCGGATGTGCGGATAAAGACCAAGCTCGAGAGACTCATGGATGAGATCCGTGGTGGAGTATGTGGCCCTCACATGGCGGACCCCTACTTGTCAAGAAGATCCTCGAGCGGGGCATTATTGGCTTACACTCAAAAGTGATTTGTGATGATCACGTCGAGAGGTGCTATCGATGCAGATTCATGGGAATGCTATCCACGCCCCTCGAGGAACTCCTGATATGAGTTTGCCATGGCCCTTCTCGATGTGGGGAATGGGCGTGATCGGGCCCATCGAGCCCAAAGCCGATAATGGACATCGATTCATATTCACCATGATCGATTACTTCACCAAATGGGTAGAAGCGACATCCTTCCCCGGGGTTACTAAAAAGTTATCATTGCTTTTTCGCCGAAACAATGTTGTGTGTCGATATGGACAACGAGGAGGTCATTGTGTCGAGACAATGCTAAGAACCTCAACAACAAAATGATGGAGGAGTTATGCGAGAAAATTCCACATCAAACACCTCGACTCCGTCATCTAGTCCAAAGATGAATGGTCTTTGTTGAAGCGGCTAATAAAAACATCAAAAAGATCATGCGAAGAAAATGTCAGCGATCACAAAGGATGGCACGACCTCTTGCCCTCGACTTTATTAGCCTCTGAGAACTTCCATGCGAACTTCCTTTGGGCAACCCCCTACTCATTAGTCTATGGGATGGATGGGCACGGTGCTCCCCGTAGAGGTGGAAATGGAATCCCTCGAGTATTGATGGATGCTTTCGGTTGGATGAAGACCGATGGGTACAAAAGGCAGGTATCACCAATTGTCTACAATAGGCGAAAGGCGATCGCATGCTATCTTCCGTGGTCGATTATATCGACAAAGGATCATGCGATCCTGATGATGAAAAAGAAATCGACTTCTGGCAATTCAAACAACATGACTTGGTTTTGAAGAAGATCATTGACAACGAAGATCGATCTAAAGGAAAATTCGCTCCCTAGCTGGGAAGGCCCATTTGTTGTCGAGGAAGTATTGACGGGAGGTGCTCTCAGATTGCGAGGAAATGGATGGCGATGAATTTCCACGACTTATCAACTTCGGACAAGTGAAAGCGGTACTATATGCGAAGTTACCATCAAACAAACATCTGGTTTTGATCATCAAATCACCGGTCATTCGTTTTGAACCCTTTCCTTTCTACATACTCTTACGCCCCTCGAGGAAACATACCTTCAAACCCGGTGACTGGTTTACCTCAATTCAAACCTTCCATACAATTTTGGTTATCACGAAGGCGGATTTAACCTTTCACAATTTGATTTATCACGAAGGCGGGATTGAACCTTTCACATGCACTTGCGTTTATCACGAAGGCGGGATTAAACTTTTCTACCTTTGCGAGTTTATCACGAGGCGGGATTAAACTTTTTACGGATTGCGGTTTATCCCATTTATTATGGGATTAAACTTTCTTCTCGGTTTGTCCGGATATACTTGCACACATGGGATTCCCCATTTGGGATTCTTCTCTCCCATGATATTCATCTTGCATGGGCGAACTGCGATTATTCGTCGTCACGAGGGTGAACTCTCGACTGATCTCTCTTATAGAATGCGTAGGCAACCATATCTTTATATGGCGGTCATGACAAAAAAAACAACAAAAATTTTTACGCCTTTTCTTCACAAAAAAAAACAAAAACACACTTCTACACCTATCGCCTTTCACTTTCGGCGTTGAACCTCCTACACTAGGTTGAACTATGAGACTTGATCTCCTCTTGATAGGAGTGCGTGGCGACCATTTATGGTTCGATCTAACCCTACCGAACAAAAATTCTTGTCTGCGAGTCTTTGGGATCAACCTTCAATTGCCACATTTCGCCGGTTTGAGATCAAAGGGATGGAATTACCCTGACCTCTTCTCACAAATAGAAGATTCGGTGACCATCTAAGGCTGCGATCGTGCCTCGAAAGCAATACCAACCCATAAGAGATGGAATTAACTAGGCTTCTCACAAATAGAAATCTTGGCGACCATACGTGTAGTGCGGTCGATCTCGAGAGAGGAAGAAACCACCCTCCTCTCCACTTTTCCATCTGAGATACCGGTCCGAAGACACAAAGATGGTAGGGATTTCTGAAATCAATGATCCGTTACGAGAGATCTTGCGGCGTCTCGATGTCCATCTATCGAGGATAAGTTGAGAATGCATCAAGATCACAAGGCCACGAAGAAAGCAGGCAAACATCAAGCAAGTATCAAGGCATAACTAAAAGGAAGTGAATCAAAAATATATTTCCACCATGCCATACATATCTTTATTTGATATATACATATGTGTTGTACATGACAAAATGGCTAAGCTAGTGCATGCGAGGAAAATACAAAGCTATCTACGGATCTGTGTGTATCACGGACTATCGGATCTAACATAGCATCCCTCTCGATGAAGGCGGAGGAAGCTTTATGAGCTCCCTTGAGGGTATCTACTGAGCTAGCGGATCGGAGGCTAAGCTGCATGGTGGCATAATGCTCATCGATGTAAGCACTCATGTCGCAAAGGCAGCGATCATCGGGATCTCCTTGAAGTACTATCTGCAATGGCCACATCCCTAGCGAGATAAGGCGGCATCCGCTCCCCAATCAATGCATCCACTGGTGATCTAGCCTCATCCCTCTCTCTAATAGGCGGTATCTCTCTCATCAAGAGTTGTCGACATCAGCGGACCCCTAGCTTTGATCTCTATCATGGGTCATCGGATGTAAGCTCTGCTCCAAATGTTGTCTTAGAATCTTGAATAATGATGCTTTTCGGGGTGGGAGAATCCATCACAAATCTTTGGTGACCCAGATGATCGAATCATCGATGGGAATAATGGCCTCTATATAGGCTCCTCATCGTCGAATCGGTCTCTCACCTTTGTGGATCTCTACCATGGCCGATCACGATCTCTGTCTCCATCCATGCGGAATACTCTGTGAGAACAACTGGATGGTGACGAGAAAACTTCGGCTGACTCTCGTTGATCCCAGCGAGGCATCTGACTGGATCATCCTCCGTGATAAGCGGTGTGAAGCGAAAAAGCTGACTCACTGCCCCCTCATAAGGATGAAAATCCTGAAACTGGTCACGCTGACACATCACGGCCGATGGGTGGTAAGTAATCATGCCCCTCAATCCGGCCGGAGGAGATAATCCATGCCGGAGCATGAGTAATGAAAGTTGTAGGGTGAGCTAAGCCACGAACACGGCAATATGGCAAAGCGGATCCCTAATCCTGCCGGAAAAGGCGACCACGATGACGACATCATGCACTCTCTGATGAAATTGAAAAAGGAGTATGACATGGCTATATCTCTGGGTGAAACAAAACCCCTGCCATCTAAATGTGCTTGATCGGTCTCAAGTGTGACATAAACCACACATCTGACATGGCCAAGAGCTACTGTAAACACTCTGCTTGGGATAAGTGCGGCGGTATGTAGGTGACCTCGAGAGTCTCTGATGATCATCGATGCTGATGGTATGACCCTCCACGAGAGCTCTCTCTTTTGCATAATAATGGCGGCGATATCCGGCTCATCCATGTCTACCGTGGCATGAAGGCGTATGACAATACGCATAAAAGCGGTACATCTACTCTAATTTGAGCATGATGGTCCTCCGGTGTGGTGAAATCCCGGAAATCGATGTGCATAGCTATCCTCGAGCCAAACACATCAAAGCGAAAAATTTGGGATATCACGTGGGCGGATGTAATCTCGTCTGGACCACTCTACGTCTCAATCCGGTGAGGGTCATGAGCTATACGCTCATGTCTCCAATAGCCATATATGCTGAGAGTACATCGGCGGCGGCATCGTCGGCCGTGCATACTCCTCCAAAGTAGAGAGTCGACTCACAGGTCCCAAATCGGAAAAACTGCCTCTCCGATACCCGGTGCTCTAGCATACCCCTCTACAAAATCTGTGGGAACACTGAAACATCAACGGGGTCAGTAGTATCTTTGCGACAAATCATCTACGATCACCATATCGATGGTGATATACTATCATACCATGAGCGCATACGGATACCACCAAAAATGGTGGGGTATGATCAATCTGACTAAGCTATCGAAGAAGAAGACATACATGGGGCCGTGTCATAAGACCATCCGAAATTAAATCTTTGAATATCTCTGGACATACATACATATGCATAACATAATAACATGCATGATACAATAGATGGCAATATGATATAGGGAATGGAAAAGCGTACATACATTCTAAGTATATCATCATCTAATACATCTCTATCTGACTAAAATCTGAGGAAATGGGGGGAAGCTACTGAACATACAACGAGAGGCTATCAAAGATATAGCGAGAATGGGGCGAAGCTACCCGGATCTAACGAGAGGCCTATCGAAAAAGAAATAGCGAAATACATCGAGAAAAAGTCAAGAGTGTCGATATACACATCATCGATCATCCACTGATGTAACTCCTCTGAGTCCTTTGGATCTCTATCTACGGGGATGTCGGGGCGATCTGAGGAGGATCTGCTGCCGGCAAAGCCATATGGGTCATCACGAGGGGCGGCGCGAGGCTGGAAGGATCAAAAGTATCTACCTCTGAAGGATCTACGCCCAAATCTGCGAATGAAAAGATGTCGGTCCGGTCCTATTGAATGGGTCGATCTCATCAATCATGTCACATGAGTGGGATCTACGACACAGGCTAGCCAATCCATCATCATCACGGATCTGGAACCATATCCCCCATAAAGCGTGTGTGGCGCGAGTGCGAGCTCGATCGTGCGAGGATCCACGATCTTTGGAACATCTCTCACGAGACCGGGGCCCTCGACAATGTAAAAGCCGTCGATCCCCATCAATGGGATGTCGATGACGGGTGGCTGCGAAAGCAGGCGATAATTGCGCTGGCGGGGAGGCAAGATCGGCATCTGGATCTCTCTCTGTAGTGCTCCTAATAGCACGCTCTCTAAATAGAGCTCCATCCTCCATACATGAGAGAGGAATCCTGCGGGTGGAAATGGCGTACTCTACTCGATTGGTACCCATCCTCAAAACCAACTCCCAAATGCTCTCGAGTAGGGAATCCGTGTAATGACATCGGTATCGACAACTCAAGTATGGCGACAATGGTGAAACCCTCGTGACGGGGACCTCACCGGTATGGAATGATGCCATCTCCGTCCTCGTGGATAGGTATCTAAACCTAACACGCTCACGGGGCCGATAAACAGGAAGCCTCTCATAGGCCCCAAAGCGCCTTGACAAAAGGCAAACATCATCTGTTTGTCGGTCGACACTCTTAACCTATACATGGGAAAAACAAGAGAGAAACACTCACCGGCGTGAAATGGGTAGAATCCTAACCACGCCTCGGTCGAAGCCCTGCGATCGCATCGCATTCCCACGAGGAAGTAGGCAAAGGTGTAGGAACCCCAATCATACTCTCTATCACGGTCCCACGTGTCGAGTGGTATTTGATCAAAGCGAAGGACCGTAGAGAATTATCTGCTATAAGGCGACCCCTAATGATCATCGAGGAACAATCGTAGAAGAATCGATCCACGACTCTCACATCATCGGGTATAGGCTCACTCAATAGCCGCTTTCATAGCATCTACGCTCAAAGGACCCGTCTGACGAGAGTCCACGCCCCTTGGCGCCTCATTGGAACTCCCAACAAGGATCGGCGGCGGTGGGGTGATATCCGTCGTGCTGAGCACTGGCTCCCCTCAAACTCCATACACTGTGATAAAGCGCGATCCATCGGCGTCATCATCACCTCACGATCCAACAAATGGGTGGGTGAGTGCAGGTGAAACCACGCGCTCGAGACAAATGCCGAGGTAACCCCGGGGGGACGACGACGGGGTAGAATGGAGAAGAACATCCCAAATCCCGACCATGGACGATCGCTCTATAGTCATCATGCAAAGCACGATACATAGAGTGGATGCTAAACCAGTTCCCTCGGTTTGTGTGAAGCGGGAACCTACATCAAATGCGAGATCGACATCAGAATCCTTGACTCCTCATCGATAGGAAATAAGGAAGATTAAAGATCTAACTTCATACCTCGTTTGCGTGCGGTATCTTTGAAGGATGCCTACTCAAGTCACCTAGAAGATCTGGGTTTCGCCACTTGAATACTGGAAATTCCCTACGGGGAACACGACGGCGGGAAGCGGGAACCTCGATCGGTGCATCCTCCTCCTCGTCCTCGACATTCGGCACTTCACCCGAATAGGGCGTATCACCGCCTCCCACCAAGCAGCGAGGTACATCTAATAGAAGCAGCGGTGAGGCTCTTGAAGCTCTCCTCCGTACACGAAGTGGTCTACGGGAACTACTCGGTGATCGGATCCATAATATCACGGACAACAAGTCTCAAATCACCTCGAGAAAGGGTGTGGTAATTTCTTACGGAGCTTTTCAAAAAAATGCATTGCTTTAACATACATCTCTGATAGAGTTAAAAATGCGTGACTACCCAATACCTACATTTTGGGAAAATTTTGCCATAGCCCCTTTGTAAATGGGACTATCCACATGCACATAGGCATGACTAGGTGGCCATTCGATAGCACACACTATACTGCGATCATATACATCTACATGCATTAATCACATCACGGTAAAAATCCGTAAGTGTAGTCTAAGTACAATTGCGGATTATTTTACTTTTATGCCTTTACTCATTTGTCCTCATATAGGATAAGAAATAGCGGTAAAAGGTGCCAATTTATTTGCTTCAAAAGTCAAAATTTTTCACATCATTATGTTGACATGGTTTAATACTAACATTTGCTATGTTGAATATTTTTTATCAAGTCATATCGGCATGCATATTCCTTTACTACTATGTGTCTAAATGCATTTCATGTGATAAGTCATTTTCAGCGGATAGAAATTGGAAAAAAAAATACATGCATGTGTTACCGGGGCGATGAAAAGCGCTTATGCGGTGGCGAGAATATATGAGAAAGTTGCCCGAACTTCGGCGGATCGAAGAAGAGCTCTCAGATTTCCTTCATTTGCTGTGACTTGAAAATGACTTATAAAGCAACATTTCGCTATACATAAGCGCGGTTGGCCATGAGCTCACTGCGGCTCTCTGCGAGGTGTACTGCGGCACTCTACATGGGTCCCCCACCTCGGCTCGCTCGAGTTAGAGTTGAGAAAAAGGAGGTCTCACAAAATTTGAAAAGGCGAATCGGGAATAAAAGTGCTTTCTGCGATTGGCGGAATAGCTTTGAAATCACTGGTTTCTCGTCGGTCGAGTTAAACTCCGTCGTCTCAGCGGTATTCGCTTTGAATCACGGGGTATCTTATACCAATGAGCTCGACTTTCATAGATCATGCTCGGTAATACCCACAAAGGGTCGATGCCGTCATTTTTGAGGTCATGACCCTAAACTTCCCGGTGGGAATTCTGATATAAAACCACGAAATATTAAACCTCCCCGGTGGGGGAATTTACAATCTCGAAGTTATCAAACATCTCGTATCCCGTGAGGTCTGGCGTACAGTCATCAAACGTATCATAGCGTATCCCTTCTTCAAGCATCCTTCATCACGTATCCCATCATGGGAAGTTACAGCATAATCTGACCATTGATACACACATCGATGAAGGTCAAGCGACCTTGACATCATATCGACCGATGGAAAGTAAACCCATGAAGCAACCTTCCCCAATCCCGGTGAGGGCTACAACACAATGCTACCATTGACACATACATCGATGAAGGTCAAGCAACCTTGACAATACACCCGGCGAGGGATTTGTCGGTGATACACACATCAGCGAAGGTCGAGGCGACCACGAGCGACGACAAAGCTGTTGGCGATAACTTTCGACGAGAATGAGGGAATATGTTATACACATCCTCAAGCAGACAAAGCTTTATCCCCACGGATCTCTTACACACAAGAGGTACCTCTATGGAATATAAGGCGATGTGCAGGATTCAAGACTTTGGTGATAGCCCCAACGTCGACATCCTTGGAGACTTGGATCGCATGTCAAGCCATCATTTGATTGTCATCCCAGCGGGATTACGACAATCATGCATCATACATTTGCATCATGTTCTTTGCATATAGCATCATGTTTATCTTGCTTGCATTTCAAGTGTCTAGGATTCTTTATCCTATCCATGCCTTGCATTGCATGAATATGATAAAGAGGGGCATCATGTATGAACACTCGAAATTTTTTATATACTGTTACTAACATTACGGAGGAGGCGATTCGTCTTTCGGAGATAACCACGGAAGGCGACTTACATCCATTCCGGATACTCTAGGAAGTGCGAGTTCAACCGGAACATAAACCTGGGAACATCGGTTCCAACCGAAACACAAAGCAGGGAACTTCATCTCAAACCGGAACACACACGGGAATGTCATTTTCAATCTCGGAGATAACCCCGAGGTTTGCAAGATCAAAAAGGCAAAGCAACAACAGGAGAGGGCGGTTACATCTTGGTGATAACATGCGACGTTCGGTTCGATCCAGAGAAACAAAACTTTGGGAGTAGCAACTCCATCCTTGGTGATAGCCCCCGAGGATGCTTTTGCGATTTCGGCGATAACTCGAAATTGTTTGTTTCAAACACATGCGATCGACTTCAAGCTCGAGACCTCCTGTCGAGGCAATCATACCTCGGACCGGAGCTAACAAGCGGGTAGATAGGTTCTTTCATAGATGACCTTGCGGTATTCAAACACTTGCGGCGAGTCAATCTCGGATGTAACCACGAGCAGCGTCGCTTTTTCGCTCAAGCCGGCGATAACCGGTGAGTAAGGAGTCAAAAGCGTCATCTTACCGCCTCAACAAGATGATATCGCGGCATACCAACAAGTAGTCAATCTCGGATGTAACCACGAGCAGCGTCTACTTTCAACTCAAGCCGGCGATAACCCGGTGAGAGTCAAACATCATCTTGTCTCTTGACACTGCGCGTCGTCTCGACACTTCATACATACATACATACAACAATGTCCCACAAGAAGCGAGGAGTAACAATCCGAGTGACTATTACGGCGTGGCGGTACTTTGGATAGAATTTGAAGCTTGAAGACCATGGGCATAGACCCTCTTTCGACCCGTACAACCTCTAATCCATGTCATTGCGTAACTCTCGACACAAGCGGTCAGAAGAAGGTCGGATATACCTCGTTCGGATGCTCGGATTGAAGTTACGCAAGTTGAGCGGACATTATAGATTGCGAGTGCGCGTCTACTACGAGATGACCGGGACCCATGAGGCTCGGATGCACCACGACCGACGCGCGAGGTACAGCTGCGGGTGCCATGGGTGTACTGTGACCATCCATCTATATATACAAGCCTTGGAATTGACCATTGAAAAGAGAGAGAGAGAGAGAAAAAAAGCGAGGAAGCCTGTCCATTTTACTCTGCATACACATCTTTTGAGTGTTTCCTCACTTTTAAACACTTGTTAGCTCACATATAGCTATCTTTTATCCGGCGGGGAGGTGAGTGTTTATCCATTTAAAGTCATAGAAGTCTACTTTTTGGCGTACTTGTAAGCCTTCTCACATTATATAAAGTCTTCTTCTCATATTAGCACACCTTTGTTATACGTTGAGAGTCGTGTGTGTGTGTTTGCCGGACTTCGATTAAAGTGGTTTTCATTACATCATATATATATATATATATATATATATATATATATATATATATATATATTTCATATATGGACTAACATTATCGAGTTATGCCTCGATTGAGCCTGAACTTGATGGAGGCGTTTATTGCTTATATATATATATATATATATATATATATATATAATTGTTATCGGACATATCGATGAGAGCTGGATTTTACATCGGTGCATTTACTGCTATATATATATATATATATATATATATATATATATATATATATTGTTGTTATCGGATATATCAGATGAGCTTGGATTCACATCAGATTCGTTCTTGCTTTTATATATATATATATATATATATATATATATATATATATATATATATTTTTTTATATCACTGGAGTTTACTTACGTGGCGAGTTGATCGACTTTTACTGACTTTATTTACATTTAAGTCACCTTTGGAGTTTACTTCGTGGCGGTTGATCGCTTTTACTTTATTTACTTTATTTACATTTCGTTTTGTCCCACAGAGTTTACTTCGTATGGTATATATATATATATTATATATATATATATATTTATCACTTTTATATATTTACATTTCGATCCCCGTGGAGTTGCTTCGTGGTGGTGGTTGATGATATACGTATATATATATATATTTACAACTTTTATATATATAACTGCTTACTGCTTTCCATACAAATTGCAGTATCATGTGAGCCTAGGAATCATGTGATCACAGATTCAGTCTACTGAATCTAGATTCGGTTCCCATGATGGACATATTTTTAGTTATAAGCAGCTTGTACATTATTTTACAGTGTCTGAATTTCCTTGGATGGTTGTCATGCCCATGAGGAGTTCGGCACTGCTGTATATTATTTTCTCGAGAATGCTTCGCATCTCGAAAATAAAAGCAAACAAGCCGAACATTTAATAATAAAATGGAAGTATGAAAAGGTCTCAATTCCTATTGAGCACAGGGTTTGAAAAACCTCTTTTACAAAACTTCATTGATATATCTTGGTTAAAACTGAATTTTTCTATAAAATTCAAACCTTGTATATATAAGTGCGACGAGGCCTCTACTTTACTTTCAAATAATTGCACATTGATCACACACACACACACACACACACATTAATATAACAATTTCTTTGAAAAGTGGCGGTCGTAGTGGTAACACGGATGTCGGGGGTGCTAACACCTTCCTCCATAATCAAGCCCCCGGACCCAAAATGAATCTCGGTTTCACAGACCCGTCTAGCGGTGTCAAATCTTTGGGTCGATGTGCAAAAACTTTTTCGGTTGCGTTAGTGCAACGATTAAATACACCAATGGCGACTCTTAAAGTCAAATCGTCGACATTATACATATCGGACCTTTTCACTTGTTTTTTCAAACAAATCTCACATTAACATGAGAACACCAAAGAACAAGTAGCGAAAAGGGACACTCAAAAGCGTTTATTACCTCTTATATATATATATAAAATAATATATATAATAAATCGATAAGGGACAAACTCTTACGACTTTGGATCGTTTATAAAAAATAAATAAAATACCATATCGGAATGACTCTTAATATATATATATATATAAAAAAAAATAACACCCCTTTTGACCTTTGATAAACTTTATTTAAGGCCGAGATGAAACAACTTTGTACTTTTTATTTTAATACGAGGACCTCACCATAATAAAAAAAAAAAAAAAAAAAAAAAAAATGGCCAGTTTAAAAAAAAAGCTCTTAAACGACAACCTTTCCCTATATAAATATAATATTTTGTTATATTATATATATAAGAAAATATATTTGTTATTTTATAATTCTTTTATATAAAAATAGCAAATAAAAAAATAACTATTTTATAAGCTATTATAAAATAACAAATAAATAATATAAAATATTTTTATAAAAAGCAAATATTTTATAATATTTTTATATCCTATTATAAAATAACAAATAAAGAATATATAAAACAAATATTTTTTATAAAAACAAATATTTTATAAAAAAAATATTTTATAATAACAAATAAAGAATATAAAATATTTTTATAAAAATAGCAAATAAAGAATTATAAAAATATTTGTTATTTTATAATAGGATATAAAATAGGATATAAAATATTTTTATAATTCTTTATATAACAAATATATAATTTATAAAAATATTTATTTTATATAAGTCCCCTTAGGTATACCCATTTTTGGTATATATAACACTCAATAAAATAACAAAATATAACTTGATTAATAAATGAAACGCAGCGCCAAATATATAATTTATAAAAAAGTCTTATAAAGTTAGATGCTTTTTCAAGACATAACAAAAATACGCCTTTTAAATGAAGCCGAGGCCTTATATGTGAAAGCCTTCTATTCGGAAAACTCTTTACGTTCGTCTTTTTGGTTCGACTTTCTTTCCACGTCTTGATCCGATTCTTCCTCGAACTCTAGGGTCGGTTGTCTACATCAAGCAACGTAAAAATACATGCATATATGTAATATATACATAATGAACACATCCATTACTATATTAATTCACGGATTTGGGGGTGATTTGGAGGCCCTAGAACACATCCATTATCCATTACTTCCGATTACTGCGTCATTACTCAAATTTAACCAAATTTGGAGGCCCTAGAAGCGAACTCCAACAAATTAATATTTTAAATTAAAGTGGGAAGAAATTAATATATTTGTTATATAAAGAATTATAAAAATATTTTATATCCTATTTTATATCCTATTATAAAATAACAAATATTTTTATAATTCTTTATTTGCTATTTTTATAAAAATATTTTATATTCTTTATTTGTTATTATAAAAATATTTGTTTTTATAAAATATTTGTTTTTATAAAATATTTATATTCTTTATTTGTTATTATAAAAATATTTTTTTTATAAAATATTTTATATTATTTATTTGTTATTTTATAATAGGATATAAAATAGGTTATAAAATATTTGCTATTTTTATATAAAGAATTATAAAATAACAAATATATGATATAAAATAACAAAACAATATTTGCAAGGTGTAAGTAAGAGCTCATTCCCGATTAGTATTTTTTTTTTTTTTTATTTATTTTATGTAGTAAGAGCTTGTCGGTTTTGATTTTTTTTTTTTTTTTTTAAGCTAGGAAGAGGTTGTGCCGATTTGGATTTTTTTTTTTTATCTGTTTATAAGTCTGCATTCTTGGTCGTATTATTTAATATTAAAAATTCGTTTTAGTTAAATAAACCGACAACATGTTGACTATGGTGGGGTCCTCATATTAAAATAAAAGTCAGATAAGTTCATGCTCAAACTTGAGTATATTTATGTTTCAATCTCAAATTTTCCAATAAGTTTATCAACTCGGTCAAAAAGGGGTGTTAACATCCATAAAGAACCGGTTGCTATGGAAGGGCTCCTATATATATATATATATATATAGCTTTTATATATATTTAATCACACAACTTTCATATATAAACTGCAACATCATGTGAGCTTAGGAATCATGTGATCATAGATTCAGTATTCTGAATCTAGATTTGGTTCCCGTGATGGACATTTTCAGTTGTAACCAGCTTATAAATTATTCATGGTGTTTGAATTTCCATAGATGTCTCTCATGCCCACAAGGAGTTCGGTACTACTATGTATCTTATTTTCTCAAAGATGCCTCGCATCTCAAAAATAAAAAGCAATCAAGTCGAACACATAATAAAATGGAAGTATCAAAGTCCTCAATTACTATTGAGCATAAGGGTTTGAAAAACCTCTTTTACAAAACATCATTGTCATATCTTGTTAAAACTGAACTTTAATACAAAATTCAAACCCTTTGTATATAGGTGCAAACGAGAAATAGCATTACTTCCAGATAATTGCACATTGACCCACACACACACACACATTCATATAACAGTTTAATTGAAAAGTGGCGATCACCGTGGTAACACGGATGTCGGGGGGTGCCTAACACCTTCTCTCTGCATAATCAAGCCCCCGGACCCTAACGAATTTCGGTTTCACAGACCTGTTAAGCAGTGTTGCATCACTAGGTCAATGTGCAAACCTTTTTCCGGTTGAGTTGGTGCAACCATTTAAAAATACCAACTGGCGACTCTTACAGTCCAATCGTCGACATACACATGTCGGACCTTTTCACAACTTGTTTTTTTAAACAAATCTCACCTAACATGATAACACCAAAAGACAAGAACAGAAAAGGGACAATAAAAATCCCGACGTCGACACTCTTTTCTAAAGTTATAAATTTGAATGAAAGTACTTATTGAGCTTAAAATAAATATTTGATATCTTGAAATTATAAATTATTCATGGACCTATAATTTATGCTCTATCCTTGAAGCACTCTTTGATATGTGAAGTTGTACCATTAATCTATGCCATTTGATTTCGGCTTGCCATTATTAGATAAATGTTCAGAAGTTCTTTAAAAAAATTATAACTTACAGATTTTCTTTCGATTGAAGTCTTATGATAAATTGAGCTGAATGACTTTATAAATAAGGGACGTGTTATGAAAGACTATGCTACCGAACTACGCTATTGCGTTAATATGTTTGTGCACAATACATAGGTACAAAGGACTGATTTCTCTGCGTACGGAAATAGTTGTCCACGGACATTGACTGTTAAAGGTTAAGGTAGAGATACTTAATAACCTGGGACATAGCTCAGTGGTCTTGTGACCCTTAGTTAATTGTTCAAATCTTTTCTTATGAATCTTCTTGTTGAACATTCCTTGATTATAAAGCCTTTACAAAACTCTGTGGTTGTGGTTTGAATTCATTCAAACAATTCTCTTTCTTGTTACTGAACTTTTATTCAATTTCTTTTATTCTATTGTTCTTAAATAATATTACTTGTTGGGCAATTCTATTGGTCACTCTTACTAAATAAAATGAAAAGGCTAGAGAATCCTCATCTGAGAAGGGTAAAGGAAAATTGCAGGAGTAAATGAGTAGTTAGCCATAACTTTTGTAATAGGTTAACCAACAATATACATATATATTTTTGGATGTAATGAACATTTTGATATTACTGTATGTAATGTAAAGGTTAGACAACTTGGGAATCGTTGATGTATATAATATATTTTGTAAAGATTGTTCTAGTGTCTGAGGTTATCGAATGTGAATGGGTAGAATAACAGGTGATGTAGTTCAATCGTGAGCACTAGATCTGAGGGTAAAGATACCTGGATTTGGGGGTGTCACAATACGTGTGTCAAATAGACAAAATTTGGATATTTTTGGGAATGGGCATTATGTACTCTGCTAGTTGGGCGCTGTCGCGCTGCCCACAAGCCTATTTTGGGCGCGGTCGCGCTGGAATAGTGTCAGGCATGACTGTTTTGACCTCCTATAGTAAATGAGCACAACTTTTTCATATGAACTCCGATTGCGATGATTCAAGATGTTATGGAAAGCTAAGAGGTATACCTAAAACTTTCATTTAATAAGTTTTGAGATTTGAGGTCGGGAGCAGGGTTGAAAATAGCCATTTGTAGGACTATTGTGCAGTCGGAGGCAATCAGAAGGCGTTGGGCATGCGCGTATGCAATGTGTAATGCTTCCGACGATAAAAGATGTTATTTTAAGTTCTAAAATATGAACATTATGAAATATAAAGATGTTTAACATTAATCAATAATGAATTAGATAAATGTGTGAGCATGTTAAGAATATGCAATGGAGGTTAATCGGGCGTGTGACGCATGAACGTCAAACCGCCGTGTTAAGTGTTAATGAACTTAAAAAGTGTTTCGATTTCAAATGAAACAAACATTATAAGATATGGAATGGGGTTGATATAAACCAATTTGAGCGTCATTAAGTGACTAATTGGTATGTTCTACATTATTGATACACATAGGTTATTCAAAGAGTTATGTAGCGTAAATAGTAAAACAGCATAAAAGACAAGTTTTTCAACTTCATATGATGATTTTCTTATGAAGGTTATGTGATTTATTAAACTTCAAATTTACGCAATGCTTATATATAATGTGAATTCTAATCGTATGCAAATCTTTAATGCTAGTACGATATGTTGAAGCTGTGCTAATTCGCAAAGTTGTATATGTTGATATTTGAATTTCATTAATTCCATGAAGTTCATTGTATGAGATGAGATGATTATGTTAAAACAAAGAGATAAACCATTCCAATTCAAAAATGGTATTGATAAAGATGTGAATTGTAATAATTCTCTAATTTTGATAATTGATAGTGTCAAATCAAATAATTTAGGCAATTTATGGTATAGGTTGCACTCCGTACAATAGTGTGTTGATGTAAGACCCCAACTTATTATTAATGAAATTGAATTTTCTCTATTTTGAAATAGTAAGGGTTGATTTGATTAATGTGGTTAGTTAGGGGTAAAATGCATAAATATTTCAAATAAGCAAGTGGTTATAAAATATTCATTGTTGTCGGGGAATATTCCTTTGGTCGGGAATATTCTTACTATAGGGAAATATTCATACAACGGCGCAGCCTTGTGTAGTCCCCATAACAGAAAGGAATTGGATGAAGAAAACGACAAGTATAAGTTGTTTATAAATAACGGCGTAGTTATTCAGAATTTATCTTGTTGGAATACCGGTGGTTAAAAACATAGTAACTTTACGGTATTGCACCAATTATTGATTCTTACGTGAAGAAGGCACTACTCGATAATTGTTACAGTAATTCTTTATTCAATATTTTATTTTATTGATTGATAATTGCTACGTTGATATTTTATATTATTGTTGTTTCAATAATTGTCATTACACGATATTTTCCATTATCGGATCAATAATTCATATTATTTGAATAATATTATTAGATAGCATTATTGGCAATGTCTAGAAAGTTTTGTACAGGAGAGCTTTGGTCACCTAATTTGGCGTCGATAAGGAGAAATCCTTATTGGAAACCCCCCTCTTTCACAGGAGCGATGCGGTTTATCGGTATTGTGATTACGTAATATTATTTATGAATAATTAATTATTGATTATTATGATAAAGAAAATATTCATTTTATGTGGATATAGATGGAGAAAATTTTAATGTGACAATTATTGAAAATTGATATTTTATCTTTTTTGATAAAATAATTCATTTTAAATATATTATTATGTTTTAATAATATAATAATGGTGATATTTTTTACAATGAATTTGGGATATATGAATAAATGAGGAGGAAGAGTATTTTTGTAATTAAAAATATTTAAAACATGTTTTTTATGTTTGTGGACCCCATTTCTTGACTAAAATTTGATTATAGCTTGTAAAATCGTCCGTATGTGGATTTCGATCAATTTTTGCTTGAAATTTGGAAAAACTTAAACTTACAAAGTTGTAGAGAATGGAATTTCCTATGGAATGGACCTAAGGTTCGAATTTTTCTGATAAAAGGGCTATTTATTATGAATTATTGAAGTTCCGAAGTTCTAGAATAAATGATTTTTGAAGTTTTAATTATTTTTTTAAGAAAAACATTTTTGGTGAGTTGAGTGGGTCCCACGTGTGATATAAATGTGTTGAATTCAGATTCAAGAGGTGGACGTGACAAAAATTTATATATAATAATATTTTATTAAATTTTCTGCTTTGGTGTTCTAAGCATTTTTCTATAAATAGGGTGCTTAGGTTAGAATTAAAAATCACACCAGAAACAAGTTTTTTCTCTCTTTCTCTCACTATATTATCGAGCGTATTCTTGTGACTATTTTGAGACTTTGAGTGTTGCTATATCTGATTGAAGTTCCCTTGAGATTATATCTAGTATTATTCTAGTAAAAATACTCATCTTTTCGAGGTAAGGATGTTATTTTTTTAAAATTATATTATTTCTTCAAATATCATTATACCGAAAAATTATTAAGATTTTTCTTGTGAAATTCTTGTCTTTTAGTGTCGGGGTTATTATTCACGATACGGCCTTTATTCACGTATCTGAAGACTATTCACGAATACAAGACTTATTCACGGAAAATTAAATTTTCATTTTTTGTTCAAGATATCTATTATGGATACTAGCTTTGATTGTATCCATGTTTTAATCATTCTTGAATTTTACTCCACTATGATTATTTATGAAGTATTTTTGAACTCGGATTGTTTAAAATACGAATCCTTACTATTTGTTCTTTTGTTTCACTGGATTTGTTGTCTTTAAAATATATTTTTTTCATCATCCTCAGTCCTAAATGATGATATTACTGAATATCTTTGGCCTGTAGTGCAAAGATGGTTGATTTTCTTATGAATATCTTTGGCTGTAGTGCAAAGATGTATAGGTGTTTAGATGAACATGACTAACTGATGAATATCTTTGGCCTGTAGTGCAAAGATGAATATTTGACTTAAGATGTATAATGATTGATGTTACAGGGATAAAATATTGATGATGGACTTTTAAATTCATAGATAATAGTAGATTTCATTCTCTACATAACTCTTCTATGAATTATTATTTTCGCTGTGAATATTGATTTAAAACTTGTTGTCTATTGTATTCTATCAGATTTTTCCCTATTGAAGAGTAACGATAATTTGTTCTATATTATCATAGTCATAATATTCTTTACTGGGCTAGTTGAGCTCACCCTTTTCCTTTTTGTTCCATTTTTCTTCTCAGGAGGCGAGAATGTAGCGAGTACTAGTCGGGGTATGGAATGATGGTTCTAGAAGTTGTCATAGTAATCCGCACTATTTTGTAAAATAGTGTATCAATAATTGTAATGAGGACTTATTTGAGTGTGGATATTGTCTAGATGATAATATTTGTATTTAAACTCACGGTTTATGTGTTGTCGTATTTTGAGCGACAATTGTATTAATAAAGTTGTAGTTGTTTACATACCATGTATTTGGCGACTCGAGAATGGGTGTTGTATACCTATTTTGGGGGCGTCACGGTTGGTATCGAGCTTAGGGATTTGATCTCTGGCGGAGATCGGGAGAATAGAACTAGGAGGGAGAGGCGAGTAAATCCTTCGCTAGCTAGTGTGTCCTACCTAAGCTTATTTGTTGGTTGAATTGTCGAATATAGGGATATTATGTGATATGTTAATTTCTTTAATTAACCCTTGTTTTATGGCAGTATTTGAGAATGACAACTGAGAATGTTAACAGTAGAGCAAATGAGACCGTAGAGACACCTTTACTCACCAATGAGGAGAACGTGCAACAGGCTGGCAATGTTTCTCCTGTAAACAACACAACTAATCAGACGATGAACAATAGGATGTTTAGAAGCTTTTTGCAGTTCATGCAAAATCAGACGAGGGAGACTCGTGTTCAAAATACAGGTGGAAATGATAGCAAGGCACGATTTATCACAGCCAAGCAGTTCAAAGAGTTGGATCCACCAGAATTCTGGGGAAAGTCAGATCCGATTAAGGCGGAGACGTAGGTCATGCAAATTACCAAGATATTCGACGTCTTAGGATGCACGGAAGAACAGAAGGTTCCATTCACCACCTTTATGTTCCGTAATGAGGCAGATTACTGGTGGAAATCTGTGAAGCATACCCATCCAGCCGCACTCAGAATGTCTTGGGAGACATTCCAGAAACTGTTCAATGATAAGTACTTTCCTGAAAGTATTCTTCATATAAAGGAGGTGGAGTTTATTAGATTGGAACAGAATAACATGACGGTATCTCGATACCAGGCGAAGTTCGCAGAGTTATCCAGGTTTGCACCTCATTTGGTGGAGAATGAGGAACGTATGACGCGGATGTTTCTGAGAGGTTTGAAACCCGACATACATCAGTATCTCATTTCTCATAAATTTTCTCTATATTCAGATGTTGTCAACATGGCTCAATTATTAGAGTGAGATAACGAGTACGTTCAACCAAGGGACCACAACTAGGGTCATACCGGTGACAGCAGTCATCGGAACAACGATAACCAGTGGGGAAAGAAAAATACAGACAAAAGCGATAACCACTCTAGTGGTAATCATGGCCATGAAAATAGAAGAAGCGAGTCGGGGGGGGGGGAGATTTTAAAAAGAGGAGATTCAACAATGACAATGTGAAGATGTCAGCACCAGCAACAATTGGTTCTAAGGGAGGAGAACAACCACCGGTTATATGCTATAAATGCGAGAAAGAAGGACATATCAGCCCAAACTGCCCACAACAGTTCAAGGTATGTTATAATTTTAGAAAGGAAGGACATATCGCTCGAGATTGTACGGTAGAAAAATCAAGTCTAGTGGGGTTGGTGACTCAAAAGACTATCCCAAAAAAGTCAAAGCCAACGGTTCCTAAAAGAGCGTTTTTCGTGACTGGTCAAAATGCGAGGAACCCAAACGAGGTGATCACGGATAAGCTAATCATAAATTCTTGCGAAGTTTATATCTTACTAGATACCGGTGCTACCCATTCATTTATCTCTCCTGCTTGTGCTCAACGTTTAAACTTAACTCCGGAGAAATTAGACTTTGACTTATCTGTGGAGATTCTGTTAGGAGAAACTTTCATTACATCCATTGTTTATAAATCTTGTTTGATCCAAGTTGGCACCATCACATTACATGTTAATCTTATCTCTTTAAAGATACTTGCTTTTGATGTGATTTTAGGGATTGATTGGTTAACTACTCATCATGCCAAAATTGTTTGTTTTCGTAAGGTTGTTAGTTTTCATATTCCTAACCAACTTTGTTATGCGAATTCAACAACTAAACCACTAAAATCAATCTTTGTCATATCAAGTCATAAAGTTATTCGTTTATTGAAAAACGGATGTCAAGCTTTCTTAGCCCATGTTATGGATTTGAATAAAGACACGTCAGATTTGAATAATATTCCTGTTGTTAGTAAATTTCCTAACGTATTTTCTGAAGAACTTCCCGGTCTACCCCCAGAACGTGAAGTTGAATTCTTTATTGACCTTGAACCTGATACAAAGCCCATTTCTAAAATACCCTATCGAATGACTCCTATTGAACTTCAGGAGTTAAAGGTCCAACTACAGGAGTTGTTGGACATTGGTTTTATTAAATCTAGTACATCTCCTTGGGGTGCTCTGTTTTATTTGTAAAGAAGAAAGACGGGAGTATGCGACTTTGTATTGACTATCAAGAATTGAACCATGTCACCATCAAGAATAGGTATCCGTTACCTCGCATTGATGACATGTTTGACCAGTTGCAAGGAGCACAATTCTTTTCAAAGATCGATCTTCGATTCGGATATCATCGGTGAAGATTAGAAGGCGAGGATATTCAAAGCGCCTTTGAACTCGATGCGAGCATTATGAATTCTTAGTCATGTCTTTTGGATTGACTAATGCTCTGCGACTTTCATGGATATGATGAACCGAGTATTGAGGAATATTTGGATCGGTTCATTGTTGTCTTTATTGATGACATCCTCATATATTCCAAAAGCCGTGAAGATCATGAGAACCATTTGAAATTTGGTACTCAAAGGCTTCGTGAAAACAAGCTTTATGCTAAGTTGAAGATATGCGAGTTCTGGCTTGAGCAAGTAGCATTCCTTGGGCACGTGGTGTCAAAACATGGAGTATCTGTTGACCCAGCGAAGATTGAAGCAATACAAAGTTGGGAGCAACCGAAGTCGGTGGCCAAGCACGTAGCTTTACGGGCTTAGTGGTTATTATCGGAGATTCGTGGAAGGATTTTCTCGAATCGCTACTCAGATTAACTTCGGTGACTCGGGAAGATACAAAATTCATATGGAGCGAGGAATGCGAGAAGAGTTTTCAAGAGCTTAAGAGGAGACTCATTTGGCACTGTTACGACAATACCATCTAGTTGGATGGATTTTTATCTCTGATGATGCTTCGGGCAAAGGGTTAGGGTGTGTTCTCATGCAACATGGGAAAGTTATAGCCTATGCTTCGCGATAACTTAAAGAATATGAGAGGAATTATCCTACTCATAATCTAGGGTTGGCAGAAGTTATGTTCGTGCTAAAGATCTGGAGGCACTATCTATATGGAGAGAAAGTGGATATATTCAAACCATAAAAGCCACAAATATTTCTTCACCCAAAAGGAACTCAACATGCGGCAACGATGTTGGCTCGAGCTGTTAAAAGATTATGACCACACCATTCAATACCATCCTGGAAAAGCGAACGTGGTAGCTGACGCATTGAGTAGAAGATCATATGCGGGAACGAGTGCAATGTTGTTAACACAAAGGCCCATTTTGTGTGATTTACAAAAGATGAAGATAGAAATTAAGAATCCGGGGACCCATGCGATGATGTCAAGTATACGCGTAGAACCGACTTTAATCGATAAAGTTAAAGTTGTTCAAGCCACAGACCCGGAGCTGATGCGTATGAAAAAGAAATTACAAGAAGGTGCTATTCCAAAAGCAAGAATCGATGAAGAAGGAATACTTCGAGTCCACTCCAGACTTTGTGTTCCTAATGACTCTGATTTGAAATACAAGATCATGATGGAGGCACACAATACACCGTTTTGCAATCCATCCTGGAAGTACCAAAATGTATCGTGATATTCGACATACATTTTGGTGGAACAATATGAAGAGAGAGATTGCAAAGTTTATCTCGAGGTGTTTAACTTGTCAACGTGTAAAGGCGGAGCATCAAGTGCCTAAGGGTCCATTGCAACCACTTGAGATTCCAATATGGAAGTGGGAACACATTACCATGGATTTCGTTATGGGTCTTCCCACAGTTTCTCAAGGCATAGATGTTATTTGGGTTATTGTTGATAGATTAACCAAGTCTGCTCATTTCTTTCGACGTCTGGAGACTTATTCCCTTGAACGTCTTGCTCGTATGTATGTAAATGAGATTGTGAGATTGCATGGCATGCCAGTATCCATAGTTTCGGATCGTGACCCAAGATTCACTTCACGATTTTGGGTTAGCTTACAAAAAGCTATGGGCACGGATTTATAATTTAGTTCGGCATACCATCCTCAAACGGATGGACAATCAGAGAGGACTATTTAAACTCTTAAAGATCTATTAAGACTCTGTGTCCTAGACTTCAAAGGGAGTTGGGATAAGTATTTACCATTGGTGGAATTCTCTTACAACAACAGTTATCAGGCAAGTATAGGTGTGGCCCCATTTGAAGCATTGTATGGATGAAAGTGTCGCTCTCCAGTATGTTGGGACGAGGTGGGTGAAGCAACATTATTGGGACCAGAGTTGGTACGTATAACTACAGAAAAGATCCAAATGATTCGATAACGTATACAAATGGCACAAGATCGACAAAAGAGTTATGCGGATCTTCATCGAAAGGACGTGGAATTTAGTATCGGGGATCATGTATTGTTGCGTGTGGCTCCATGGAAGGGAGTTACAAGATTTGGAAAATGAGGAAAGCTCAATCCATGATTTATTGGTCCATTTCAGATTCTTAACCAAGTAGGAAAAGTAGCATATAGACTCGCGTTACCTCCAAGCATGTCTCGTGTTCATAATGTTTTTCACATATCTGTGCTTCGTAAATATGTGAAAGACCTGAACCACGTTATTGAGTTAGAACCAAACGAGATAGCCGAAGACTTAACGTACGAGGAGGTACCTGTCAAGATCTTGGATAGGAATGAGCATGTTTTACATACAAAGGTCATACCACAAGTCAAAGTTTTGTGAAGGAACCATGCTATTGAGGAAATGACCTGGGAGTTGGAAATGGAAATGAAAGCGAGGTATCCTCACCTTTTCGAAACACCAGGTACGTACGTCAATTTCGAGGACAAAATTTCATAAGGAGGGAAGGTTGTAAGACCCCAACTTATTATTAATGAAATTGAATTTCCTCTATTTTGAAATAGTGAGGGTTGATTTGCTTAATGTGGTCGGTTATGGGTAAAATGCGTAAATATTTCAAATAAGCAAGTGGTTATAAAATATTCATTGTTGTCGGGGAATATTCGTTTGGTCGTGGAATATTCTTCTTCTTTGGGGAATAAATGATGACGTCGCGACCTTGTGTGGGCCCCATAATGGAAAGCGATTGGATGAAGAAAACGACAAGTATAAGTTGTTTATAAATAACGATGTAGTTGTTACCGTTAATACTGTTGGAATACCCGGTGGATAAAACATAGTAGCACACGGTATTGCACTAATTGTTGATTCTTACGTAAGAAGGCACTACTCAATAATTGTTATAGTAATTACTGTTCAATATTTTATTTTATTGATTCAATAATTGCTACGTTGATATTTTATATTATTGTTGTTTTAATAATTGTCATTACACAGTATTTTTCATTATCAGATCAATAATTCATATTATTTGAATAATATTATTAGATAGCATTATTGACAATGTCTAGAAAGTTTTGTCTAAGGAGAGGTTTGGTCACCTAATTGCGCGCTAGTAAGGAGAAATCCTTATTGGAAAGCACCCTCTTTCCTGGAAACGGCCTGGTTGTCAGTATTGTGATTCTGTAATATATTTATGAATAATTAATTATTGATTATTATGATAAGAAAAATATTCACTTTATGTGGATATAGATGGAGAAAATTTTTAATGTGACAATTGTTGAAAATTGATATTTTATCTTTTTCGATAAAATAATTCATTTTAAATATATTATTATATTTTAATAATATAATAATGGTGATATTTTTTACAATGAATGTGTGATATATGAATAAATGAGGAGGAAGAGTATTTTTGTAATTAAAAATATTTAAAACATATTTTTCATGCTTGTGGACCCCATTTCTTGACTGAAATTTGATTATAGCCTGTAAAATTGTCCGTATGTGGATTTCAATCAATTTCTGCTTGGAATTTGGAAAAACTTAAACTTACAAAGTTGTAGAGAATGGAATTTTCTATGGAATGGACCTAAGGTTCAAATTTTTCTGATAAAAGGGATATTTATTATGCATTATTAAAGTTCCGAAGTTCTAGAATATTTGATTTTTGAAGTTTTAATTTTTTTTTTAAGAAAAATATTTTTGGTGAGTTGAGTGGGTCCCACATATGATATAAATGTGTTGAATTCAGATTCAAGAGGTGGGCGTGACAAAAATTTATATATAATAATATTTTATTAAATTTTCTACTTTGGTATTCTAAGCATTTTCCTATAAATAGGGTGCTTAGGTTAGAATTGAAAATCACACCAGAAACAAGTTTTCTCTCTCTTTATCTCTCTATATTATCGAGCGTATTCTTGTGAGTATTTTGAGACTTTGAGTGTTACTATACGGTACAAGTTCCCTTAGCACTATATCCAGTATTTCAGTCAAAAGTACTGTCTTTTCGAGGTAAGGGATGTTATATTTTTAAAATGATATTATTTCTTCTAATATCATTATGTCGGAATATTGGTAAGATTTTTCTTGTGAAATTCTTGTCTTTTAGTGTCGGGGTTACTATTCACGTATCGACCACTATTCACGATATATACTATTATTCACGAATCTGACTATTTACAAAAAAAAATTAAATTTTCTTTTTTTGTTCAAGATATCTATTATGGATACTAGCTTTGATTGTATCCATGTTTTTATCATTCTTGAATTTTACTCCACTATGATTATTTATGAAGTATTTTTGAACTCGGATTGTTTAAAGTACGAATCCTTAATATTTGTTCTTTTGTTTCACTGGATTCGTTGTCTTTAAAATATATTTTTTTCATCATCCTCAGTCCTAAATGATGATATTACTGAATATCTTTGGCCTATAGTGCAAAGATGGTTGATTTTCTTATGAATATCTTTGGCCGTAGTGCAAAGATGTACAGGTGTTGAGATGAACCTGACCAACTGATGAATATCTTTGGCCTGTAGTGCAAAGATGAATATTTGACTTAAGATGTATATTGATTGATGTTACAAGGATAAAATATTGATGATGGACTTTTAAATTCATAGATAATAGTAGATTTCATTATCTACGTAACTCTTCTATGAATTATTATTTTATAATGAATATTGATTTAAAACTTGTTGCTCATTGTATTCTATCGATTTTTTTTCTGTTGAAGACTAACGATAATTTGTTCTATATTATCTTAGTCATAATATTCTTTACTGAGCTAGTTGAGCTCACCCTTTTCCTTTTTGTTCCATTTTTCTTCTCAGGAGGTGAGAATGTAGCGAGTACTAGTCGGGGTATGGAATGATGGTTCTATAAGTTGTCATAGTAGTCCTCATTATTTTGTAAAATAGTGTATAAATAATTGTAATGAGGACTTATTTGAGTGTGGATATTGTCTAGATGACAATATTTGTATTTAAACTCACAGTTTATGTGTTGTAAGTATTTTGCACGACAATTATATTAATAAAGTAGTTGTTTTTACATACGTATGTATTTGGCGACTCAGAATGGGTGTTGTATACCTATTTTGGGGGCGTCACAGTTGATGTAGGTAGATATGCTTATGATTGCAACCTATGCAATGATGTGACAGTTATACACAATAACGTGCTAGACCAATATCCGCACTTATGTGCAATTCCAATAAATGTTCGAGTATTGAACGACTTAAGGTACAAGAGTTCTATATAACCAAGAACTATATTGAGAAATAGGTCGATGTTATAAGAATGTTTTTAAATGTGATAATTATTAGTACGATGTTAGCGATGGTATATTAAAGGAAATCAAATTTATTCATATTTCTTCGTATGACTTCATAATTTTGTTCAATTGTTGAAGATGTCAGACAAATGTTATTATGTTCTTATGATGTTGTTTATTCAACTGTTTTATATTTTCTGAGTAATTGAATGCTCATTCTTACTATATACAAAAGTTGTACAGCTAAGCCAGAACAGACCGAAGAATTTGATAAAGTTAGAAGATGAATGTTTAACGATTGAAGATATATTGTATTAATTGTAATATTTTTAAATGATGTAATATTCATTTTCATTATGTAATGATGTATTAGTAAAGGTCTTAAACCTGTTTTTAGATAAGATGTATTGTAATAAATATAGAGATTATATTTATGATATTAAGATGGATGATTAGCATCGTGACGCACTGAACGCGAGTTTGAAAGTGGATCCGGATTTGGGGGCGTTACATTGATAGTAACTACTTCGATGAATAATAACTTCGACAGTCAACTTCAGAATAAACCTTTTAATACTTCAACTTCATACCTTACTTAAAAGTGAAATAAGAGAGTGGGGGAAATTATTGGGTATACAACTGAAGCTGGAGCTAAGAAGCCGAAGAACTACTTTTATAAATCATTTGAACGCCGAAGATGTAGTTAACAAGCTGGAGGATTACTATTATAAATTCTTCAATAGCCAAAGCTAGAGCTAAGAAGTAGGAGAATTACTTTTATAAATCCTTCGGCATAAGAATTAACAACTATATCTAAAATATTACCCAAAGGACTATACATTAAAGAGTCTCATAAAGCTGAAGTATTCTTCGGACTTACATCGTCTGTAGTACCATTTAGCGACAACTTGACTTCAGCCTAAATGGGGCTCTCGCTATTAACGTCCAATTTGATATCTCCTTGACACATGTCAATATTGTAAAAACCACACAAATGGTTAGTGGGACACCTAAGTGGACAAGTGGCTACTAAGCATGACACTTGCCACACAAATTAAATACTAAACATCCAAACCAACCCAGGCTCTCACATACACAACACTATGCTTTGGGGCAAGGAGTTAGGTGTTGGACTAGCTTAATGAGACAGTTGTCCTTCTGCCATTGGTCTTAAGGCACTATAAATAGTTCTCCATGTAAAGAGCTAAGAGAAGAGGCATTTCTAAACATTTAGACTTTATTTTTCTCTATTGTGCCAAAAAGGTTTCAAAAAGTTGGTAACACCAAACTCCTCCCTCGGGCTTTATATATTATAGATGAAATGTGTAATATTTTGACAATCGTGATGAACAAATTTTACTAAATTATAGTAACCGATAAGTGAATAAACCTTGGATTTTCACCATTATTGATTAATATTTTGTAAAATCCATTTGAATTTCAGGAAGTTCTCATTGAGGCATTAAACCTATTGGAATTTCTTTCTCTTGAATATTTATTACAATTGGATGTTACATTAAATATTCAATACTATAAAATTATTTTATGATTTTATTAGATTTTTTCACAAACAAATATGAAGCTTCGTTTCAGGCATCAACCGTTCTTATTTGTTGCACATATTACTACGTTAACCCTTCTTATACCCTATTATTTTCACACAGGAGGACAATAATTTGCCAATTGTTGTATAGTTTTTCTTATGCCTAAAAACTCCCTTCTTTGTACGTGTCGACTGTCGTCATATTTGTAGGCTTTGTGTGGGTATGAAATTCCATGTGTTTGGTGGCAAACTGGTAATTTTAAGAGCAAACAATTTGTTAGGATATGGAGTGTAGTAGAGTTTGGTGTATGCAATTGGTTGTAGATGGGTTTTTTTTTTATTATTATTATATATTTAATTGTTATTATGACTATTATTATATTAATTTATCTATATTTAATAGAATTAATGAGTGTTCTCTATTTTGGTCGCATAATTTTTGCATAGAGTTATTGGTGGATAGGAAAAGACATAAATGTTGGATTTTTGCTATAAAATTTTATTTATATATGTTGGACATTTATTTATTAATAAAAATACATTATTTATAATTCATTAAATGATCATTTAGTTTGTTTATATAAATCTTCAAATTATATATTTTGGTTTATGTGGATAATTAGATGTTATCCACACAATATACAAATCATATGTAATATATAATAAAAAAATAATAGTTTATAACCTAGAATGATTTGGAGATATACAGAATATGATTTATTTTGATCATGAGAATTGAAATTCTAATTAAAGTATTAGTGCATTAACGATTTGTGCATTAAGCGGATCATGTGATAATATTTTATTTATAAAATATTTTCACATAAATACTAATTTGCAAAGTTTATTGATTTTGAAATAATAATGGACTTAGTATTGTTATATATATATGGAAATAATACATAACATCTATTTGTTATGGATTAAAAATTGACAAATACCATCTTAACCTTCCATTCCAAAACTCAAGGGTTGGGATTGAAAAGCCCAATATGTTGTGTGCTACTTAAAATAGCGGACTAGATTAAAACTTCTTTAAGACGGTTATGCCCCCACTAAACATTAGATGCCCAGGCGGATATCGAGTTTGCTCCAACACATGCTTTTACCACTATGAAATCTTATAAGTGCTGTGAATCTTATAGGTGCTGTGAAATCTTTTGAATAAGGGATAATTTTTAACACTCACTTTTGATAGGAAAGAATAACTTGCCATTCATCAACAGAAACTTAATTGTAACTTAGTTACACACTCTGTTTTTGTTAACTCGGTTATACATACTCTGTTTTTTGTTTTTTTGAGGCTATGTTTTTTGTCTCTGTGGGCAATTCAGGATGGTGGATTGATACAAATGCTTGGCTACCTGTAGAGCCACTTGCTGCTCTCTTTTTCATTCTTATACATGGTGGTTTGCTACCAAATGCTTGCACTATCAGATTTCAATAAGTCTTTGTTTTGTGGGTTTTTCCTAGGATTTCAACATGAGTATCTTGGCAGCCTATTTACGTCCAGGAACAAAATCCGAAATTGTTAAGGTTTGAAAGCGTGCGTCAACTTTGTTTATGCAGTTGTACGTTGTAACCTTTATCTGAAACTTTTAAGGTTCAAAATAATCCTGCTGGTGAACTTGTTAGCATCCAGCGACTATGATAAAGAACACTCGTACAATGAGAATGGTGGCCAGTTTTGCAGTATGGGTGGTTGATTTATATGTATCCCAATTATATATAGAATGTATATTGGGAAAAATTATTTTTACTCCATTGTGGTTGTAGTGTTTTAAACAATTAGTCATTGTGCTTTTAAAATATTCAATTAAATTTAAAACATTTTTTTATAAAAATATTGATCAATGATTAGATTCGATTTCTTGGGACGGATGTTAAAAAATTGGGTCAATTTTCCTATGAGACTTTTGAAAAAAATAAATAAAACAAGTTATTTCTACGTGATGTTTAGTTAGCAAAATTCTTATCTTATTGAAATTCTGTGACTTAAAAAAAAATGATTAGTAACTGTGATTTTAAAAATATTTTTATGTTTTATTTTATATTTGTTTTTACCTAAATATTTATAATATGTATAATATGAATAAAAATTAATATTATAATATTTATAATATGTATGTTTTATTTTAAAAATAAAAATAAAAATACTTTTATGTTCTAAAATACTTATAAAATTTTTTAAAATAAAAATATTTTTATGTTTTTTTCTTTTCTTTACCTAAATATTTAAAATATGTATAATATTAATAAAAATTAATATTATAATATTTATAATATGTATGTTTTATTTTAAAAATAAAAATAAAAATACTTTTATGTTCTAAAATACTTATAAAATTTTTAAAATAAAAATATTTTTATGTTTTATTTTCTTTCTTTTCTTTACCTAAATATTTATAATATGTATAATATTAATAAAAATTAATATTATAATATTTATAATATGTATGTTTTATTTTAAAATAAAAATAAAAATACTTTTATGTTCTAAAATACTTATAAAATTTTAAAAATAAAAATATTTTTATGTTTTATTTTCTTTCTTTTCTTTACTTAAATATTTATAATATGTATAATATTAATAAAAATTAATATTATAATATTTATAATATGTATGTTTTATTTTAAAATAAAATAAAAATACTTTTATGTTCTAAAATACTTATAAAATTTTAAAATAAAAATATTTTTATGTTTTATTTTCTTTCTTTTTTTTACCTAAATATTTATAATATGTATAATATTAATAAAATTAATATTATAATATTTATAATATGTATGTTTTATTTTAAAATAAAAATAAAAATACTTTTATGTTCTAAAATACTTATAAAATTTTTAAAATAAAAATATTTTTATGTTTTATTTTCTTTCTTTTCTTTAACTAAATATTTATAATATGTATAATATTAATAAAAATTAATATTATAATATTTATAATATGTATGTTTTATTTTAAAATAAAATAAAAATATTTTTATGTTTTAAAATACTTATAAAATTTTAAAAATAAAAATATTTTTATGTTTTATTCCTTCTACATTTGGATCCCAAATCAACTATCTGGGAGAAATTTCGCTGCAAAAATGGCTCCTGCTAAAATGGATCCCAAATCAACTATCATTCTCACTCGTTACAACTCCTGCTTCGGCTGCCTCTTCAACCTCATATTCCAAATTGTCTACACAATCTTAGTCGTGGTGGCCGTCGCCGTGGTCATCTTTTGGCTAATCTTCCGTCCAAATCCGATCAAGTTCTACGTGACCGACGCTTCCCTCACCCAATTTGACCTCTCCTCCACCAACAACACCCTTTATTACGATCTTACCCTCAACATGATCATCAGAAAACCCTAACAAACGCATCGGCACCAGTCCAACCTCTACCAGTCTGACCAGATCTTCTCTCTTCCTCCCCGGTTCGCCGCCGTCCAGATCTTCTGATGCCGGATTCTATGGCTTTGGGTAGGCAACTGGTGGTGTTGGGTCGACGGATTCCAGGTTTCAATTTTGGTGAGGAAGAATATCAATAATATGGTTCGGTGAGGAAGAAGATGAACAGAAGATAAACAGAAGATGTATTTTTATTTATTATTTTATTTTAGGCTTATTTATTCATTTTGAAGGAGAAAGAAAATAGGAAATGAAATATTTATTAAAAAATGAATTAAAATATTTATTTTAATTATTCTTTGTCACATAATCAATTATTTTATTTATTATTTTTTTGTGTTGTCACATCAGAAAATAATAATTTTTTTGATTTTTTTTTCAATGTCACGTGTGTAATTATTTGACGTCCGTCCAAGAAATTGGACGGAATTGCTTGATTGAATATTTTAAAAAAGTATAATGGTTTAATTAATTATTTTAAAAGTACAGTAATTAATTACTTAAAATACTACAACTACAATAGAGTAAAAGTGTTTTTTCCAATGTATATTTGATACACTATAGTTGAAGGAGTTGTTTGCCTGACTTTAATATTATTTTGTTTCCTTTTTCTTGTGTGTTTCCAGCCCTCTATTGGATTCCATGTGTGATTTGGATCCCTTTTGTATCTTTTGGAGATTTGGTCTGATTGAAATATCCACTACTTAACATAGCGAACAACCCATTTGCTACTTTTTATTTTCCCGAAGCCGCTAATGTTTAGTGGGGGCATAACCGTCCTAAACAAATTTTAATCTAGTCTGCTATTTTAAGTAGCAGACATCATATTGGGCCTTTCAATCATAGCCCTTGAGTTTTGTAGACACTTGAAATTTTTTGCACATCTGTTATTAACATTAAAAGAGGATAGATTCGTCTTTTGGAGATAACCCTGGAAGACGGCTACATCCATTCCGGATATTATCGGAAGTCAAGCTCAAAACCCGGGACACACACCGGGAACATCATTTCCAACCCCGTAACACACACCGGAAGGATCATTTCCAACCTCGGAGACAACCCCGAGTTTCGTCCTTGGCGATAACCCTAAGGAATGTTGTTGCAGTTCCGGTGATAACTCCAGAAATGCTTGTTTCAAATGCATGCTATCAGCTTCAATCTCAGACCTCCTGCTGAGGCACTCATCCCTCAGACCCGGAGCTAACAACGGGTAGACAGACACACTCACAAGATGACCTTGCGGCATTCAAACACTTGCGGCGATCCAATCTCGGATGTAACCACGAGCAACGTCTCGCTTTCAACTCAAAGCCGTGATAACCCGGCAAGAAGAGTCAAACGTCATCTGCCACATCAACACTGCAGCGTCGTCTCAACACTTCATACATACATACATACATACAACAATGTCCCACAAGAACCAGATGAGTTACAATCCGAGTGATTATTACTGCGTGGCGATTACCGGATAGAATTTGAAGGTTGAAGACTATGGACATGGTCCCCTCTTCGACTTCGACAACCTCTAATCCATGTCGTTTGCGTAACTCTCGACCTGGCGGTCAGAAGAAGGTCACATATACCTTGTTCGGATGCTCGGATTGAAGTTACGCAAGTTCGAAAGCGGACATTACGAAAGGCACGAGTGCGTGCTTGAGACGACGGGACCCATGAAGCCGGGGACACCTCGACCGACCCATGGTGTAGCTGCTGGGTGTCGCATGGTACACTGCGACCATCGATCTATAAATATAGACCTTGGGAATTGACCCATTTGAGAGAGAGAGAAGAGAGAAAAGCGAGGAAGCCCTGTCTAATTTACTCTGTTCACACCCATATTGACTGTTTCCTCATTTGTTAGCTCACATATAGCTATATTTTTATCTAGCGGGAGCTGAGTATTTATCCACATAGAGTCATAGAAGTCTACTTTGGAAGCCCACTGTAAGCCTTCTCACATTTTATAAAGCCTTTCTTTTCATATTAGCACACACTGTTATACACATTGAGAGTCGCGTTGTGTGCGTTTGCCTAAACTTCGGTCCATGGTTTTCATTTCTGTCTATATATATATATACTTATATATGTATATATTTCATATATGGACTAACATTATCGAGTTATGCCTCGATTGAGCCTAGACTTATATCTGGAGAGTTTATTTGCTTATATATATATATATATATATATATATATAAAAGCATAAGTATATATATATATATATAATTGTTGTCGGACATATCCGATGAGTCTGGATTTTACATCCGGTGCATTTACTTATATATATATATATATATATATAATTGTTATTCGACATATCCGATGAGCCCAGATTTACATCCGGTCGCGTTCTTTATATATATATATATATATATATATATATATATATATATATATATATATATATATATATTTACATTTAAATCTTGCACTGGAGTTTTACTTGGCAGCGGTTGATTGCTTTTCTGACTTTATTTACATTTCGTCCCACAGAGTTTACTTCGTGGTGGTTGATACGTATATCCATATATATATATATATATATATATATAGTTTTATATATATACATTTTCGATCCCCATGGAGTTGCTTCGTGGTGGTTGATCATGTCTCATATATATATTTCTGACTTTTATATATATATAACGCTTATTGCTTTCCATACAAACTGCGATTATCGTGTAAGCATAGGAATCATGTGATCACAGATTGATCTCTTGAATCTAGATTTGAGTTCCATGATGGACATTTTTCAACTTTAAGCGACTTGTATATTATTTACGATGTCTCGAATTTCCTTGGATGGTCATCATGCCCATGAGGAGTTTAGTGACTGCTCAGTATATTATTTTCTCGAAGATGCTTCGCATTTTGAAAATAAAAGCAAACAAGTTTGAACATTTAATAATAAAATGGAAGTATCAAATGCCTCAATTACTATTGAGCATGTGGTTTGAAAAACCTCTTTTACAAAACTTCATTGCTATATCCGGTTAAAACTGAATTTTCTATAAATTCAAACCCTTTATATATAGGTGCGAACGAGGCATAGCACTACTTCCAAATAATTGCACATTGATCCACACACATACACACACACACACACATTCATATAATAGTTTCTTGAAAAGTGGCGGTCACCGTGGCAACACGGATGTCGGGGGGTGCCTAACACCTTCCCTCTACATAATCAAGCCCCGGTCAATATGCAAACCTTTTCGGTTGCGTTGGTGCAACCAGTTAAATACACCAACTGGCGACTCTTAAAGTCAAAAAGTTGACATTATACATGTCGGACCTTTTTCACTTGTTTTTTCAAACAAATCTCACATTAACATGAGAACACCAAAGAACGAGTAATGAAAAGGGACACTAAAAAATCCCGACGTCGACAGGTGGCGACTCTGCTGGGGACTCCAGTAAGAGGGCTTAAGCCGCTATTACAAGCTTTTCAAAACTGTTATATGCTTGTGTATGAATGTTGCATTTACATTTATGATGAATGAGTATAAATGCATTTTACTTACTGCACTATACTATATCTATCTATGATATTAGTGCTTCGCACATGTCATCATTTTCATAAACGGTGAAACACGTTGTATGTGAATGTATGTTATGTGGTTCCTCCACCAGGAGGCTATCCTATCGGTGTTTGATTACTGGACTCGTAGGAAGAATAATTCCAATGGGGCTCAGGAAAGGCACCACCCAAATTAGTTCCAATTGAAAGACCAGATTAACTTCCCATCAAGTAGATTGCGATGATCTGGGAACCTTCATGCCAAAAAGCTGCGAGAGTAACCCTAAGATAGGTCAACCTCTGATAAACCAAACGCGGAGGAAAGTCTCTTCATGCTTTCCATTTTCAATTACTTGTAAAAGCATTTACTTGTAATTTTATTCCATGTTCATCATTATGTAATGGAAAATATGAAGATTATCTGTGCATGAATGTTATCAATTAATTAACACCCGGTTTTGCAGGTCAATATTCCTAAAACGGACATGTTATGATAACATTTACATTACCCTAAGACTAAACTACATAAGTCTTTTGTAGGGAAATCATTGGGCCTGTTAGCTGCTCAAAATCCAAAAAGGCCACGAGCCTACAACCAATCATGTCTTCGTCGACGGTCTAAATCTGCATTTCTCGTGAAGAATTTGACGGATTAAGTCAGCAAATCACAAATTTGGCTGTCTTGCTTAAAGAATTGCATCAGTCCACTCAGGGCACAAAGATGCCTTCACATACAGAATCCTCTACATAAGGAGAAGCTCAAGGTTTGGAAAAAACAATTCCAGAACCTCAGTTGGATACGACAAACAAAGACCCTGAAAGCACCCATCTTAGAGGAGATCTAGACACCGGTGATATCAGGAAGAAAGTACTCCAAATGGAGGAAACTATCCGTGTTCTCAAAGGGATTAGAACAGATGGAAGTATTTCATATGCTGACCTTTGCATCTTCCCTGGTGTTCATTATCCAGAGAAATTCAAAAGCCTTGATTTTAAAAAGTATGACGGATTAGGGGATCCTTATACCTATTTAAAGGTATTCATTGGAGAACTTGGATCTTATGCGGAAAATGAAAAGCTCAGAATGCAGCTGTTTCAGAAAAGTCTGATTGGAGAAGCCCGTTAATGGTATACCAGATTAGACAACTCAAAGATCCATAGCTGGGAAGAGCTGGCTCACGCCTTCCTCACTCAATACAGTTTTCAATCTCAGATGGCTCCTGACCGGTACCAAATTACCAAGGTCAAGAAATAGTCTAATGAGTCTTTTAGAGAGTATGCTCAAAGGTGGGGCGCTTCTTTTCAAGTTATTCCTTCCATGACAGAATCAGAAATGGTCATGACATTCATAGATGTACAGGAAGCTCCTTTCTATGAGAGAGTCTTAGCTGGTATTGGCAAACCATTCTCTGAAATGATCAAGCATGGAGATATGGCTGAGATGGGATTGAAGTCCGGTAAAATTCAAGACCTAGCCGCTCTTAAAGCTGTTGCTGAGCACATCCAGTCCGGATCTTATGGAAAGAACCCCCGGAGGGTCCATAAAAAGAAAGAGGAGGATGTTTCCTTGATACTACAAGGTCAAAAAGGCAATCAAAGCGTGCCTATACAAAGGAGAAACTACTTCCCTTTTCAAGCACAATCTTCAAACCCTCCATTGCCTAAAGGTAGAGATGCAAAGTGACCTCGAACGTTCACACCCTTAGGGGACTCGCTCGAGAATATTCTTGCTCTTCTGACTACTCAGAAGAAAATTACACATCTTCTTCCACCAGCCAATCCTAATGGGAGGGGTTTTAATGCTACTCAGAAGTGTGTTTATCATGTCGGAGCACCTGGACATGATACTCAAGATTGTTGGGCCTGGAAACATAAGATCCAAGATTTAATAGACAACGGTGAGATCGTTGTCACCAAACCAGATCAACCTCATGTGCAAGACAACCCTCTTCCTCAACACAAAGAAGAAGAGGTCAACATGCTCAGTTGGAGCACTGGACAGAGTTCCAGTTTTAACAGTGAATCATCCCCGATCATCAAAGATGGTGTTGGTAAATGGGATTATGCAAAGTTCCAGTTTACTATGGAACGAAAGATGAAAGCTCTTTGCAAACAAATTGAGCAATTGGCAGAACTAGTGACCCACCAGCATTAAGTCACACGCCAATTAATCAGGCATGAGCATGCCTATCTCCTTCCATTTGGTATGAATGCTCCATCACCACCTTCAGAAAGCGAAGCTATGGAGGATAAGATTGCAAAGAGGGCAAATGCTAAAGCCCGTCGGGATTTTGCCAATCAGAGAGAATTCACATAACTGGGCCAATCTATGGAGGAGATACTGCAAATGTTGATCAACGAAGGAAGAATTACCTTCCTTCTGCTTCCAATCAATCCCCGTTCAGGACGGTTCAATTCTGATGAAGTGTGTTAATATCATTCACACTCTCGCGGTCATAGCACAGAAGAATGCTGGGCACTCCGCCATCTCATTCAGAATCTTATTGATAGCGGTGTCCTGCAACTAGCAGATGATTACACTGTGTAACTCAAGAGTGGGAATGCATGTCCTACCAAATGGAAGGATCGATGAGCGATTATATCAAAGTGGATGATGAGGATCGTCAAAGTATTTCCCATACAACCAATTAAACTCAAAGGAGCTGACAATCCTTTGAAAGTGGTCGCACCAGAGCCAATTTTTTTACCCTTCAGAGCTTACACAAAGTTCCTTGGAATTATGGAGAAGCTGAAGGATCGACGTCTCATACTACTGCTACAGTGTCGAAGGAAAATCCACTGTATCTTTCTCAATGGGTTATGAAGCCTACATGCAAAGCAAAGGGGAAGATTCCCATAGAGAAGATTGAAAAATTCCTCCGCACCATGGGCCACAATGAAGCCAATGTGGTTTTAAGCTTACGAGAAGCTCCACACCAGATATCTACACTGGACTTGTTTTCTCTTCCGAAGATCATAGGAAAATCTTATTGAAGGTCTTGGAAGAAGCCTACTTGCCAAAATCAGTGGATGTGGAAAAATTTCAACATCTGGTTGATCACATTTTCAACAACAATGTGATATCCTTCACTAATGACGACATACCGCCCGAAGGGACCGGTCATTGCAAGCCATTGCACATTGCAGTTTTGTCTTCCGGGTACATGCTAGCTGGAGTTTTGATAGATGGAGGCTCGTCTCTAAATATCTATCCTTATGCCACCTTGGTGAAGATGAATGTCAATCTTAAGCGGATCCAAAGAAGCCATACGGTTATTAGAGCTTTTGATGGATCCCAATGAAATTTCGTTGGAAAGATTGAGTTGCCAATTGAGATTGGTCCAAATACATTCAATGTATCCTTCCACGTCCTCAAGATAGATTCAGGATACAACCTGCTATTGGGGAGACCATGGATACACATGGCTGGAGAAGTTCCCTCCACACTACATCAACAACTCAAATACATTGTCAATAACAATCTAGTCACTGTCAACGCTGAGCTGGAATGTCCTGAACAAGGAACTCTACCAATCATCAGCTTCAATTCAGAAGTTGAGCCGGCCAGTTTTCATGCTCTGGAAGTGAGTAACACGCGATACCATTCTATTGGAGCGCCACTTCCGTACCCAAGATTTCTGTCGAGGTTATGTCGGCCACTCAAGAAATGATGTCATTGGGTCATCAGCCTAGACAAGGGCTTGGTAAAGATAAGCAGGGTATTAAGAACCCTATTCAAATGTCCAGTCAAATTGGAATAGCCAGACTAGGCTATTCTGTCAGTTCCAATCACAGGAATCCTCATAAACACAAGCACGTTCCTCAAGCTTCCGCCTCACGGTGATTTTCTATACCTTTACCTCATGAGTTGATACAATCTCCAATAAAGGTGCCAGCCCATGTTGTGGCCATGCTGTTTCCTTAGCCAGTGCCAATCAAAGAAAATGAGGCACTGATTCCTGATCCCGAAGTGGAAGAAAAGGAACAGAAACGTAAACAAGATATTGCCTTGATGATGGCAGACATACGCGTCATTGTACATGATGAACATATAAACAGATACACCCCAGACGATGATTGCCCAGATGTCATAGTTATCATTCGGGAGAAGGAGGACAATGACGATCCTTCCATCACTGCAGTCCATCAGGACTTTACCCTCGACAATTGGAACAACACTCCATGCATTGGTCAACGAGGGTAAAATGGGCAAAAAATCCCTCTACCCTGTAAATAACTTTAATTGCTTACTTTTCTTTACAGTACTAGTAGTTATTTTATCAAGTACATGCTAACACTTTTGTATGATCAAACAGTTGCATATATTAAGTGAAAGCATACTTTGTTTCAGGACTCTGAATTTAGATGTGCCTGTACTTACTGATGAGGTGCCTTCTCTCCACAAGGGCTGTAACTTTGATGCAAAGTTGGACTCAGACTTGATGGATATGCAAGAGGACATTGAGACACCTCAGGAGATTAAGGAATGGGTCACAGATAAACCTAAACCCAACCTTGACCAAACCACTTCTTTCAATCTTGGAACCTTAGAAAACCCTAAGCTAATCCAAATTGGTTCAGACCTTACCACAAATCAGCGGAATGACATGGTTGCACTATTAACCCAATTCCAGGATGTGTTTGCATGGTCTCATGAAGACATGGTGGGTTTGTCCCATCGACATTGTTCTTCATCGCCTTCCCATTAAAGAAGGATTCAAGCCGGTTAAGTAAGCTCAAAGCGATTGAAACCTTAGTGGAGTTTAAAAGTCAAAGAAGAAATTGTGAAACAATTTCAAGCTGGCATTATCATGGTGTCTACATATCCTGAGTGGATATCCAACATTGTTCCCATGCCAAAACCAGGAGGAAAGGTACGAGTCTGCGTGGATTACCGGGATTTAAACAAAGCTTGCCTTAAACATAGCTTTCTCGTGCCCTTTATTCACATTCTTATTGACAACACTGCTCAATACGACATGTACTCCTTTGCTGATTGCTTTGCGGGGTACCATCAAATTGTGGTCGCTGAGGAAGATCGTGAGAAAACTGCTTTCGTCACGCCTTGGGGAACTTTTTACTACAGACGGTTGTTATTCAGCCTCATCAATGCCGGGGAAACCTATCAACGAGCTATGATGGCTCTTTTCCATGATTTAATGCATAAGGAGATAGAGATCTACGTGGATGACATCATTGTTAAATCCCAAAGGGAGGAGGACCACCTAGACCATCTCAAAAAGCTTTTCAACAGGTTGCATAAGTATAACTTGAAGTTGAATCCAGCCAAGTGCGCCTTTGGAGTTAAGTCAGGCAAGTTGCTAGGTTTTCTAATCGACCACAAAGGATTGAATGGATCCTACCAAAATCCAGGCCATCAAGGAAATGCCCATTCCTCAAATAGAGAAGGAAATACGAGGATTTTTGAGAAGAATCAACTTCATTAGCAGGTTCATTTCTCAACTCACAGCAACCTGTGAGCCCATCTTCAAGCTGTTAAGGAAGAACTCCTCCATGAAATGGAACGATGAGTGTTAGAAAGCCTTCGTTACCATTAAAGAGCAGTTGGCTAACGCTCCTATTTTGGTACCACCCAGGGATGATGTTTCCTTATTCATGTACCTGTCCATTAATGACAATGCCATGGGCTGTATGCTGGGGCAAAAAATAATAGAGGCCAAGAATGAGCTATCTATTACCTCAGCAAAAGATTCAGTATCTGTGAACGCAAGTACACTCTGATTGAGAAGACTTGTTGTGCTTTAGCATGGGATTCCATGAGGTTACAGCATTACCTCCATGGTCACACAACCCATCTCATATCCTGCGTGGATCCACTCAAGTATGTGTTCAGTAAGCCCATACTAAATTGTTGACTGTCCAGATGGCAGTTGATCCTATAGCAATTTGACATCGTCTACATGACGCAAAAGTCTATCAAAGGTCAAGGAATTGTGGATCAACTGGCCGCCGCACCTGCAGGGGACTACAAACCCTTGGAAACATATTTCCCCGATGAAGGGGTAATGACAGTTCAGCAACAACATCAGTACGATACATGTTGCACTTAGAAAATGTATTTTGATGGAGCTGTTAACACAGAAGTTTCTGGAGCTGGAGCAGTTCTAGTATCCGGTACGGGGGAGCAGTATCCCGTCGCCGTCAAATTGCAGTTTGTCAGCACCAACAACACAGCTGGGTATGAAGGCTTTCTCATGGGTCTAAAACTTGCCCGTTCAATGGGCATCAGGTGGTTAACTGTCTTTGGGGATTCTGAATTGGTAATCAGACAATCCATGGGAATCTATAAAACCAAAGAATTACATTTGCTACCTTACCATCTGCAAGTTCTACAGATGGCTTTGGAGTTCGAAGAAATCTCCTTCCTACACATTCCTCATAATAGGAATGATTTTGCGGATGCATTAGCAACGTTGGCCTCCTTGGTTCACATACTTGACAAGGAAAATATGCCAAGCATTACAATTACAATGCAAAAAGCCCCAGTCTATGGGAACTATGTTGGAGAAGTATCGGATGAACTACCTCCCATCCGCAACCCTTGGTATCAATACATCAAGGAGTATCTACGAGATGGATCTACACCCGCTGAGGCGAGCCTAACTGAGAAGAGGCGGATTCATCGACTTGCTATGAAATTTTACCTGAGTGGAGATGCACTCTACAAAAGAGATGCAGGATTAGGTCTCCTCAGATGTCTGGATAAAGACCAAGCTCAGAGGCTCATGGATGAGATCCATGGTGGAGTATGTGGCCCTCGCATGAGCGGACCCCTATTTGTCAAGAAGATCCTTAAAATAAGGAATTATTGGCTTACACTCAAAGCTGACTGTGAAGATCACGTCAAGAGGTGCTATCAATGCCAGATTCATGGGAATGCTATCCACGCCCCTCCAAGGGAACTCCATAATATGAGTTCGCCATGGCCCTTCTTAATGTGGGGAATGGACGTGATCGGGCCCATCAAGCCCAAAGCCAGTAATGGACATCGATTCATATTCACCATGATCGACTACTTCACCAAATGGGTAGAAGCAGCTTCCTTCCCTAGGCTTACTAAAGAAGTCATCATTGCTTTCATTAGAAACAATGTCATCTGTCGATATGGACAACCAGAGGTCATTGTGTCAGACAATGCTAAAAACCTCAACAACAGAATGATGGAGGAGTTATGCAGAAAATTCCACATCAAACACCTTAACTCCGTCATCTACCGTCCAAAGATGAATGGTGTTGTTGAAGCGGCTAATAAAAACATCAAAAAGATCATGCAAAAATGTTCGCCAATCACAAAGGATGGCCAGACCTCTTGCCTCTGACTTTATTAGCCTACAGAACTTCCCTGCGTACTTCCACTGGGGCAACCCCCTACTCATTAGCCTATGGGATGGAAGTAGTGCTCCCCGTAGAGGTGGAAATGGAATCCCTCAGAGTGTTGATGGATGCTCAGTTAGATGAAGATTAATGGGTACAAGACAGGTATCACCAATTGTCTCTAATAGACGAAAGGCGAACCGCGGCTATCTTTCATGGTCAGTTATATTAGCAAAGGATCGCACGATCCTACAACAGAAAAGTCTGACTATGGCAGTTCAAACAACATGACTTGGTTTTAAAGAAGATCATTGACAACCAAGATCAATCTAAGGGAAAATTCGCTCCTAACTGGGAAGGCCCATTTGTTGTCAAGGAAGTATTGACATGAGGTGCTCTCAGACTACAGGAAATGGATGGCGATGAATTTCCACAGCTTATCAACTCGGATACTGTGAAACGGTACTATGTCTGAAGTTACCATCAAACAAACATCCTGGTTTTGATCATCAAATCACTAGTCATTCCGATTTTGAACCCTTTCTTTCTTACATACTCCTCTGCCCCTCAGGGAAACATACACTTCAAACCAGCAGCCTGGTTTCACCTCATTTCAAATCTTACATACAATTTTGGTTATCCTGAAGACGGGATTGAACCTTTCACACCTGCAGTTTATCCTGAAGACGAGATTAAAACTTTTTTACGCTTGCAGTTTGTTCTGAAGACGGGATCAAACTTTTTCCACACCTACAGTTTATCCCCATTATGGGATCAAACTTCTCCCCGCAGTATAGCCTGCACATGGGATTCACACTTCTCTTTGGCTGTGATTTGTTCTGAGGGGCGAACTACGTTGACCTGATCTCCCTGATACCCGTAGGTACGTAGGCAACCATATTCTATATGGCCCGATCGCAATAAACAATAAAAATAACAAAAAACATTTCTACCCTTTCTCTACAAAAACCACAAAAATACTTCTACACCCTTCTTCATCAATAAAGCTTCTGCCTTTCGCATTCAGCGTTGAACCTCTTACACCAGGTTCGAACTACGCAGACTTGATCTCTTCTTCAATAGGAGTACATAGGCAGCCATTTATGGTTCAGTCTTAAGGCATAACTAAAAGGGAAGTGAATCAAAATATATTTCCCTGCCATACATAATACTGTTTGATATATACATATGTGTTATACATGACAAAATGGCGAAGCTAGTCTGTGCAGGAAAATACAAAGCTATCTACAGATCTGTATATATGCGGACTATCAGATCTAACATGGCATCCCTCTCTGAAGACGGAGGTAACACTGCAAGCTCCTGCCCAATGGTATCTACACGAGCTAGCAGATTAGAGGCTAACTGCATGGTGGCATAATACTCGTCAATGTAAGCACTCATGTCGGCAAGAATGACAGTCATCTGGAATCTCAGTGAAGTACTGTCTGCAACGGCCACATTCCTAGCAGATAAGGCGGCATCCCGCTCCATAATCAATGCATCCCTGGATGATCTAGCCTTTACCCTCTCTAACAGAGCGGCATCTCTCCCATCAAGAGCTGTCAACATCGTGGCCCTAGCCTAATCTCTATCATAGGTCATCAGATGTAAGCTCGCCCAAATGTCGTCTTAGAATACCGAGTAATGCTTGATGGCTTTTCGGGGTGGGAGAATCCATCACAAATGTCTTTGGCGACCAATGATCAAATCATCGATGGGAATGTCAGCCTCCTCTATAGGCCCCTCATCGTCAGAATCAACATCCTTCACTGTGGATACTACCGTAGTCAATGCAGTCTCTGTCTCCATCCATGCGGAATACTCTGCATAACAACCCGGATGATTGACAAAAAACCCAGTCAGCTCTTGCTGATCCCAACAGGTATACAACTTGGATCTGCCCTCCGCTGATAAATGGTGTGAAGTGAAGCGCTGACTCACTGCCCCCTCATAAGGATGAAAATCTTGAAACTGGTCAAACTGACACATCACGGCCAATGGGTGATAAGTAATCATGCCCCTCTATCCAACCAGAGGGAGATAATCCATGCCCGGAGCATGAGTAATGAAGTCAGTAGGGTGAGCTAAGCCCTAAACACGGCAATATAGCAAGCAGATCCCTAATCCTCGCGGGAAAGGCGACCACGATGCAAAGATATGTACACTCCGTGAAAGGTGAAAGGAGTATGACATGGATATATCATGGGTATATCATGGGTGAAACAAAACCCTTGCTGTCTAAGTGTACCAATCGGTCTCAAGTGTGACATAAACCACACATACAATACTTACCGAAGCTACTGTAAACACTTTTTTCACGGATAAGTGCAAAGATATGTGAATGACCTCGAGTCTCTGCAATAATCATCGGTATAATGGTATGACCCTCCCTGAGAGCTCTCACTGCCATAATGACGCCAATATCCAGCTCATCCATATACCATGTCATGAAGACGTATGACAATACACACAACAGTAGTACATCCACTCTGGCTGAACGCCAATGGTCCTCTGGTGTGGTGAAATCCCCGGAATGCCGTGTATAACTATCCTCAGAGCCAAATCTATCAAACAGAAAACATTGGGATATCACGTGGCCGGATGTAATCTCGTCCTGTACCACTCTACGTCTCAATCAGGTGAGGGTCATGAACTGTCTGCTCATGTCTCCGATAGCCATATGCACGCAAGGTCTGTCCAACGGTAGCATCGTCAACCGTGCATACTCCTCCAAAGTAGGAGTCAACTCCTGGGTCCCAAATCAGAAAACCTGTCTATCCGATACCTAGTGCTCTAGCATACCCTCTACAAACCCTGTGGGGACCTGAAACATCAACAAGATCATAGTATGCAGTAGTAAATCATTTACAATCACCATGTCTGATGGTGATATACTATCATACCATGAGCGCATACCCGATACCACCAAAAATGGTGGGGTATGATCAATACGGCTAACTGTCGAAGAAGACATCTGTGCGGGCCGTGTCATAAGACCATCTAGGGGTCAATGCCGAATATCTCTGGACATACATACATATGCATAACATAATAACATGCATGATACAATAGATGGCAATATGATATAGGGAATGGAAAATTGTACATATATTCCTAAGTATATCATCATCTAATACATCTTCGTACAACTAAAATACAGGGAAATGGGGTGAAGCTACCCAACATCTAACAGAGCCCATCAAAAGATACAGCGAGAATGGGGCGAAGCTACCCAGCAGCTAACAGAGGCCTATCAAAAGAGATAACGAGAAATACATCAAAAAAAGTCAATGGTGTCGATGTCTACATCATCGATCCTATCCACCTGATGTAACTCCTTCTGAGTCACTGGATCTCTATCTACAGGGATGTCATACCGATACAAGGGAGGATTTGTACCAGCAAAGCCATATGGGTCACCTGAGGGGCCAGCGCCAGAGCTGGAAGGATCAAAAGTATCTACCTTTGAAGAATCTCTGCCCAAATGCCGAATGAAAAGATGTGTCTGGTCCAGCTGCTGGGTCAATCTGTCAATCTATGTCACATGAGTTGGATCTTTGGCACAGGCTAGCCAATCCGTCATCATCACGGATCCTGGAAACATATCCCCCATAAACTGTGTGGCGCGAGTCTAAGCTCCAATAGTACGAGGGATCCACCAATGCTGGAACATCTCTTGAGTCCAGGGGCCCTCTGACAATGTAAAACCGTCAATCCCCAACAATGGGATGTCAATGACGGGTGACTGCGAAATAGGCCAATAACGCCTGATAGGAGGCAAGATCGTCATACGGATCTCTCCTGTAGTGCTCCTGATAGCACACTCTTCTAAATAGAGCTCCCATCCTCTATATGTGAAGAGAGGAATCCTGCGAGTGGAAATGACGTACTCAACTCCAGTCGGGTACCCATCCATAAATCCAACTCCCAAATACTCTCCAGAGTAGGGAACCCATGTGATGACATCCGCTGTCAACAACTCCAGTTGTAGGCGACAATGAGTGAAACCCTCAACAATAGGGACCTCCGCCAGTATGGAATGATGACATCTCCATCCTCATGGATAGGTGTCTAAACCTAACACGCTCACAGGATGCAAACATGGAAGCCTCTCATAGGCCTAAAACTACCAACACAAAGGCAACATCCGGCCGTCACCAACACTCTTAACTCCGTACATGGGAAAAGACAAGAGAAACACTCACCAGCAGAAAACGGGTAGAATCCTAACCACGCCTCGATCAAGCCTTGCGATCGCATGCGCATTCCCCGAGGAAGTAGGAAAAGGTGTAGGAACCCCAATCATACTCTCCTATACGGTCCACGTGTCGAGTGGCTACCGATCAAAAAGAAGGACACCGTAGAGGAATTATCTGCTATGAAGCAAATTTCTAATGATCATCAGGAACAATCGCCGAAGAATGCAATCCCTAACTCTCACATCATCGGGTATAGGCTCACTCTATAGTCCGCTTATAGCATCTGTGCTCAAAGGTCCTATACTGAGCAGCCCCGCCTCGAAGCGCCTCGCCGAACTCCCAACAAGGATCTCGGACGACAGTAGGGTAATATCCATTTATCTGGTAACCTTTGGATCCCTCCAAACTCCATACCGTGATAAACCGCCAATCCATCAACGTCATCATCACCTCACGGCCAAAGAATGGAGTGATCGAGTCGATGAAACCATCACTCGAATAATGCCACGAGGTAACCCGAGGGGACAAATGACGGGAAGAATGGAAAAAATGCCCCAAATCCCCAGCCATGTACAATCGCTCTATAGTCATCATGCAAAGCTTGATACATAGAGTGGATGCTAAACTAGTTCCCTCGAGGCTATGTGAAGCCGGGAACCTACATCAAATACAGATCAACATCAGAATCCTTGATTCCTCATCAATAGGAAATAAGGAAGATTAAAGATCTAAATTCATACCTCATTTGCGTGCAGGTATGCTGAAGGATGCCTACTCAAGTCACCCAGAAGATCTGGGTTCGCCACTTGAATACCTGGCAAATCCCTACGGGGAACACGTACAAAGTTTATCCCCATAGATCCTCAAATAGACAAAGCTTTATCCCCACAGATCTCTTGTACACAAGAGGCACCTCTATGGAATATAAGCCAGTGTTTAGGATTCGAGACTTTGGTGATAGCCCCAACGTCAACATCCTTGAAAACTTGGATCGCATGTCCAAGCCATCACTGATTGTCATCCCAGCAGGATTACCTGACAATCATGCATCATACATTTGCATCATGTTGCTGCACATAGCATCATGTTTATTTCACTTGCATTTCAAGTGTATAGGATTCTTTATCCTATCCATGCCTTGCATTGCATGAATATGATAAAGAGGGGCATCTGTAGACACTCAAAATTTTCTGCACACCTGTTACTAACATTATAGGAGGGCAGATTCGTCTTTTGGAGATAACCCTAGAAGATAACCTACATCCATTCTAGATACTATCGAAAGTCAAGCTCAAAACCCAGGACTCACACCAGGAACATCATTTCCAACCCTGGAACACACACTGGAAGGATCATTTCCAACCTCGGTGACAACCCTGAGTTTCGTCCTTGGCGATAACCCCAAGGAATGTTGTTGTAGTTTCGGCGATAACTCCGGAAATGCTTGTTTCAAATGCATGCTATCAGCTTCAATCTCAGACCTCATGCCGAGGCACTCATCCCTCAGACCTGGAGCTAACAACAGGTAGACAGGCACACTCACAAGATGACCTTGCGACATTCAAACACTTGCAGCAGTCCAATCTCAGATGTAACCCTGAACAATGTCTACTTTCAACTCAAACCGGCGATAACCCCGGCGAAGAGTCAAACGTATTCTTACCACATCAAAACCTGCGCGTCGTCTCAGCACTTCATACATACATACATACAACAATGTCCCATAAGAACCAAGGAGTTACAATCCCGAGTGAGTATTACGCGTGGTAGTACACCGGATAAAATTTGAAGCTTGAAGACTATGGGCATGGTCCCCTCTTCCTGACTTCATACAACCTCTAATCCATGTCATTGCGTAACTCTTGACACAAGCGGTCCGAAGAAGGTCACATATACCTCGTTCGGATGCTCGGATTGAAGTTCTGCAAGTTTGAGTGGACATTATAGTGTACAAGTGCACGTACTTCGAGATGACAGGACCCGCGAAGCCCGGGGACACCTCGACCAGCTGCAGGTGTAACTGCGGCTACCGCAGGTACACCTGCGGCCATTAGTCTATAAATATAGACCTTGGGGTCAGCCATTTGAGAGAGAGAAAGAGAGAGAAAGGCGAGGAAGCCCTGTCCAATTTACTCTGTACACACCCATATTGAGTGTTTCCTCATCTGTTAGCTCACATATAGCTATATTTTTGTCCAGCGGGAGCTGAGTATTTATACATATAGAGTCATAGAAGTCTACTTTGGCAGCCCACTGTAAGCCTTCTCACATTTTATAAAGCCTTTCTTTTCATATTAGCACACACTGTTATACACATTGAGAGTCGCGTTGTGTGCGTTTGCCTGGACTTCGGTCCGTGTTTTTCATTTCTTTCTATATATATATACTTATATATGTATATATGTCATATATGGACTAACATTATCAAGTTATGCCTTGATTGAGCCTAGACTTATGTCTGGAGCGTTTATTTGCTTATATATATATATATACTTATATATATAATTATTGTCAGACATATCTAATGAGCCTGGATTTTATATCCTAGACATTTACTGCTTATATATATATATATATATATATATATATATATATATATATATACTTACATATATAATTGTTGTCGGACATATTCGATATATATATATATATATATATATATATATATAGAAGAAAACGCATTAGGATGTAAATCCTGCTCATCGAATATGTCCGACAACAATTATATATGTAAGTATATATCCGGTGCATTTACTGCTTTTTATATATATATATATATATATATATATATATATATATTTACATTTCGTCCTGCCTGGAGTTTACTTCGTGATAGATGATTGCTTTTACAGCTTTATTTACATTTCGTCCCACCTGGAGTTTACTTCATGGTGGTTGATCATGTCCAAATATATATATATATATATATATATATATATATATATATATATATTTACCGCTTTTATATATTTTCATTTTCGATCCTCCATGGACTTGCTTCGTGGTGGTTGATCATGTCTGTATATATATATATTTACAACTTTTATATATATAACTGCTTACTGCTTTCCATACAAACTATAGTATCATGTGAGCCTAGGAATCATGTGATCACAGATTCGATCTCATTGAATCTAGATTTGATTCTCATGATAGACATTTTCAACTATAAGCGACTTGTACATTATTTATGTTATTCGAATTTCCTTGGATGGTCATTATGCTAATGAGGAGTTTGCATCTTCAGATATTATTTTCTCAAGATGCTTCGCATTTCAAAAATAAAAGCAAACAAGCCGAACATTTAATAATAAAATAAAAGTATCAAAGGCCTCAATTATTATTGAGCACAGGGTTTGAAAAACCTCTTTTTACAAAACTTCATTGCTATATCTAGTTAAAAATGAATTTTTTTTATAAAATCAAACCCTTTGTATATAGGTGCGAACGAGGCATATCACTACTTCTAAATAATTGCATATTGATCCACACACACACACGCACACACACATTCATATAAAAGTTTCTTGAAAAGTGGCGGTCACCGTGGCAACACGGATGTCGGGGGGTGTCTAACACCTTCCCTCCGCATAATCAAGCCCCCGAACTCAAATGAATCTCGGTTTCACATACCCGTTTAGCAGTGTCATATCACTGGGTCAATGTGCAAACCTTTTCGGTTGTGTTGGTGCAACCAGTTAAATACACCAACTGACGACTCATAAAGTCAAAAAGTCGACATTATACATGTCAGACCTTTTTCACTTGTTTTTTCAAACAAATCTCACATTAACATGAGAACACCAAAGAACAAGTAACGAAAAAGGGACACTAAAAAATCCTGACGTCGATAAGTTTTGTAATAGAAGGTTAAGATGTTATTTGTTTATTTTTAATTCATAACAAATAGGTGCTAAGGATCATAGCCCATATATATATATATATATTAATTTGATGTTCCGCTGAGTGAGATTACATTATTAATTAATACATCGAAATTGTTGATTAATATATTTAATTAAAAGTAAAATACAAAAGTGACCACTTTACTATTAGTATATTTGGATATTGTGTTATTTTTATTGGTCAATGCAAAACAAATTATCTACTATATAAAAATTTGGATAACAAATATTTATGTGACAGTTGGACATTAACTATCTTCCGTGACAATGATGACATGTAAATAAGTCAAACTAAGACTAAAAAATTATCAGAATTCGAACTCAAAAACTTAATCTCATAACTTTAACCAATTGTCCAATCAAACTACATGATGTAGTTGTAATTAAAACAACATAACTTTTATTTATACAAGCTTCTCCATTTAAACAAAAAAAAATAAGTTGGTAAGTAAGTTTTGTCTGGTACTGATTTATAGGGGGAGTTTTAAGTTTATTTTGATAATCATAAGATTTTTTTAAAAAAAATTAATTGCATTTATCAAATACTATAATGAATTGTATATTTTGACCTTCTTTACATACTAAAAACAAGGGACACATCAACCAAATCTATATTTATCTAATTTATTTATTGATTAAGAATTATACTAAAATATGTATTTCCATTTACACAAAGAATTTCTTAAGACTAAATGTGATATAAAGCTAGAGGCCTATAGAAAAAAATAAATTTCTCATATTCTTTGTCTTAATTCAACTGTTTCAAAATTTTGTATATTAAGTTGCATTATTATAATGCAATTTTTAACTTATTTACTAGTTTAGTTTACACTTTTTATTTATCAAGTCAAAGAATACTATTTGGACTTTTACCTTTATTTAAACATCTTAATTATTATAAAAATAAAGTGCTATTTTTGGCCAAATAAAGTTGAAAATGTTTACTTAAAATATCCAATATTAACATTTGTTCTTTTAAATGCAATAAAAATGTTAATTGGACGTACTAATTTATAATAGAGAAGCTTGTATAAATAAAATTTATTGTGTCTTATTTACATTTATATCATGTAGCTTAGTTGGACGACATTACGAGGTTGAGGTGAATTTTTTAGTCTTAGTTTGACTTACTTTACATGTCATCATTGCCATATAGGATAGTCAATGCCCAACTGTCATATAAAAGTTTTTATCCAAATTTGTCTATAGTAGAGGGTTTGTTTTGGGCACAATATCAAAATATATTTAGAGTACAATGGTCACTTTTGCATTTTAGTCATTTAATTAATATGTCAAATATTATTATTGTCAAAACATTTATAAGATTTTTTCATAAGATAATTTATTATTAATCATAGAATATTTGTTAGGTCTTTTAATATTTATTATTAAAATAATTGATTTAATTGTTAAATCAATTTATGATTAAATAGAGATAAATTATGGACTTATGAAATTAGTTTAAATATAACTTGAAATTATATTAATTGTTTCTAAAATATTTATGTACATCTACAGAGTAAAAATATATAGTTTATTAGTAAATAGTTTGTTTAGTTAATTCATGAATAGAAGTGCAATTATAATTATTTAGTGAAATTAATTATAATTAATATTTATTTAAAATATTATTAATTATGAGATAATAATATCTAGATAAGTATTGGAGTTGGAAGAAAAATCCTTCAAGATCCCCTTCCTACCTAATATAGACCATATTTATAAGAGAGGGTAAGGATCAATATTATCATATATATATATATATATATATATATATATATATATATATATTGTGACGCCCCCAAAATAGGTCCAATCCATCCAACCTATTCTGAGTCGCCAAATACATGGTACAGAAAACAACTACAACTTTATTACTACAACAACACATATGCTGTGAGTTTTGATACAAATATATACCAACTGTGACTCATGTCCCAACTATGGACAACACCTCACAGTGATACCTTACATAAAGGTACAGTCTAGAACTGTTTTAGAAATTAAAATCTTTGGGAAGTGCTCAAGGAAACCTTCGTACATAGGAGGCCATGAATCTAAGTTATGATAGATATCATATGTCCAGAGAATTATCCTTGGTTGATCCAATAGACCCCAAAGAAAAACTAGAAGATTACTATCATGTTCCTTCCAATGGTGAGTCTTCTCTTGACATATAACTATCTCCACCGTTTGCGATTGAACATTATGTTTCAACCAAACTCCAAGATCATATAGGTAGTGCTCGTAGATATACTCAGTAAGTTGATGTGTACAACCCTGTCTTATGATAACTCGTAAGTAATTAGACATCTTGTATGATAGTGGCAAAACACCCTTCCAAAGTTGGGTTAACCTCACCCTATTCGGTTCACCAAAATTAAATATCAAATGACGTATACAATACGACACACTTATCTAAAGTTTTCAATAAAATTATTTTCATACTATTTAGGGAGAACCTCAACAACTATAGATCACCGTTTCTATTCCCCCGTTATCCCCGCTTCCAAATACTACACTCTCTTATTACCTGAAAGGAATTATGAAGCAAAAGGGTGAGCACAACTAGCTCAGTAAAGAATATCATGACTAAAGATAATTAAATTATCAATAGCCTTCATCAGTAATAAATCAGAGATTTAGAACATATGGTAGATGATAAAACTTTTCAACCATAGTTGCAGCGGAACAAGCAATCCATTAGAAGAGTCAAATAGACCATAAAGTCTATTATCTTCTCCATGTTAAAAGTCCACCAACAATGTTTTAACCCTGTAACATTAATCAACAGATCCTGTTCACAGTCATGTGAATAGCTCATAATCATAATTGTAGTTCTAATTTCCTCTTCTCATCCAAGACAAAGATAATTTTCATCACATGTCTTTACCTGAAACATCAAAGATCATGGTTATACCAAATCATAGTTCCTGTTCATAATCATACTAATAAGTTCATCTTTGCACTACGGGCCAAAGATATTCATCAACAGTTCATCTTTGCATTACAAGCCAAAGATATTCAACAATAGTTCATCTTTGCACTACGGGCCAAAGATATTCAACAACAGGTCATCTTTGTATTACACGCCAAAGATATTCATCAACAATTCATCTTTGTACTACAGGCCAAAGATATTCATATCTCAAAGAAATATATAATCATTTCAGAATTTATATAAACAATAATTATAACCATGTTGATCAATTCATCTTTGCACTTAAGCTAAAAATATTCAATTGTAAATTCAATGGTCATGATCATACCAGTCAACAATTCATCTTTGCACTACTGGCCAAAGAGAACCCATAGTCACGATCATACCAATAATCTATCCATCTTTACACATAAGTCAAAGAGAAATTTCATCACCGGGATTATAAAAATGTTATATATGATAATAAAAAATAATATGATCAACAACTGCATTTAATTTCAAGAGTAAGATTCATAAATCAATGATTTCATAACACCTTAATCCAAATGTTATAAATCACTTCATAATCTCATAATCTAATATTATTAATATTATCACAATATTTTAATCATTTGTTAAACATATAAACAATTTATTTTAATTGTTTACACTTTACTAATTAATATATTTAATCATACTAAAATGCCAAACTCATAAGGTTTCATCACCAATAACCAACAACCTCATCAAAAATCAGATATACCATATATAGGATTCCCAAGCCATAAAATCCTATTTTTAATTTTGTTACTTCACATAACATATTTAATTTATTTATTCATAACTAGTCTATTTTCATGAAAAATACCAAATCAGTTCCAAAAATATTTCTTTTCTGGGATTTAGCATAATATAGTCCCATATTGAACATATATTTTTCTCAGAATTTTTAAAATTCATTTACTATTTTTCAAATAGCCAAAACTGCCGAATATTTAGACATTTATCATAAATTGTTCTTTTGTCAAAAAATTTGAAATTTACAGAATATACTGATGTTATATAGATGTACTCCTAATAAAAATTTCACCAATTTTGGAGTTAACCACAAGGAGTTATAAGGATTTACTTTTAAAATAGTATTTTCCCATAAAATTCATAACTCTTAATCTATACATCCAAAAATTGCCATTTTTGGACACAATCAATAAAACTAATCAAATTATCATTTCAAATTTTTCCAGAATTTTTGAAGGTCTGAAAAGTTACGAAACATGAAAAACATAACAACCCTTAAAATCCCTTACCTCAAAAGAGCAGTACTTCTGACCAGACATCGGATGTAAAGCCGAAGGAAACTTGCACTGAATAGTAACTCTCAAAGTATCTAAATACTTAAAAAAATATGCTCGACAATATAGAGAGAAAGAAAACTTATTTTTGGTGTGATTTTCAATTCTAACTTAAGCGCCTATTTATAGAAAAATGTTAGAACGCCAAAGGAGACTAAATTAATAAAATATATTATAATTATTTTTATCTTCTACTCACCAAACCTTTGAATCAACTAGCATGCCATCTTGGAAAACATATTAGCAGCCCACATGTGTTTCAAACTAAAGTGGGTCCCACCCATAATTTAATAAAAATTATTTTATTTTCCGAAACTTCAATAATTCATAGAAAATAGCCCATATATCAGAAAAATATGAATTTTATGTCCATTCCGCATGAAATTGATTTCTCTACAACTTTGTAGCTTTGAGTTTTTCCAAATTCCAAACAGAAAATATCTGAAATCCACAAACGAACGATTTTCAACACCGTTTCAACACCTTTTAAAATTCATAACAAATCATGCATTAATTTTCAACGGTTCAAAATTTGTGGATATATTCTCAACTCATATATGTATAACATATCCAAAAATCACAACGATCTAACGGTCGGATTAAAATTACAACTCATGCAATAAAGTTTTAAGAACACCGATTTGAGTTTTTAATACCTCCAATCCGACAAAATACTGATAAAATACCTCAACATTAATTCCTTCATTTATAACCACATAAATAAATCCATCATTTATATCCACATCAAATAAATATTTCCTTATCATATAAATTAATAATTAATTATTCACAAATAATATTACAGAATCACAATTATGACAACCAGGCAGTTCCCAGGAAAGAGGGGGCTTTCTAATAAGGATTTCTCCTTACTGACACACAATTAGGTGACCAAACCTCTCCTTGACAGAACTTTCTAGACATTGCCAATAATGATATCTAATAATATTATTCAAATAATATGAATTATTGATCTGATAATGAGAAATACTGTGTAGTGACAATTTTTGCAACAACAATAATATAAACTATCAACGCAGCAATTATTGAATCAATAAAATAAAATATTGAATAAGTAATTCATCGTAACAATTATAGAGTAGTGCCTTTCACGTAAGAATCAATAATTCAAAAATATCGTGTAATACCGTGTTCTTTACCTGCGGCAACCACACGACATCGTATTTTAACCACTAGGTATTCCAACAGTGTTAACGGTAACAACTACGCCGTTATTTATAAAACTCAAACTTGTCGTTTTCTTCATCCGACAGTTATTCTATTATGGGGCCCACAAATGGTTATACCGTCGCATTTAATATTCCCCAACAACAAGAATATTCCATGACCAAACGAATATTCCCGACGTAAATGAATATTTTATAACCACTTGCGTATTTTGAAAAATTTCATATATCACCCTTAACTTTAACTTTTTATCAATTTAACCATTTCTTGAATAACAATTATAAGAAAAATTAAATACTTTTATTTCATAAAATTCGGGGTCTTACACACACACACACACACACACACACACACACACACACACACACACACACATATATATATATATATATATATATATATATATATAAGGAATCTATCCATGGCAACCGGGTTATCATGGACACCTTTATAACAACAACCCCTTTTCGGATAGTTGATCGATCAATTGATTTGAAGGCTGAGATTGGATTGTTTATTTGACAAGCCGGCATAGGTGGTTGTGTCTAAATATAAACTTGTACCAGCTTCTATTTTAATTAGAGGGCCCCACATATCAACATATTGTCAGTATAATTAAACAAATTGAATATTTAATATTAAAATATTCCAACTGGTACAGTTTGTACCGGTTTACCCTTTTTTTACGCATTTCTCCATTTTATGTCATGACTCAGCAAATTAAAATAGAATAAAAAAAAAAATAAAATGAAAGTAGGTCGGACCAAGTCAGTAATGGTGGGGATAAAAAAAATTTAATAATCTTAAATAGGACCAAGTCAGTAATTTGGGAATAAAAAAAAAAAAATAATCTTGGGTCAGATCTGACATCACGGTGGCGATAAAAATTTAAAAATAATATCCAACTATTCGCTGCTAAACAGATTCAAACTCACAACCTCTAGCTCCAAACCCTCATCATATGACTACCCGAGCACCACGGGCCTAGTTGTTCATTTCTCGCAAGGATATATCTTTATATTAAAACTTTACCATCCCCCAAAATCTATATATTATTATTATATTACAATTTATTTTTATATAAATCTATATTCTAGATTATTATTTTTTATATAAATCTATAATCTAGATTATTATTATGTTTCTTTTATTATACTATTATATTAAGTTTTGATGATAGGAAATGAATACCTTATCTATTTATGAAAGTGGTAGTAAATTGGTAGTGAAATTTAAATGGAGTTAGATTATAATAATTTATTTTATTATCACACTATATTATTATTATTATTATTATTATTTGAGTATGAGTAAATAATATTAATAATTATTTTTAATATTAATATAAATAATGTGATATAATAATTATTCCTCTCTCGTCTCTCGTAGTAATAATATATAATAATAATTATTAATATTATTTACTTATACTCAAATAATAATAATAATAATAATAATAATAATAATAATAATAATATAGTGTAATAATAAAATAAATTATTATAATCTAACTCCATTTAAATTTCACTACCAATTTACTACCACTTTCATAAATAGATAAGGCATTCATTTCCTATCATCGAAACTTAATATAATAATAATAATAGAAACATAATAATAATCTAGATTATAGATTTATATAAAAATAATAATCTAGAATATAGATTTATATAAAAATAAATCGTAATATAATAATAATATATAGATTTTTTGGGGGATGGTAAAGTTTTAATATAAAGATATATCCTTGTGCATTCGAGAAATGAACAGCTAGGCCCGTGGTGCTCGGGTGGTCATATGACAAGGGTTTGGAGCTGTGGGTCATGAGTTGAATCATTTAGCAAATGTAGTAGTTGGATATTATTTTTACAATTTTATCACAATGTGATAAGTCGTATCTTAGTGGCATTATTAAATTTTTTTTATTCGGTCGTTCTGACTTGGTCCTACTTGACATTATTAATTTTTTTTATTCTAGTCAATTCTGACTTGGTCCTACTTCTAGCATTCATTTTATTTTTTTATTCTATTTTAATTTGCTGAGTCATGACATATAATGGAGAAATGCGTAAAAAAAAAAAGTGTTTAAGATAAGTTGCATTCTGTTGGAATATTTTAATATTAAATATTCAATTTGTTTAACTATCTTGATAATATGTTGATATGTGGGGCCCACTTATTAAAATAAGCTTCTGCATAAGTTTATATTTTAGACACAACAACTTTGCTTGCTATTGTCAAATAAACAATCCAATCTCGGCCTTCAAATCAATTGATCAAGCAAATTCAAAAACGGGTTGTCACATTACTGTCCATGGCAAACCTATTGCCATGAATGGATTTCCATATATATATATATATATATATATATATATATATAGAGAGAGAGAGAGAGAGAGAGAAATGATCCATAGCATGTATTTGCTACGGATGAAAAATGGGCAAATAGCATCATAACCATCCATTGCAATAATCAAGGGTGGAGATTAAAAATGAAATTAAGCCGTCCGCAAGTTGAACTAGCGGACGTTGCTTAATAAATTATCATCTAGCGAAACTCAAAATCAGATCAAATATTAAGCATATCCCAAGCCAGATACAACAAAATTCTGCAGCAAGCAAGAAAGAGAACAAAAAACTAGTCAAACAGGTTGAAACCGTTTCTTCTAAACAAAAACAAGCGCCCACAAATTGTACTCAAAACATTATGTCAATTTCGCTATTGAGTTGGACCTTTTCTTTAGCATAAATATGTGACAACAAATGAAGCAAAAATGCTACACAAGCTCAAGATTTCCATCAACTTGACCCGCTTTGGCAACCTAGCACATAATGAGACACAAAAATTTCAAAAATTTCCTTCCCAAAACGTAAGCTACCAGATACAGGTGGTGCCAGATGCCAAGATTAAGAAAAATCATTTTGGGTCTACAATAGCGAGTAATTGCACCACTGCTAATGCAAACCCGTTCATTTAATTTGGGAAGTAGGGAGTAAAATATTTTTCCTAATTAGGATCTCAACATCTAGTTGATAAGAAAGTACAAAAAACATGGACCAATAGGAAAAATTAAAGTAAGAACAAAAAAATATACCTCAAAAAATATTCTTTGTTTCCCTTAAAGATTAGTATTTACATTTGTTTACAAAAGTTTTATTTACAAACATCTACTTTCCTACGACTGATTAAAACGTCCAATTAAATAGTAAATGGTGAAACCTTCCAACAAGCATACATGCTCTTCAACTTTAGCATTTAACGCTTGTAGACACTCGAAATTTTATGTACTCCTATTGCTAACATTGCAGGAGGGTAGATTCGTCTTTTGGAAATAACCCTGAAAGACAGCTTACATCCATTCCGGATACTACAGGAAGTTTAGCTCCAACCCTAACACAAACAAGAACATCATCTCAAACCCTAACACACACCAGGAATGTCATTTCAATCTTTGAGATAACCCCAAGATATGCAGATCAAAAGACCAACAACAACACGGAGAGGACGATTACGTCTCGGCGATAACATGCGATGATGCTCGCCGATCTTAGAGACAACACTGGGAGTAGCAACCCCATCCTTGGTGATAGCCCCAAGAGATGCCATTACAGTTCCAGCGATAACCCCGAATATGCTTATTTCAAACATATGCGATCAGCTTCAACCACAGACATCCTGTCGAGGCAAACACACCTCAGACCCGAAGATAACAATGGGCAGATAGGAACATCCACAGATGACAGTGAGACATACAAACAAGCAGCAGTCCAATCTCAGATGTAACCCTGAGCAACGTCTGCTTTCCGCTTAAACCGGCGATAACCCCGCTGAGGAGTCACAACGTCATCTTACCATCTCAACAAGATGATATCGTGGCATACCAACAAGTAGTCCAATCTCAGCTGTAACCCTGAGCAACGTCTACTTTCAACTCAAATCGGCGATAACCCCGGCGAGGAGTCAAACGTTATCTTGTTCCTTCGACAATGGCACGTCGTCTCAACACTTCAAACATACATACATCCAACAATGTCCCACAAAAACCGAGGATTGACAATCCCGAGTGACTATTATGTGTGACAGTACTTTGGATAAAATTTGAAGCTTGAAGACCATGGGCATAGACCCCTCTTCCTGACTTCGTACAACCTCTAATCCATGTCATTGCGTAACTCTCGACCAAGCGGTCCGAAGAAGGTCAGATATACCTCGTTTGGATGCTTGGATTGAAGTTCTATAAGTTCGAGCGGACATTACAATGCATGAGTGCATGTACTATGAGACGACGGGACCTGCGAGGCTCGAATGCATCACGACCAGCCGTAGGTACAACTGAGGCTGCCACAGGTGTACCTATAGCTATCCATCTATATATACAAGCCTTGGGGTCAGGCATTTAAGAAGAAGAGGGAGGGAAAAAGGCGAGGAAACCCTGTCCATTTTACTCTGCATACACATCTTTTGAGTGTTTCCTCATTTCTAAACACTAGTTAGCTCACATATAGCTATCTTTTATCCGGTGGGAGCTGAGTGTTTATCCATTTAAAGTCATAGAAGTCTACTTTGGCAGCCCACTGTAAGCCTTCTTATATTCTACAAAGCCTTCTTCTCATATTAGCACACACTGTTATACACGTTGAGAGTCGTGTGAGTGTGTTTGCCCGGACTTCAGTCTGTGCTTTACATTTTTGTCTGTATATATATACTTATATATATGTATATATTTTATATATGGACTAACATTATCGAGTTTTGCCTCGATTGAGCCTAGACTTTGGTCTGGAGCGTTTAATTACTTATATATATACTTATATATATAAACTGTGGTCAGACTCTGTCTGATGAGCCTGGATTTTATATCCGGTGCATTTAATTATTTATATATATATATATTTATATATTTATATATATATAACTATTGTCAGACATATCTGATGAGCCTGGATTTACATCCAGTGCGTTTAATCGCTTTTATATATATATATATATATATATAATTGCTGTCGGACATACCCGATGAGCCTGGATTCACATCCAGTGCGTTTACTACTTTTATATATATATATATATATCTGTACATATATATATTTACATTTCACCAGTTCGGAGTTCACTTGGCCTTTTATGACTTTTATTTACATAAAATCTCGCCTCGGAGTTTACTTCGTGGCGGTTGATCGCTTTCTGACTTTTTTTACATTTTGTCCACTTTTGAGTTTACTTCGTGGCGGTTGATCATCATTTTATATATATATTTACAGCGTTTTATATATATATATAATTGTTTATCGCTTTCATACAAATTGCGATTATCATGTGAGCCTAGAAATCATGTGATCACTGAGTTGATCTTCATGAATCTAGATTCGGTTCCCATGATGGACATTTTTTAGTATGTAGCTACTGTACATTATTTTACGATGGTTCGAATTTCCTTGGATGGGTCATTATGCCCATGAGGAGCTCTAAGATCGCTCAGATATTATTTTCTCGAGAATGATTCGCATCTCAAAAATAAAAGCAAACAAGCCGAACATTTAATAATAAAATGGAAGTATGAAAAGGTGTCAATTCCTATTGAGCACAGGGTTTGAAAAACCTCTTTTACAAAACTTCATTGTTATATCTTGGTTAAAACTGAATTTTTCTACAAAATTCAAACCTTGTGTATATAGGTGCGAACGAGGCCTCGCACTACTTTCAAATAACTGCACATTGATCCACACACACACACACACACAAATTCATATAACAGTTTCTTTGAGAAGTGGCGGTCACCATGGTAACACGGATGTCGGGGGGTGCCTAACACCTTCCCTCTGCATAATCAAGCCCCCGGACCCAAAATGAAACTCGGTTTCATAGACCTGTCTAGCAGTGTCAAATCACTGGGTCAATGTGCAAACCTTTTTCGGTTGCGTTGGTGCAACAAATTAAATACACCAACTGGCGACTATTAAAGTCCAATCGTCGACATTATACATGTCGGACCTTTTTTACTTGTTTTTTCAAATAAATTTCACATTAACATGAGAACACCAAAGAACAAGTAACGAAAAGGGACACTCAAAAATCCTGACGTCGACAGGTGGCGACTCTGCCGGGACTCCAGTAAGAGGGCTTAAGCCGCTATTACAAGCTTTTCAAAATTATTATATGCTTGTGTGTGAATGTTGCATTTACATTTATGATGAATGTGTATGAATGCATCTTAATTATCACACTGCTAAATATCTATCTGTGATATTAGTGTTTCCCACATGTCATCATTTTGCATAAACGGTGAGACACGTTGTATGTGAATGTATGTTGTGTGTTCCCTCCACCAGGAGGCTATCCTATTGGTGTTTGATTACTGGACTCGTGGGAAGAATGATTCCCCGGGGCTCAGGAAAGGCACCACTTAGATTCGCTCCAGTTGAACGACCGGATTAACTTCCCGTCAAGTAGATTGCGATGATCTGGGAACCTTCATGCCAAAAGCCGCATGAGAGTAACCCTAAGATAAATAGTCACCGATAAATCAAACGTGGAGGAAAGTCTCTTCATGCTTTCCATTTTCAATTACCTGTAAAAGCATTTACTTGTAATTCTATTCCATGCTCATTCATATGTAATGGAAAATGTGAAGAATTTCTGTGCATGCATGACATGTTATCAATTAACAAGCGGTTTTGTAGGACAAAATTCCTAAACGGACAAGTTATGATAACATTTACATTACCCTAAGACTAAACTATGTAAGTCTTTTATAGGGAAGCAATTGGGCCTGTTACCCGCTCAAAGTCCAAAAAGGCCGCAAGCCTACAACCAATCATGTCTTCTTCTGACCAGTCTAACACTGTGTCCTGAGAAGAATTTGACGGATTGAGTAAACAAATTACAGACTTGGTTGTTCTACTAAAAGAATTACACTAGTCTACTCAGGGTACAAAGATACCTACACATACAGAATCCTCTACACAAGGAGTTCAAGGTCTGGAAAAAAAATTCCAGAACATCAGTTGGATACAACCAACAAAGACCCTGAAAACGCTCATCTCAAAGGAGATCCAGACACCGGTGATATCATGAAGAAGGTCCTCCAAATGGAGGAAACCATTCGCGTTCTCAAAGGGATTGGAACCCATGGCAGTGTTTCATATACAAACCTTTGCATATTTCCTGGTGTTCAATATCCAGAGAAATTCAAGACTCTTGATTTTGAGAAATATGACGGATTAGGGGATCCTTATACACATTTAAAGGTGTTCATCGGAGAACTTGGGTCTTACGCAGAAAATGAAAAGCTCAGAATGCAGCTGTTTCAGAAAAGTCTGACTAGAGAAGCCCGTTCATGGTATACCAGATTAGATAACTCTAAGATCCGTAGCTGGGAAGAGTTGGCTTATGCCTTCCTCACTCAATACATTTTTCAATCTTAGATGGCTCCTGACCCGTACAAAATTACCAAGGTCAAGAAACAGTCTAATGAGTCATTTAGAGAGTATGCTCAAAGGTGGAGGCGCCTTTGCATTCAAGTTATTCCTTCAGCGTAATCGAAATGGTCATGACTTTCATAGATGTACAGGAAGCTCCTTACTATGAAAGAGTTCTAGCTGGTATTGGCAAACCATTCTCTGAAATGATCAAACACGGAGAGATGGCTGAAATAGAATTGAAGTCCGGAAAAATTCAAGACTTAACCGCTCTTAAAGTTATTGTTGAGCACATCCAGTCCGGATCTTATGGAAACAACCCCCAGAGGGTCCATAAAAAGAAAGAGGAGGATGTTTCCTTGATACTACAAGGAGAAAAAGGAAATCATAGCATGCCTATGCAGAGGAGAAACTACTCCCCTTTTCTAGCACAATCTTCCCTCCATTTCCTAAAAGTGGAGAAGTAAAGCAACCTCGAATGTTCACACCCTTAGGGGACTCGCTCGAGAATATTTTTGCTCTTCTGATTGCTCAGAAGAAAATTACACAGCTTCTTCCACCAGCTAAACCTAATGGGAGGGGTTTTAATGCTACTTGGAAGTGTGTTTATCATGCCGGGACACTTGGACATGATACTCAAGATTGTTGGGCCTTGAAACATAAGATTCAAGATCTAATAGACAACGGTGAGATCGTGGTCACTAAACCAGATCAACCTCATGTGCAAGACAACCCTCTTCCTCAACATAAAGTAGAAGAGGTCAACATGATCAGTTGGAGCACTGTACAAGGTTCCAATTCTAATGGCGAATCATCCCAACCCATCATAGACGGTGTTGACAAATGGGATTATGCAAAGTTCCAGTTTACCATGGAACGAAAGATGAAAGCTCTTTCCAAACAAATTAAATAATTGACAGAACTGGTGACCCACCAGCATCAAGTCACACGCCAATTAATCAGGCAGGAGCATGCCTATCTCCTTCCTTTTGTTATGAATGCCTCCTCACCACTTTCAGAAAGCGAAGCTATAGAGGATAAGGTTGTGAAGCGAGCAAATGCTAAAGCCCATCAGGATTTTGCCAATCAGAGGGAATTCATCTATTTGGGCCAATCCATGGAGGAGATACTACAGATGTTGATCAACGAAGGGAGAATTACTTTCCTTCTCCTCCCAATCAATCTCCATTCAGGACGGTTCAATCTTGATGAAATGTGTCAATATCATTCACATTCTCGCGGTCACAGCACAGAAGAATGTTGGGCACTCCGCCATCTCATTCAGAATCTTATTGATAGCGGGTTCCTGCAAATAGCAGATGATTACACTGTGCAGCTTAAGGGTGGGAATGCATGTCCTACCAAATGGAAGGGATCAGTAGCAGGTATATCCAAAGTGGATGATGAGACTGTCAAAGTATTTTCTATACAACCAATTCAACTCAAAGGAGCTGACAATCCTTTGAAAGTGGTCACACTAGAGCCAATTCCTTTACCTTTCGCATCATTAACAACATCGTTGTCGACTTACACAAAGTTCCATGGAATTATGGAGAAGCTGAAGGATCTACGTCTCATACTACTGCTACAGTGTTGAAGGAGAATCCACTGTACCTTCCTCAATGGGTTGTCAAACCTACTTGCAAAGCAAAGGGGAAGTTGCCCGTGGAGAAGATTGAAAAATTCCTCCGCACTATGGGCCACAATGAAGCCAAAGTGGTTTTAAGCTTGCGAGAAGCTCCACACCATATTTCAATACTGGACTTGGTTTTCTCTTCTGAGGATCATTAGAAGATCTTACTGAAGGTTTTAGAAGAAGCCTATTTGCCAAAATCAGTGGATGTGGAAAAATTTTAACATTTGGTTGATCACATTTTTAACAACAATGTGATATCCTTCACTGATGACGATATACCTTCCAAAGGGACCGGTCATTGCAACCCCTTGCATATTACAGTTTTGTCTTCCGGGTACATGCTAGCTGGAGTTTTGATAGATGGAGGCTCATCTCTAAATATCTGTCCTTATGCCACCTTTGTGAAGATGAATGTCAATCTCAGGTGGATCCAAAGTAGCCACACGGTTATCAGAGCTTTTGATGGATCCCGGCAAAATTCCATTGGAAAGATTGAATTGCCAATTGAGATTGGTCCAAATACATTCAATGTATCCTTCCACATCCTCAAGATAGACTCAAGATACAACCTACTATTAGGGAGACCATGGATACACATGGCTGGAGCTGTTCCCTCCACCTTACATCAACAACTCAAATAAATTATCAACAACAGTCTAGTCACTGTCAACACTGAGCCAGATTGTCCTGAACAAGGAGCTCTACCAATTATCAGCTTCAATTCAGAAGTTGAACCGGCCAGTTTCCATACTCTGGAAGTGAGTTACACGCAATACCATTCTATTGGAGCACCACTTCCCGTACCCAAGATTTCTGTCGAGGTTATGTCGGCCATTCAAGAAATGATGTCATTGGGTCATCAACCTGGACAAGGGCTTGGTAAAGATAAGCAGGGTATTAAGCACCCTATCCAAATATCCAGTCAAATTGGAACAGCCGGACTAGGCTATTCTACCAGTTCCAGTTATAGGAATCCTCATATTCACAAGCAGGTTCCTCAAGCTTCCGCCGCATGGCGATTCTCTATACCTTTACCTCATGAGTTGATACAATCTCCAGTAAAGGTTCCAGCCCATGTTGCGACTATGCTGTTTCCAAAACCAGTGCCAATCAAAGCAAAAGAGGTGCTGATTCCTGATCCCGAGGCGGAAGAAAAGGAACGAAAATGTAAACATGACCTTGCCTTGATGATGGCAGGCATTCGCGTCATTGTTCATGATGAACATACAAATAGATACACCCCAGACGATGATGCCCAGATGTCATGGTTATCATTCGGGAGAAGGAAGACAATGACGATCCTTCCATCATCACGTGTCCATCGTGACTTCTCCTCAACAATTGAGCAAAGACTCCGTGCGATTGGTCGACGAGGGTAAAATAGGCAGAAAAATCCCTCTACCCTGTAGATAACTTTAATTGCTTGTTTTCCTTTACAGTACTAGCAGTTATTTAATCAAGTACATGCTAACACTTTTGTATGATCGAACAGTTGCATATATTAAGTGAAAGCATCTTTTGTTTCAGGACTCTGAATTTAGATGTGCCTGTCCTTGCTGATGACATACCTTCTCTCCACAAGGGCTGTAACTTTGATGCAAAGTTGGACTTAGACTTGATGGACATCCAAGAGGACATTGAGACACCTCAAGAGATTAAGGAATGGGTCACAGACAAACCCAAACCAAATCTTGATCAAATCGCTACTTTCAATCTCGAAACCTTAGACAACCCTAAGCTAATCCAGATTGGTTCAGACCTTACCACAAATCAACGGAATGACATGGTTGCACTATTAACACAATTCTAGGATGTGTTTGCATGGTCTCATGAAGACATGGTGGGTTTGTCCACTAACATTGTTCTTCATCGCCTTCCCATTAAAGAAGGATTCAAGCTAGTTAGGCAAACGCTCAGGCGATTAAATCATGAATGGAGTTTAAAAGTTAAAGAGGAAATTGTGAAACAATTTCAAGCTGGCATCATCATGGTGTCTACATATCCGGAGTCGATATCTAACATTGTTCCCGTGCCTAAACCACGGGGAAAGTTGCGAGTTTGTGTGAATTATCGGGATTTGAACAAAGCTTGCCTTAAAGATAGCTTTCCCGTGCCCTTTATCCATATTCTTATTAACAATACTGCTCAATACGGCTTGTACTCCTTTGCTGATTGCTTTGCGGGGTACCATCAAATTATGGTCGCTGAGGAAGATCGTGAGAAAAATGCTTTCATCACGCCTTGGGGAACCTTTTGCTACAGACGGTTGTCATTCGGCCTCATCAACGCCGGGGCAACCTATCAGCGAGCTATGATGGCTCTTTTCCATGATTTAATGCACAAAGAGATAGAGATCTACGTGGAAGACATCTTTGTTAAATCCCGAAAGAAGGAAGACCACTTAGACCATCTCACAAAACTTTTCAACAGGTTACGCAAGTACAACTTGAAGTTGAATCCCGCCAAGTGCGCCTTTGGTGTTAAGTCAGGCAAGTTGCTAGGTTTCCTAATCAGCCACAAAGGGATTGAACTGGATCCTACCAAAATCCAGGCCATTAAGGAAATGCACATTCCTCAGACAGAGAAGGAAATACGGGGATTTTTGGGAAGAATTAATTTCATTAAAGCAGGTTCATTTCTCAACGCATAGCAACCTGTGAGCCAAATTGGAACAGCCGGACTAGGCTATTCTATCAGTTCCAATCACAGGAATCCTCATAAACACAAGCACGTTCCTCAAGCTTCCACCTCCCGGTAATTTTCTATACCTTTACCTCATGAGTTGATACAATCTCCAGTAAAGGTGTCAGCCCATGTTGTGGCCATGCTGTTTCCTAAGCCAGTGCCAATCAAAGCAAAAGAGGTGCTGATTCCTGATCCCGAAGTGGAAGAAAAGGAACAGAAATGTAAACATGACATTTCCTTGATGATGGCAGGCATACGCGTTATTGTTCATGATGAACATACAAACAGATACACCCCAGACGATGATTGACCAGATGTCATGGTTATCATTCGGGAGAAGGAGGACAATGACGATCCTTCCATCACTGTAGTCCATCAGGACTTTAACCTTGACAATTGGAACAGCACTCCATGCATTGGTCGACGAGGGTAAAATGGGCAAAAAAAACCCTCTACCCTGTAGATAACTTTAATTGCTTACTTTTCTTTACAGTACTAGCAGTTATTTTATCAAGTACATGCTAACACTTTTGTATGATCAAACAATTGCATATATTAAGTGAAAGCATACTTTGTTTCAGGACTCTGAATTTAGATGTGTACTGCATTTCATCATGAAGTGCCTTCTCTCCACAAGGGCTGTAACTTTGATGCAAAGTTGGACTCAGACATGATGGATATGCAAGAGGACATTGAGACACCTCAGGAGATTAAGGAATGGGTCGCAGACAAACCTAAACCCAACCTTGACCAAACCACTTCTTTCAATCTTGGAACCTTAGAAAACCCTAAGCTAATCCAAATTGGTTCAGACCTTACCACAAATCAGCGAAATGACATGGTTGCACTATTGACCCAATTCCAGGATGTGTTTGTATGGTCTCATGAAGACATAGTGGGTTTGTCCACTGACATTGTTCTTCATCGCCTTCCCATTAAAGAAGGATTCAAGCCAGTTAGGCAGAAACTCAGGTGATTGAAACCTGAGTGGAGTTTAAAAGTCAAAGAAGAATTTGTGAAACAATTTCAAGCTGGCATTATCATGGTGTCTACATATCCGGAGTGGATATCCAACATTGTTCCCATGCCAAAACCAGGAGGAAAGTTACGAGTCTGCGTGGATTACCGGGATTTGAACAAAGCTTGCCTTAAACATAGCTTTCCTGTGCCCTTTATCCACATTCTTATTAACAACACTGCTCAATACGACATGTACTCCTTTGCTGATTGCTTTGTGGGGTACCTTCAAATTATAGTCGCTGAGGAGGACCGTGAGAAAACTGCTTTCATCATGCCTTGGGGAACTTTTTGCTACAGACGGTTGTTATTCGGCCTCATCAATGTCGGGGCAACCTATCAGCGAGCTATGATGGCTCTTTTCCATGATTTAATGCATAAGGAGATAGAGATCTACGTGGATGACATCATTGTTAAATCCCGAAGGGAGGAGGACCACCTCAACCATCTCAAAAAGCTTTTCAACAGGTTGCGTAAGTACAACTTGAAGTTGAATCTAGCCAAGTGCGCCTTTGGAGTTAAGTCAGGCAAGTTGCTAGGTTTCCTAGTCAGCCACAAAGGGATTGAACTGGATCCTACCAAAATCCAGGCCATCAAGGAAATGCCCATTCCTCAGATAGAAAAGGAAATACGGGGATTTTTGAGAAGAATCAACTTCATTAGCAGGTTCATTTCTCAACTCACAGCAACCTGTGAGCCAATCTTCAAGTTGTTAAGGAAGAACTCCTCCATGAAATGGAACGATAAGTGTCAGAAAGCCTTCCTTACCATCAATGATTAACGCTCCTGTTTTGGTACCTCCCAGGGATGATGTTCCCTTGTTCATGTACATGTCCATAAATGACAATGCCATGGGCTGCATGCTGGGTCAGAAAGATAATAGAGGCCAAGAACAAGCTATCTATTACCTCAACAAAAGATTCAGCATCAGTGAACACAAGTACACTCTGATCGAGAAGACTTGTTGTGCTTTTGCATGGGCTTCCATGAGGTTACAACATTACCTCCATGGTCACACAACCCATCTCATATCCTGAATGGATCCTCTCAAGTATGTGTTCAACAAGCCTATACTGAATTATCGACTGTCCAGATGGCAGTTGATCCTACAGCAATTTGACGTCGTCTATGTGATGCAAAAGTCTGTCAAAGGTCAAGGGATTACGGATCAACTGGTCGCCGCACCTACAGGGGACTACAAACCCTTGGAAACATACTTCCCCGATGAAGGGGTAATGACAATTCAAAGAACAACATCAAGACAATATATGTCCTACGCATGTAATGTATTTTAATGGAGCTATTAACACGTAAGGCCTGAGTGGAGTAAATCCTAATATCCGAAACGGGAGCAAGCGATATCCGTCATCGTCAAATTGTAGTTTGTCAAGACCAACAACACAAATTGAGTATGAAGGTCAGATCATGGGCTAAAACTTGCCCATTCAATGGGCATCAGGCTGTTAACTGTCTTTGGGGATTTCAAATTGGTAATCAAGCAATCCACTGGAATCTATCAAACCAAAGAATTACATTTGTTGCCTTACCATCGGCTAGTTTTACAGATGGCTTTGGAGTTCGAAGAAATCTCTTTTCTACACATTCCTCATAATAGGAATGATTTTACAGATGCATTAGCAACGTTGGCCTCCTTGGTTTACATACCTGACAAGGAAAACATGCCAAACATCATGTTTGCTCTGCAAAAAGCCCCAATCTATGGGAATTACGTTGGAAAAGTATCGGATGAGCTACCTCCCATCCACAACCCTTGGTATCAGCACATCAAGGAGTATCTATGAGATGGATCTACACCCGCTGAGGCGAACCTAACTGAGAAAAGGCGGATTCATCTATTTGCTATAAAATTCTACCTGAGTGGAGATGCACTCTACAAAAGAGATGCAAGATTAGGTCTCCTCAGATATCTGGATAAAGACCAAGCTCAGAGACTCATGGATGAGATCCATGGTGGAGTATATGGCCCTCACATAAGCGGACCCCTACTTGTCAAGAAAATTCTCAAAACGGGACATTATTGGCTTACACTCAAAGCTAACTGTGATGATCACGTCAAGAGGTGCTATCAATGCCAGATTCATGGGAATGTTATCCACGCCCCTCCAAGGGAACTCCACAATATGAGTTCGCCATGGCCCTTATCAATGTGGGGAATGGACGTGATCGGGCCCATCGAGCCCAAAGCTAGTAATGGACATCGATTCATATTCACCATGATCGACTACTTCACCAAATGGGTAGAAGCAACATCCTTCCCCAGGGTTACTAAAGAAGTTATCATTGCTTTCATTAGAAACAATGTCATTTGTCGATATGGACAACTAGAGGTCATTGTGTCAGACAATGCTAAGAACCTCAATAACAAAATGATGAAGGAGTTATGCAGAAAATTCCACATCAAACATCTCAACTCCGTCATCTACCATCCAAAGATGAATGGTGCTGTTGAAGCTGCTAATAAAAACATCAAAAAGATCATGCAGAAAATGTTCGCCAATCACAAAGGATGGCCTGACCTCTTGCCTCTAACTTTGTTTGCCTACAGAACTTCCATGCGAACTTCCACTGGGGCAACCCCCTACTCATTAGTCTATGGGTTGGAAGCAGTGCTCCCCATAGAAGTGGAAATGGAATCCCTCAAAGTATTGATGGATGCTCAGTTGGATGAAGACCAATGGGTACAAGACAGGTATCACCAATTGTCTCTGATAGACGAAAGACGATTCACGACTATCTTCCATGGTCAGTTATATCATCAAAGGATCGCACGATCCTACAATAGAAAAGTATGACTACAACCATTCAAATGACATAACTTGGTTTTGAAGAAGATCATTGACAACCAAGACCAATCTAAGGGAAAATTCGCTCCTAACTGGGAAGGCCCATTTGTTGTCAAGGAAGTATTGACATGAGGTGCTCTCAGATTGCAGGAAATGGATGGCGATGAATTTCCACAGCTTATCAACTCGGACACCGTGAAATGGTACTATGTCTGAAGTTACCATCAAACAAACATCTTGGTTTTGATCATCAAATCACCAGTCATTCCGGTTTTGAACCCTTTCCTTTTGAATACTCTTTTGCCCCTTAGGGAAATATACACTTCAAGCCAGCAGCCTGGTTTTACTTCATTTCAAACCTTTCATACAATCTCGGTTATCCTGAAGACGGGATTTAACCCTTCACAATTTCGGTTATCCTGAAGACAGAATTGAACCTTTCACACCTGCAGTTTATCCTGAAGACGTGATTAAACTTTTCTACGCCTGCAGTTTGTCCTGAGGATGGGATCAAACTTTTTACACACTTACAGTTTGTCCCCATTATGGGATCAAACTTTCTTCTCCCCGCAGTATAGCTTGCACATGGGATTCACACTTCTCTTCGCCTTCAATTCGTCTTGAGGGGCGAATTACGTCGACCTGATCTCCCTGATACCCAGGGGTACGTAGGAAACCATATTCTATATGGCCTGGTCGCAATAAAGAAAAACAACAAAAACATTTCTGCCCTTTTCTCTACAAAATAACAAAAATAACAAAAATACTTCTACACCCATCCATCACAAATGCTGGCAGCCCAGCAGTCGAGTCATCGATGGGAATAATAGCCTCCTCTATAGGCTCCTCATCGTCAGAATCAATCCCCCGCACTGTGGATACTACCGCAGTCGATGTAGTCTCTGTCTCCATCCATGCGGAATACTCTGCAGAACAACCTGGATGACTGACAGAAAACTTAGCTAGCTCTCGCTGATCCCAACAGGCGTACAACCTGGATCTATCCTCCGCTGACAAACGGTGTGAAGTGAAGTGCTGACTCACTGCCCCCTCATAAGGATAAAAATCCTAAAACTGGTCAAACTGACACATCACGGCCAGTGGGTGGTAAGTAATCGTGCCCTTCAATCCAGCCAGAGGGAGATAATTCATGCCCAGAGCATGAGTAATGAAGCTTTAGGGTGAGCTAAGCCCTGAACACGGCAATATGGCAAACGGATCCCTAATCCCTGCTAGGAAAAGTGACCACGACGACGCAAAGACATGTGTGCACTCAGAGGTCGAAAAGGAGTATGACATGGTCGCTCTCTGGGTGAAGCAAAACCCCGCCGCCTAAGTGTGCTAATCGGTCTCAAGTGTGACATAAACCACACATACAAAGATGGCCGAAGCTACTCAGTAAACACTCCTCACGGATAAGTGCAAGAAGATGTGTGACGCCCCAAAATAGGTATACATCACCTATTCGAAGTCGCCAAATACATGGTATGTAATACAAATACAATCTTTAATATACAACAAGAAAGTCGTGAGTTTTAATAAAATATTGTCTTCTAGAAAATATCCACTCGTAATAAGTCCTCATTATATTTATCTTGTCACACTATTTAATGTAACAAAGTGAGGACTACTAAAACTATCATCCTCAACCATCACTCCATTCCCTCGACTAGTCCCGCCACGTTCTCATTTCCTAAAGAGAACGTTGAAAGAAAGGGTGAGCTCAACTAGCTTGAAGAAGAAATATTATAACTAAGATAATGCGTAACAAATTATCATTAGCCTTCAACAAAGATTGTTAAACTGATAAAATACAATAGACATCAAGTTTAATGGTAGTGGAACATGCAATCCATTAAAAGAGTCAAGTAGAGAATACAATATATACTATCTTTTATGATTTAAAAGGTTTTTCATCACTATTATCGCTGGGACTCAGCTTAATAAATAATCCACCTCATCCCTGCACTACGGCCAAGGATATTCATAAGTATCACAACCACAAATTATCCATGCACTCACGGGCCAAGGATATTCGTGTATTCATCAATGGTCATGATCATGCCAACAATCCATCCATCAATGTACTACGGACCAATGAGGACTTTTACCACACCATTTGTAACATTACTACCATGATTACACCAAATAATCCTCGGTCATAATCATACCAAGTCCATCTATGCACCATGTGCCACGTAGATGACTTTCAACAAAATATAAACATGAGGATGATGACAATGATATAAGAATTCAGTAAAACAAGTTCAAGAATTAATTTATCCAGAAACTAATAACGTCTAAATTGTCAACATGATACTTCTTTGTAGAGTAAAATTTAAGAATGCTCAGAAGAATATTTCCATGAATGATACTGGATGAAGCGCAAATATCAAGGATATTCCACTAATTTCATGAAGTATAGAAGTCAAAACTTTAACCAACTGAGTATAATAAAGAATGAAATAACAAAAGAAATCACCATGTATGCGGTACTTCGCATAGACATGTTATTCCAACAAAATAATAAATAACGGAACCAGATTCAAAGCGTAATACTTGACCTTACATGGGATATTCCAAATGTAATAATAAAGAATGGAATAACAAATGTAAATCACCATGCGTTCTTAAGATTTTGCATGTATAAAGTTATTCCAATGAATAATAAATAAACGAAATCAGTCCCAAGAACGCATGCACAAGATATTCCAATGTAATAATAAAGAGCGGAACCGTGTCCGGCGTAAAATGCATGTATGTGGATATTCCAAATGTAATAATAAAGATGTAACCAGTCCCACGATAACGCATGTGATAGGATGTTCCAACAGAATAATAACGAATGGAATAACAACAAAAATCACCAAGTATAGGGTAGACCACGTATATAGGTTATTCCAACAGAATAATAAAGAATGGAATAACAGAAGTTCTCTTCATGAATATGAAAAAAATAATACCCCTAACCTTATAAAGAAGAGTACTCCGACGGTAGGGCGGAGATATACTTGAAGAAACTTGCACTACGCTCAAAGCTTTCTTAAACGCTAAAGAAATACGCTAAAGATAGAAGAATAATTCTCTCTACGGTTTCTCTCTCTAGAGTTTTAGTGAATTCGTAAGAAATAATGAAGGAATGAGCTTCTATTTATAGAAGAATGGACAGAATAGTAACCCATCCATGAACGATCCAGATCGATTTACTTTAAACGGACGGTCCAGATTGGTTTATAATAAAATATAATATATTCTATTTATAATCTAATAAAATGAATAACTTTTAAAAAGATTTTACTATACAAACACTACGCAGGCACTATGCAAACACTATGCATAATAAAATATAATATATTCTAATTATTGTCTAATAAAAACTAATAACTTTATAAAAGTATTCTATTTTATATAAAAGATTTCTTATTAGCCTAATAAAGCGAATAACTTTATAAAAGTATTCTTTTTTTATATAAAAAGCTTTTACATTTTATTACATTAATAATACTAATAAAACAAAACTTCATTATCATTATTATTATTCACACTATTAATCGACCAGGTCGTTCCCAGGAAAGAGGGGGCTTTTCAATAAGGATTTCTCCCTATTGGCGTGCAATTAGGTGACCAAACCTCTCTTTGGCAGAACTTCTAGACATCGTTAATAATGCAAATAATAATATTAATAACTCTGTCATCTCAATTATTGATTTAATAATATATAAAATATCGACAATAATTGAATAAAACTGAATGATTTCTCACGTAAGCATCAATAATCAATACCATGTGCTATTATGCAATCATGCGTATTCCTGTACTTTTAACACTGTGTGTTTCAACAGTTAACGGTAAAACTTCCGCCGTTGTTTTCATAAAAAATATTTTTGTTGTTTTCTCAATTCGACAATAATTTCGTTGTGGGGTCCACCAATGATTGTGCCGTCGTACGAATATTCCCCGACCAATTGAATATTATATAACAACTTGCGTATTTTGCAAAATTTATAAATATTACCCACAACTATAACATTATATCAAATTTATTCCAAAAATGATAATTATAGAAAATTCATCTTTATTCATAAAAGTTGGGGTCTTACAATCTCCCCTTCTTATGAAATTTCGCCCTCGAAATTAGGGTACGTACCTTGTATGTCGAAGAGGTAAGGATACATTGATTTCATTTCAGATTCTAACTCCCAGGTCATTTCCTCAACATCGTGGTTCCTCCATAAAACTTTGACTTGAGGTATAACCTTGGAGCGTAGAATATGTTCCTTCTTATCCAAGATTTGAACAGGAACCTCTTCTTACGTTAAATCTTCCACTATTTCGTCCGGTTCTAACTCAATAATGTGGTTCAAATCTTTCACATATTTACGTAACATGGATATATAAAAAATGTTATGAACACGAGACATACTTGGCGGTAAAGCGAGTCTTTAGGCTACAGTCCCTACTCGATCGAGGATTAAATATGGGCCAATGAATCAAGGATTGAGCTTTCCTCGCTTTTCAAATCTCGTAACTCCTTTCCATGGAGCAACACATAACAACACATGATCTCCAATATCAAATTCCACGTCCTTTCGATGAAGATCAGCATAACTCTTTTGTCGGTCTTGTGAGGTTTTTATACGTTGTCGGATCGTTTGAATCTCTTCTGTAGTCATACGTACCAACTCCGGTCCCAACAACGTTGCTTCACCCACCTCATCCCAGCATACTGGAGAATGACACTTTCTTCCATACAACGCTTCGAATGGAGCCATGCCAATGCTTGCTTGATAACTGTTGTTGTAGGAAAACTCCACCAATGGTAAGAACTTGTCCCAACTTCCCATGAAGTCAAGGACACAGAGTGTTAATAAATCTTCAAGAGTTTGAATAGTCCTCTCTGATTGTCCGTCCGTCTGAGGATGATACGCTGAACTAAATCGTAAATCCGTGCCCATAGCTTTTTGCAAACTAACCCAAAATCGTGAAGTGAATCTTGGGTCTCGATCAGAAACTATGGATACTGGCATACCATGCAATCTTACAACGTCGTTTATGTACATACGAGCAAGACGTTCAAGTGTATAAGTTTCTGGTATTTGTAAGAAATGAGCAGACTTGGTCAATCTATCAATAATGACCCAAATTGCATCTATGCCTTGAGAAACCTTGGGAAGACCAGTAACGAAATCCATGGTAATGTGCTCCCACTTCCATTCTGGAATTTCAAGTGATTGCAATGGACCTTTTGGTACTTGATGTTCCTCCTTGACTCGTTGACAAGTTATGCACCTTGAGATAAACAGCGCTATCTCTCTCTTCATATTGCCGCACCAAAATGTATGTCGAAGATCATGATACATTTTGGTACTCCCAGGATGGATTGCAAACGGTGTGTTGTGCGCCTCCATCATGATTTTATACTTTAAATCATGGTCATTAGGAACACAAAGTCTGGATTTGACTCAAAGTATTCCTTCTTCATCAATTCTTGCTTCTGGCATAGCACCTTCTTGTACTTTCTTCCTCATACGCATCAGCTCTAGGTCTGTAGTTTGAGCAGCTTTAACTTTATCGATTAAAGTCGGTTCTACACATATATTCGCCATCATCACATGGGTCCCTGGAGTCTTTATCTCTATCTCTATCTCCATCCTTTACAAGTCATACAAAATGGGCCTTTGCGTTGACAATATCGCACTCGTACCCGCATATGATCTTCTACTCAATGCGTTAGGTACCACGTTCGCTTTTCCAGGATGGTATTGGATGATATGATCATAATCTTTAAACAATTCAAGCCAATGTCGCTGTCGCATGTTTAGTTCCTTTTGAGTGAAGAAATATTTGAGGCTTTTATGATCCGTAAAGATCTCCACTTTCTCCCCATACAAGTAATGCCTCCAAATTTTAAGTGCGAAGATAACAACTGCCAACTCTAGATCATGAGTAGGATAATTCCTTTCATATTCTTTGAGTTGTCGAGAGGCATAGGCTATGACTTTCCCATGTTGCATGAGAACACATCCTAACCCTTTGCCTGAAGCATCATTGTAGATGACAAATCCCTCAGAGCTAAATGGTATTGTCGTAGCAGTCTTTGAAATGAGTCTTCTCTTGAGTTCTTGAAAACTCTTCTCACATTCCTCACTCCAACCGAATTTTATATCTTTTTGAGTCAGCTGAGTTAAGGGAATAGCAATTTAAGAAAACCCTTCTACGAATCTCCGATAATAACCAGCTAAGCCGAGAAAGCTACGTACTTCGGTCACTGATTTAGGTTGCTCCCAGCTTTGAATAGCTTCAATTTTTTCTAGGTCAACAGATATTCCACGACTTGATACCACGTGCCCAAGGAATGCTACTTCCTTAAGCCAGAACTCGCATTTCTTCAACTTGGCATAAAGCTTATATTCACGAAGCTTTTGAAGTATCAGCCTCAAGTGTTGCTCATGATCTTCACGGCTTTTAGAATAAATAAGGATGTCATCAATAAAGAAGACCACAAAGTGATCCAAATATTCCTTGAATACTCGGTTCATCTTAACCATGAATGCAGCAGGAGCATTAGTCAATCCAAAAGATATAACTAGGAATTCATAATGCCCGTACCGAGTTCTAAAAGACGTTTTTGGAATGTCATCGGTTCTAATCTTTAATTGGTGATATCTAGAATGAAGATCAATCTTTGAAAAGAATTTGGCGTCTTGCAACTGGTCAAATAGGTCATCAATACGCGGCAATGGGTACCTATTTTTGACGGTGACATGATTCAACTCCCGATAATCAATACAAAGTCGCATACTCCAATCTTTCTTCTTCACGAATAGAACAGGAGCACCCCAAGGAGAAGTACTAGGATGAATAAAGCCAATGTCTAACAATTCCTGTAGTTGGGTCTTTAACTCCTGAAGTTCAATAGGGAGCCATTCGTTATGAGGCTTTGGAAATGGGTTTTGTACCGGGTTTAAGGTCGATACAAAATTCAATTTCACATTCTGGGGGTAGGCCAGGAAGTACTTAAGGGAATACGTTAGGAAATTCATTAACAATAGAAATATCATTCAAAATTGAATTATTTTTGTTTAGATCCGTGACATGAGCTAAGAAAGCTTGACATCTATTTTTTAATAAAAGAATAGCTTTATGGCTTGAGATGACAGTGATTGATTTTAATGGTTTGGTTGCTTGAATTTGCATAAAAGGTTGATTAGGAATATCAAAGCTAACAACCTTACGAAAATAATCAATTTTTGCATGATGAGTGGTTAACCAATCAATACCTAGAATTACGTCAAATGCAAGTATTTTCAATGAAATAAGATCGACAGGTAATGTGAGGGTACCGATTTGAACCAAACAAGACTTATAAACAGTGGATGTAATGAAGGTTTCTCCCAACGGAGTTTCAACAGATAAGTCAAAGTCCAATTTCTCCAGAGTCAAATTTAAACGTTGAGCGTAAGTAGGAGAAATAAAGGAATGGGTAGAACCGGTATCAAATAAGGTATATACTTCACTAGAGTTTATGATAAGCTTACCCGTGATGACCTCATTCGGGTTCCTTGCTTCGGGAAGTCACGACAAACGCTCTCTCCTCAGACTCATCGGCTTTAACTTTTTTCCGGGCGCCCTTTGGTGCCTCCATCCTAGTTGAACTTGTCTTCTTGGTGAACGACAAAATTGGGCTAGGTGACCTTCTCTTCCACAATTATAACATGCTTTGACTAAGATCGCATAGTTTGACCGATGTGTCCCTCCTCCGCATTTGAAGCATATGATAGGTGGTCGTTCTCCTTCCTTAACAACATATGTTGATCTTCGACGTCTTTCCATCATTGTTGAATCTCCTCTTCTTGAAATGTCCATTCTTATTGCTTTGGCCATGATTAGCACCGAAGTGGTTACCATTTTTAGCATGTTGATTTCCTCCACGCTTATTGTCACCGCTTCGATGACTGTTATCACTGGTATTATCATTTTTTTCACCGCTGCTCTTTTGGTTGAGTTGACTCATTATCACGCTCCAATAATCGAGCCCTATTAACAACATCCGAATACAAACACGCTTTATGAGAGATAAGATATTGACGTATCTCGGGTTTCAAACCTCTTAAAACATTCGCGTCATTCTCTCCTCATTATCAACCAAATGGGACGCAAAACCGGGACCTTTCGACAAACTTGGCTTCAGATCGCGCGACATGGTCATGTTGTTTTGCTCCAGTTTAATGAACTCTACCTCTTTCATGTGACGAATACTTTCAGGAAAGTACTTGTCGTTGAACAGTTCTTGAAAATTTTCCCAAGACATCTTCAGTGCGACAGGTTGAGTACGTTTTACAGATTCCCACCAGTAATCTGCCTCTGCACATAACATGAAGGTGGCAAAGGGAACCTTTTGCTCCTCGGAGCATCCCAAGACATCAAATATCTTGCAGATCTGCTTTATCCACGTCTTCGCCTTAAGTGGTTTTGGCTCTCCAAAAAACTCCAGTGGTCCCAGTTCCTTGAACTACTTGGCGGTGACCGTCCGAGAGTTGCCAGTGTTTCCACCTGCATTTTGGACAAGAGCCGCTCTTTCCTGATGTTGCATGAATTGCATAAAGCCTCTGAACATTCCATCATTCATCATTTGGTCAGTGTTGTTGTTTGCCTGAGGATTGTCGCCTTCCTGATGCACATTATCCTGATTATTGATCTGTGGAGACTCAACGGTTTCCTGTGCTCCGTTGATGTTCTCAACATTCTTGGATGCCATTTTCAAACACTGCCACAAAACAAGGGTTAATTAACATATCACATATTATCCCTATACTCTGACCGACCAATTAAATATCAAATAAACTTAGGTAGGTCATACTAGCGAAGGAATTCCCCGTCTCTCCCCTCCTAGTTCTTGTCTCACATCTCATCCAGGGATCATATCCCTAAGCTCTTATACCAACTGTGATGCCCCCAAAATAGGTATACATCACCTATTATGAGTTGCCAAATACATGGTACAGAATACAAATACAATCTTTAATATACAATAAAAAAGCTGTGAGTTTTAATACAAATATTGTTTTCTAGACAATATCCACTCTCAGAATAAGTCCTCATTACATTTATTGTCACACTATTTAACAGAATAGTGAGGACTACTAATACTATCATCTGGACCGTTACTCCGTTCCTCGACTAGTTCCAGATACGTTCTCATTTCCTGAAGAGAACAGTGAAAGAAAGGGTGAGCTCAACTAGCCCAGTAAGAAATATTATGACTAAGATAATGCAGAACAAATTATCATTAGTCTTCAACAGTGTTAAACTGATAAAATACAATAGACATCAAGTTTAACTGCAGTGGAACATGCAATCCATTAAAAGAGTCAAGTATAGAATAAAATCTACAATCTTTTATGATTTAAAAGGTTTTTCATCACTTTTATCGCTGGGACTCAGCTTAATAAATAATCCATCTCGTCCCTGCACTATGGCCAAGGATATTCATAAGTATCACAACCACAAATTATCCATGCACTACGGGCCAAGGATATTCGTGTATTCATCAATGGTCATGATCATGCCAACAACTATCCATCAATGCACTACGGGCCAATGAGGACTTTTACCACACCATTTGTAACATTATGGTCATGATTTCACCGAATAATCCCTGGTCATAATCATACCAAGTCCATCTATGCACTACAGGCCACAAATGACTTTCAACAAAATATAAACATGAGGATGATGACAATGATATAAGAATTCAATAAAACAAGTTCAAGAATTAATTAATCCAGGAACTAATAACGTCCAAATTGTCAACATGATACTTCTTTGTAGAGTAAAATTTAAGAATGCTCAGAAGAATATTTCCATGAAAGATATCTTTGGATGAAGCTTAAATATCAAGGATATTCCACTAATTTCATGGAGTATAGAAGTCAAAACTTTAACCAAATGAGTATAATAAAGAATGGAATAACAAAAGAAATCACTATGCATGCATGTAGATTGACGCATATGAGTTATTCCAATGTAATAATAAATAACGGAACCAAGTCAAAGCGTAATACGACCTGCATGAGGATATTCCAAAGAATAATAAAGAATGGAATAACAATGTAAATCACCATGCATGCGGTACTTCGCATAGACAAGTTATTCCAAATGAAATAATAAATAATTGAATCAGTCCTACAGAAAACGCATGCATGTGATATTCCAATAGAATAATAAAGGCAGAACCAGTCCAACAGAAACGCATGTATGTGGATATTCCAAATGAATAATAAAGAGCGTAACCAGTCCGACGATATAGTAACAGACATGATGTTCCAACAGAATAATAACGAATGGAATAACAACAAAAATCACCAAGTATATGGTAGACCACGTATACAAGGTTATTCCAATAGAATAATAAAGAATGGAATAAAGAAGTTTTCTTCATGAATATGAAAAAATAATACCCCTTACCTTATAAAGAAGAGTACTTGATGGTAGAATGAGATATACTTGAAGAAATTTGCACTACGCTCAAAGCTTTCTTAAACGCTAAAGAAATACGCTCAAGATAGAAGAATAATTCTCTCTACAGTTTCTCTCTCTAGAGTTTCAGTGAATTCGTAAGAAATAATGAAGGAATGAGAAGCTTATTTATAGAAGAATGGATGAATAAGTAACCAATCCATGAACGGTCCAGATCGATTTACTTTTTAAACGAATTCATCCAGTTGGTTTACAATAAAATATAATATATTCTATTTATAATCTAATAAAATGAATAACTTTTAAAAAGATTTTACTATGCAAACACTATGCAGGCACTATGAAAATACTATACATAATAAAATATAATATATTCTAATTATTGTCTAATAAAACGAATAACTTTATAAAAGTATTACATTTTATATAAAAAGATTTTACTATTAGCCTAATAAAAGTAATAACTTTATAAAAGTATTACATTTTTTATATAAAAAGCTTTTCTGTTTTATTACATTAATAATACTAATAAAATAAACTTCATTATCATTATCATTATTCACACTATTAATCGACAAGATCGTTCCCAAGAAAGAGGGGGCTTTCCAATAAGGATTTCTCCCTATTGGCGTGCAATTAGGTGACCAAACCTCTCATTGGCAGAACTTCTAGACATCGTTAATAATGCAAATAATAATATTAATAACTCTGTCATCTCAATTATTGATTTAATAATATATAAAATATCGACAATAATTGAATAAAACTGAATGACTTCTCACGTAAGCATCAATAATCATTACCGTGTGCTACTATGCAACCACGCGTATTCCTGTACTTTTAACACCGGGTGTTTCAACAGTTAACGGTAAAACTTCTGCCGTTATTTTCATAAAAAATATTTTTGTCATTTTCTCAATCCAAAAATAATTCCGTTGTGGGGGGTTCACCAATGATTGTGTCGTCGTACGAATATTCCCCAACCAATCGAATATTATATAACAACTTGCGTAGTTTGCAAAATTTATAAATATTACCCACAACTATAACATTATATCAAATTTATTCCAAAAATAATAATTATAGAAAATTCATCTTTATTCATAAAAGTTGGGGTCTTACAGTATGTAGCTGACCTCAGTGTTTATGCGATAATCATCGGTAGAATGGTATGGCCCTCCTTGAGAGCTCTCACTGCCATAATGACGCCGATATCTAGCTCATCCATGTACCGCGGCATGAAGACGTATGACAATACACATAGAAGCAGTACATCTACTCTGGCTGAACGCCAATGGTCCTCCGGTGTGGTGAAATCCCCGGAATGTCGTGCATAGCTATCCTCAGAGCCAAACTCATCAAAGAGGAAACACTGGGATATCACACGGTCGAATGATATATCATGGACCACTCTACGCCTCAATCCGGTGAGGGTCGTGAATCGTTCGCTCATGTCTCCAATAATATATACACTTAAGGTTTGTCCAATGCAGAGCATCGTCAATGTGCATACTCCTCCAAAGTAGAGTCAACTCACGGCTCCCAAATCAAAAAAACTTGCCTCTTCGATACCCAAAGGTTTCAAAGATGCCCTCTACAAATCTGGTGGGAACTCAAACATCAATGTAGGTCATAAGATGTGCGAAAGAATCATCTACGATCACCACGTTCGATGGTGATATACTATCATACCATGAAGCAAGATACCGCCTACCACAAATAATGGTGGGTATGATCAATACGGCTTAATCGTCAAGAAGACATCTCAGATGGGCCGTGTCATAAGACCATGCAGGGGTCAATGCTGAATATCTCTGGACATACATACATATGGATAACATAATAACATGCATAATACAGTAGATAGCAATATGATAAAGGGAATGAAAAAATGTATATACATTCCTAAGTATATCATCATCTAATACATCTCAGACAAACTAAAATATGGTGGAAATGGGGTGGAAATGGGGCGGCTACCCAACATGTAAACAGAGGCCTATCAAAAGAGATAGCGAGAAATACATCAAAAAAAGTCAAGAGTGTCGATGTCTACATCATCGATCCTGTCCACCTGATGTAACTCCTCCTGAGTCACTGGATCTCTATCTACAGGGATGTCAGGTCGATACAAGGGAGGATCTGCTCCAGCAAAACCATATGGGTCACCTGAGGGACCAGCGCCAGAGCTGAAAGGATCAAAAGTATCTACCTCTGCAGGATCTCTGCCCAAATGTCGAATGAAAAGATGTGACCGGTCCAACCGCCGAAAGTCGATCTCATTAATCAGGTCACATGAAGCCGGATCTCGACACAAAGCTAGCTAATCCGTCATCATCACGGATCTTGGAACCATATCCCCATAAAGCGTGTGGCGCGGGTCTCGAGCTCCAATCGTATTTAGGGATCCACCAATGTTGGAACATCTCCCCGAGAACAGGGGGCCCTCCTCGACAATATAGAACCGTCAATCCCCATCAATGGGATGTCAATGACGGTGATCGCTAAACAAAGCCAATAACGCTGGCAGGAGGTAAAAATCAGATATCTGAATCTCTCTGTGAAGTGCTTTAATAGCACACTCTCCTAAATAGAGCTCCCATCCTCCATCCGTGAAGAGAGGAATCTGCGGGTGGAAATGACGTATTTACCCGATTGGGTACCCATCCTCAAAACCAACTCCCCAAATGCTCTCTAGAGTAGGGAATCCAAGTGATGACATCAGCTGTCAACAACTCCAACTGTAGGCGACAATGAGTGAAACCCTCAGCAACAGGGACCTCCGCCAGTATGGAATGATGCCATCTCTATCCTCGTGGATATATGTCTAAACCTAACACGCCATGGGGATTTGAAACAAGGAAGCCTCTCATAGGTCCAAAACTGCCAACACAAAGGCAAACATCTGCTGTTAGTCAACACTCTTAACCTATACATGGGAAAAGACAAGAGAAACACTCACTAGCAGAAATGGGTAGAATCCTAACCACGCCTTGGTCAAGCCCTACGATCGCATACGCATTCCCCTGAGGAAGTAGGTAAAGTTGTAGGAACCTCAATCATACTCTCCTATATGGTCCACGTGTCGAGTGGCGCTGATCAAAGCGAAGGACACCGTAGAAGAGTTATCTGCTATGAAGCAGCTCCTAATGATCATCAGGAACAATCGCCAAGAATGCGATCCCCGACTCTCACATCATTGGGTATAGGCTCACTCAATGAAATTTACCATAGCATCTACGCTCAAAGGACTCAGACGAAACGATCCCCCGCCTTGGGTGCCTCCGTCGAAACTCCCAACAAGGATCTGACGGCAGTAGGGGTGATATCCGTTGTGCAAGGCACCGACTCCCCTCCAAACTCCATACCTGTGATAAACCGCCAATCCATCTGCGTCATCATCACCTCATAGTCCAGCAAATGGAGTGATTGAGTCTGGTGAAACCACCGCTCAGACAATGCCCTGAGGTAACCCCGATGATAGCGATGGGGTAGAATGGAGAAGAACATCCTGAATCCCCAGCCATGGACGATGGCTCTGTAGTCATCATGCAAGGCCTGATACATAGAGTAGATGCTAAACTAGTTCCCTCGAGGCTGTGTGAAGCCGGGAACCTACATCAAATGCAGATCAACATCAGACTCCTTGACTCCTCATTAATAGGAAATAAGGAAGATTAAAGATCTAACTTCATACCTGGTTTACGTGCAGGTATACTGAAGGATGCCAACTCAAGTCACCCAGAAGATCTGGGTTCGCCACTTGAATGCCTTGCAATTCCCTACGGGGAACACGTACAGCAGGAGCAGGAACCTCGACCGGTGCATCCTCCTCCTCGTCCTCGACATTCGGTATTTCAACTCGAATAGGACGTATCACCACCTCCGCCAAACGACGATTTAGGTTGCCTAACGTAATCTGCTACCGAGGCTTTTCAAAAGCCCTCCTCCGCATACACCGTAAGTGGTCCTGCGGAACTACTCTATTGATCCGGATCCATGATATCCGGATAATGTGTCTCCAAATCACCTCGTAAAGGGTGTGGTAATTTCTTACAGAGTCTTTTCGAATGCATTCTATGATTACATGCATGCATGCATTATTTTAACATGTATCTCAATAGAGTTAAAATGCATGACTACCCAATACCTACGTTTTGGGAAAATTTTGCCATAGCCCCTTTGTAAATGGGACTATCCTCATGCACATAGGAATGACTAGGTGGCCATTCAGTATCACACTTATACACAGTCATATACATCCTGTATGCATCAATACATTGCAGTAAAAAAAGTCGTAAGTGTAGTCTAATTACCGTGGATTATTTTGCTTGTCTACCTTTACGCATTTGTCCTCGATAGATAAGAAATGATAGTAAAGGTGCCAATTGACCGTTTCAAAAGTCAATTTTTTTCACATCAATATGTTCAAAGATGGTTTAATACTAACATTTATTATGTTGAATATTTTTATCAAATCATATCGCATGCATATTCACTACTATGTGTCTAAATGCATTTAAATGCGATAAGTCATTTTCCAACAGACGTAATTGGAAAAAAATACATGCACGTGTTACTAGGATGTTGAAGAACGCTTCTACGATGGCGAGAATATCTGAAGTCGCCCTAACTCGCAGATCCAAGAAGAGCTCTCTCGATTTCCTTCACAAGAACTTGAAAATGACTTATAAAGCAAACCATACCTTTATACATAGCACGGTTGGTCACAGCTAACCTCGACTCTGTGTAGTACACTCGCAAAGACTCTACATGGGTCCCACACCTCTAGCTCGCTCCGATTAGAGTTGCAAAGGAGGTCTAATGTCGAAAAGGCCAAATCAGAATAAAAGTGCTACTGCGATTGAGCGGAATAACTGAAATCCTCGGTTTCGCGTCGGTCGAGTTAAACTCCGTCCGTCTCAAAGGTATTCTTTGAACGCAGGGTATATTATACCAATGAGCTCACTTTCACAGATCTTTAAGAATACCCCACAAAGGTCCGATGTCACATCATTTGCGAGTCACAATCATGGACGCCCCAAAATTCGACACCCATATCACTTAATTCTTGCATCACGTACAACTATGAATATCTTACTAAATCATTAACAACAGAAATAATAGAATAATTTACATTGATATAATATAAATATTCGCGTCCCAAGGTACCGTAACCATTACTACGACAATTCAGTGATTAACTTAACATAACTTAATCATTCTTGATTACATCATAACAAACATAACCATAATAATAATACTTCAAATCTTAAGGACTACGTTATTCTGGCGCCTTGCCTTTTCCCTTGTCCTGTCCTGAAGTACCGCCTTGCTCTGCCTTAACTATAAGGTTTTAGGAAGCAAGAATGAGCAATAAGTTTGCCTAACAAGTAGTATAGCCAGAAGAACAAGCAGTTATAGCATTTCAATCTTTTAAGGGTATAATAATAATTGGTAGTTCAAGGATATCAAGAAATATCAAGAGTATTCAATAGGTGTCGCTATAGACTTGAAGGATATCAACAACTTTCAGGATTTATTCATTTCGAGGTTCAACATGAATGAGTACTGAGCAGTCACTAAGGACCAAGAACTCTTACCAGAATTAACAATATTACACTGTAATCCAACATAAACGAGTACAACAGGTGATCAGCCTAAGGTACCCTACGTTATGCATAACATTTAATCATACTCATGTGCGCACGTCGGTTTCCCGACAATATATAATTTCCCATTCAATGAGGGTTGTTCATCTCAGTAGATTTACAATAGTCCGCACCAAGTCAATCGGTTTGGATAGCTTTTAACACATAATAATAGTCTAGCCGAATCAAAGGCTTAGACAAAATTTTGTCATGCATTTAAGAATGATAAGTCCAATACTTGCAACAACGTCAAGGTATACAAATGATTTTCGAATAGAAGCAGATATTCGCTTGGAAAATGTGATTGATATGACAACAATTCAAATGTATATAGTGTGAGAATTAAGGAACTTGCAACACAATAATAATAGTGTTCAGATACTTGCTCAATGAAATTTGAGTGAGGTTAGGGAACTTGCCTTTAGTGTTGATTACCACTTATAGCGAAAATTCCCCCAATGAACTATGTTGTCCTATTTATGTAAGTATAGGTATTCATTAGCCAAACACACTTGATACACATATATAAACAACACGTACACATAACACATTTCTTTTCTATCTATGTATACTGCTGCACTCATCAAAACTCATAGCTGTATACTAACATGCTCATACTTTTGACCACTTCTAGTTTATTCATAATCTCTCTTCTTCGTAGTTCCAAGAGGTTCATTGCTTTAAGTAGACCTTAACGTCTATTAATCCCACCGACCCCTTTCTACGCATGCTTGCGGGCATTAGATTTATTTTCCCGAAGTTAGTAAAATTCTCTACTTAGAACTCATTCGTGAAATAATAGTTTATAGCAGTATAGGAATATTTATTAATCCATCCTTGTATCAAGTTATGAGGCTGTCTCCGAGTCCCAGGACATCTCGCCATGTCCGAAGCCGAAGTCATTTAGTCATGTCCGAAGATATAACGACTTGTCCGAAGACAACACGCTTTGTCCGAAGACAACACGCTTTGTCCGAAGACATTACAACTTGTCCGAAGACATCTCCGAAGTCAGTTCTTCAGAGACTTCGGTCTACACTATTTCGACAAGGTCTAAGTTTGTCGGGTTAATTTCATTAAGACTTTACTATATGCATACAACCTAAGGGAATTTCTTAATACATTGTCTAACACGACCGAACCCATCAGCTGGTTCCTAAGTACGGTGCAGCTGCACCCCATGGAGTTCAGAAGCAATGAACATGCTCTGTTTTGCTGAGTAGCCATAACTTGATTCCAGGCAATCATCAACGTATTCATGCACGAAAGTAAACTTTCTAAACACCCTATATCATGTTAATTCATCATACTTGACCTGTTAATTGGGAAAACCGAGAATCAAGCAAGACTCAAGTTAAGAACGAAGTAGAAATTATACCTTCTCGAGCTTTAACCCAGATATCTCACACACTGATTTGGTAATGCTTAGCAACTAAGAATTCTTCACTCAGATTTCTCCAACACTCTTTATCACCATAACCGACTGCCATGGTGGCTTGTATTTAAAGAGAAAAGCATGGACTAGACACTTGCTTTACACAATGTTGGGATTCATGGTGCAATAGAAATGAACAATGGTTACTTAAGGAGTTGTTTAACCACTCCATACTAGCCACTTAACTAGCCATGCACGCCCAGGATTAGCAAATTTGGAAAGTTTGCGTGAAAGAGAGTTTTAGAGCTATCTTGTTCCTTGTACTTGGTGACCCTTAATTTGGGACAAGTGAATAGATCTCAGACATAGACAAGGGGCTGGTCGGTCAGGCCCACTGCCCCACGCCATACTTTAACCCACACCTTGTACTATCAGTTAACTATTTTGTTGGATTCCAAATTGGATTTTAAATAACCCAAGTTTATTGGGCTGACTCCAAGGTCCATCAATTCATTTATTGGGCTAGACTCCCAATTTATTATTTTGGATTATAAACATGTAAATACTTACTTATTATGGCAGCAAATTAATTAATTTAATTTACCCCAATAACACTAAATTATACACCACCTTAAAAATTATTAATAAGTTGGGTTATTTCACATAATTTAAGTTACTCACTTAAATAATAATAAAAAGATTTAGTCCATCCAGACAAGCTTTCAAACCAATTCAATGATTTATCATTACTCTGGTATATTTAAATAATTTAATTCAATTGAGTTACTCACCTCATGCCATGTAAGTATTTAAAAAAATAAAATCGCAGGCTCTATTTATATAAATATTAATATTAAATCATAAAATTTACGGTTTTTACAACAACCCTAAAACCTCCCCGGCGGGGGTTACAACGCAAAAACCATGACATATCAAACCTCCCCGGCGGGGGTTACAATGCCGAAGTTATCAACATCTACGTATCCCCGGCGGGGGTCACAACGCACATCTTTCAAACATCTACATATCCCCGGCGGGGGTTACAACACAATGCAACCATTGATACACACATCAGTGAAGGTCAAGCAGCCTTGACGTCATGTTAGCCGATGGCAAGTAAACCCATTGAAGCAACCTTCCCTACGGGGTCACGTATAATGCTACCATTGACATATACATCAATGAAGGTCAAACGACCTCGACAATGCATCCAGAGGGATTTATCCGTTGATACACACATCGTGAAGATCGTGCAACCCCGATAATAACAAAGCTGTTGGCGAGAACTTTCCGATGAGAATGAGGGAATATGTTATACACATCCTCAAATGTACAAAGCTTTATCCCCATAGATCTCTTATACACAAGAGGTACCTCTCATGGAATATAAGCCGTTGTCAGGATTCAAGACTTTGGTGATAGCCCCAACGTCAACATCCTTGGAGACTTAGATCGTATGTCGAAGCCATCACCGATTGTCATCCCAACAGATTACCCGACAATCATGCATCATACATTTTGCATCATGTTGCCGTGATATAGCATCATGTTTATCTTGCTTGCATTTCAAGTGTCTAGGATTCTTTATCCTATCCATGCCTTGCATTGCATGAATATGATAAAGAGGGCATCTCGTGAGACACTCGAAATTTTCTCGCACTCCTATTACTAACATTGCAGGAGGGTAGATTCATCTTTTGGAGATAACCCTGAAAGACAGCTTACATCCATTCCGGATACTATCGCAAGTTCAGCTCCAACCCAGAACACAAACCAGGAACATCATCTCAAACCCAGAACACACACCGGGAATGTCATTTCCAATCTCAGAGATAACCCCGAGATATGCATATCAAAAGACCGGCAACAACACCGGAGATGACAGTTCTGTCTCGGCGATAACACCGCGACACTCAGTTCCAGTCCCAGAGATAACAGTGGGAGTAGCAACCCCATCCTTGGTGATAGCCCCAAGAGATGCCATTGCAGTTCCGGCGATAACCCCAAAAATGCTTGTTTCAAATATATGCGATCAGCTTCAACCACAGACATCCTGTCGAGGCAAACACACCTCAGACCCAGAGATAACAACGGGCATACAGGAATATCCACAGATGACAGTGAGACATACAAATAAGCAGCAGTCCAATCTCAGATGTAACCCTGAGCAACGTCTGCTTTCCGCTTAAACCGACGATAACCCTGGTGAGGAGTCACAACGTCATCTTACCATCTCAACAAGATGATATTGCGGCATACCAACAAGTAGTCCAATCTCAGCTGTAACCCTGAGCAACGTCTACTTTCAACTCAAACCGACGATAACCCCGGCGAGGAGTCAAACGTCATCTTGTTCCTTTGATAATGACACGTCGTCTCAACACTTCATACATACATACATCCAACAATGTCCCACAAGAACCGATGATTGACAATCCCGAGTGACTATTACGTGTGACAGTACTTTGGATAGAATTTGAAGCTAGAAGACCATGGGCATAGACCCCTCTTCTTGACTTCGTACAACCTCTAATCCATGTCATTGCGTAACTCTCGACACAAGTGGTTCGAAGAAGGTCAGATATACCTCGTTCGGATGCTTGGATTGAAGTTTTGTAAGTTCGATCGGGCATTACAGTGCATGAGTGCACGTACTACGAGACGACGGGACCTGCGAGGTTCGGATGCATCACGACCTACCATTAGGTATAACTACTTACGCTGCAGTGTACCGCCGCCATCGAAATCTATATATACAAGCCTTGGGGGTCACTTGCATTTGAGAGAAGAAGAGAGAGGAAAAAGCGAGGAAGCCCCTGGCCCATTTTACTCGCATACACATCTTTGAAAGTGTTTTCTCATTTCTAAACACTAGTTAGCTCACATATAGCTATCTTTTATCCGAAGGGAGTTGAGTGTTCATCCATTTAAAGTCATAGAAGTCTACTTGGCGCAAATTTCACCGTAAGCCTTCTTATATTCTATAAAGCCTTCTTCTCATATTAGCACACCTTTGTTGTACACGCGTTGAGAGTCGTGTGAGTGTGTTTGCCTGCATTTCTATCCGTGGTTTTCATTTCTGCCTCAGATATATATACTTATATATATATATATATATATATATATATATATATTTCATATATGGACTAACATTATCGAAAGTTATGCCTCAATTGAGCTAGACTTGATGCCTGAGCGTTTAATTGCTTATATATATATATATATATATATATATATATATATATATAAACCGTGGCCTGACTCATCGATGAGCCCGAATTTTATATCCGATGCGTTTAATTGCTTATATATATATATATATATATATATATAATTCTTCATCGGACATATCCGATGAGCCTGGATTCACATCCAAAGTCGTTTACTACTTTTATATACATATTCGTATATATATATATATATATATATATATATATATATATATTTCTGTCAGTTCGGAGTTCACTTCGTGGCCTTTTACAAATTTTTATTTACATTCCGTCCCCGCACTGAGTTTACTGTCGTGGCGATTGATCGCTTTTGACTTTTTACTTACATTTTGTCACTTTGGAGTTTACTTAGTGTATGTTTGATCATAAATTTATATATATATATATATATATATATATATATATATATATTTACTTTTTATATATATATATATATATATATATATATATATATATATATAATCGCCATCGCTTTTCCATACAAATTGCAGATCATTGTGAGAGCATGTGACGCCCCAAAATAGTATACACCACACCCATTCTCGAGTCGCCAAATACATGGTATGTAAACAACTACAACTTTATTATTACAACAAGAAAACTGTGAGTTTAAATACAAATATTATCTTCTAGACAATATCTATACTCAAATAAATCCCCATCACATTTATTGATACATTATTTTACAAAATGGTGAGGACTACTAAACAATCCTTTCTAAAACTTCATTCCATTCCATACCCCGACTAGTATTTCGCTACATTCTCGCCTCCCGAGAAGAAAATGGAACAACAAGGAAAAGGGTGAGCTCAACTAGCCCAATAAAGAATATTATGACTAAGATAATATACAACAAATTATCGTTAGTCTCCAACAGGGAAAAATTTGATGAATACAATAGACAACAAGTTTTGATCAATATTCGTGATGGAAATAATAATTCATGTAAGAGTTACGTAGAGAATGAAATCTACTATAATCTATGAATTTAATAAATCCATCATCAATATTTTATCCTCGTAACATCAATCAATATTCATCTCAAATCAAATATTCATCTTTGTACTACTGTGCCAAAGATATTCATCAATCTGGCCATGTTCATCTCAACACTGCTCACCTTTGCACTAAAGGCCAAAGATATTCATCATTTGGCCATGTTCATTTAAACACTGCTCATCTTTGCACTATAGGCCAAAGATATTCTTCAGAAATCATTCATCTTTGCACTACTGTGCCAAAGATATTCAATAATATCATCATTTAAGACCGAGGATGATGAAAATATTTTTAAAGAACGAATCCAAATTGAAACAAAATGACAAGGATTAAGGATTAAGGATTCAGTACTTTGTTTTATCCATGTCCAACAATACCTCAAAAATAATCATAGTGGTGTAAAATTCAAGAATGATCAAAACATGGATACAATCAAAGCTAGTATCCGTAATAGATATTTTGGACTTAAAAGAAGAAATTTTATTTTTTCTGGTGAATAGTGTCAGATACGTGAATAGGCCGATACGTGAATAAGGTCAGATACGTGAATAGTGCCGTATACATGAATAGTAACTCAACACCAAAAGATAAAATTCCACAAAAACATATTCACGCTTCATTAATAGTACTCGTGAATAAGAACTCGTGAATAGTAACTCATGAATAGTAACTCGTGAATAAGAACTCATGAATAGTAACCCCGACATGAAAAAGTTCCAAATTTGATAAAAAGTTCCAACCAATATTTCAAAGATAATGATATTGAAGAAATAATATCATTTGAGAAGAAAATAACATCCCTTACCTCAAAGAATCAAGATTTCCTAAGGAAAGGTCAAGTGATGTTGAATGAAACTTGTCTTGAACAAAGAACTCTCAAAGTATCTAAATACTTACAAAATACGCTCAATAATATAGAGAGAAAGAGAAAACTTTGTTTCGGTGTGATTTTCAATTCTAACTTAGCCTCTATTTATAGGAAAATGTTATTACCGCCAAGCAGATTTGACTTCGCTACACCGATGGCTTTACTCGCTACTATTGCCACCCACCACATTTGAAATAAAATTCAAAGACATTTTTTTCACCAACCACAAGTGGGGCCCACCAATTCTAGAATTTTCCACCAAAATCATTTATAACCTAATTTCTAAATCACCACCTCTTAAAATTCATAATAAATTATACGCTCATTTTAATCGGCTCAAAATTTGTGGACATATACTCAACTTATATATGTATAACATATCCAAAAATTACAACGATCCAACGGTCGGATTAAATATTATAACTCACACAATAAAGTCAGTAATAACACCAATTTGATCTTTTAATACCTCCAATCCGACAAAATACAAATAAAACATCTCAAAGATTAATTCCTTCATTAATAACCACATAAATAAATCCATCATTTATATTCATATAAAATAAATATTTCCTTATCATATGAATCAATAATTAATTATTCACAAATAATATTACGTAATCACATTTATAATGACAACCAAAGTCGCTCCTGTGAAAGAGGGGCTTTCGATAAGGATTTTCTCATCTTGGCGCCGCAATTAGGTGACCAAACCTCTCCTTAGACAGTAACTTTCTAGACATTGCCAATAATGTTATCTAATAATATTATTCAAATAATATGAATTATTGATCCGATAATGGGAAATATCTTGTGCAGTTGATAATTATCAAACAAAGAATAATATAAAATACCAACGCAAAGAATTATTGAATCAATAAAATAAAAATCGAATAAGAATTATCGTAACAATTATCGAGTAGTGCCTTCTTCACGTAAGGATCAATAATTCAACAATAATCTTGTGCAATACCGGTGCATCAGGCAACCACGCCAGACATCGTATTTTAACCACCGGGTATTCCAACAGCCTTAATTCAGTAATAACCACGCCTGTTATTTATAACCACCCAAACTTTGTGCTTTTCCTCATCCAATCGCTTTCACGTTATGGGGCCCACACATGGTCGCGCCCATCGCATTTAATATTCCCGACAAAGATTTGAATATTCCACGACCAAACGAATATTCCCGACAAGCATTTAATATTCCACGACCAAACTAATATTCCCCGACAAAAATGAATATTTTATAACCACTTGCTTATTTTGAAATATTTGCGTATTTAACCCCTAACTAACCACATTAATCAAATCCACCCTTACTATTTCAAAATAATAAATAAAGGAAATTCCTTTTTATTTTAAAAAATTTTTGGTCTTACAACCTCCCTCCTTATGAAATTTCGTCCTCGAAATTGATATGCACGCACTGTGTTTCAAAAGGTGAGGATACCTCGCTTTCATTTCCGCTTTCCAATTCCTGTGTCATTTCCTCTATAAAGCATGATTCCTCCACAAAACTTTAACTTGTGGTATGACCTTTCGCTACAGTAGGGACATGCTCCTTCCTATCCAAAATCTTGACAGTAGTACCTCCTCATACGTTAAGTCTTCGACTATCTCGTCCTGCTTCTAACTCTATAACGTGGTTCGGGTCTTTCACATATTTACTGAAAGCACCGATATGTGAAACACATTATGAACACGAGACATACTTAGAGGTAACGCAAGTCTATAGGCTACATTTCCTACTCTGGTCAAGAATTTGAAATGGACCGATAAATCGTGGATCGAGCTTTCCTCTCTTCCTAAATCTTGTAACTCCCTTCCATGGAGCAACTCACAATACATGATCCCCCACACTAAATTCCACGTCCTTTCGATGAAGATCCGCGATAACTCTTTTGTCGATCTTGTGCCGCTTTGTATCGTTGTCGAATCATTTGGATCTTTTCTAGAGTCACACGCATTTTAACTTCGGGTTCCAACAATGTTGCTTCACCCACCTCATCCCAACATATTGGAGAACGACATTTTCGCCCATATAATGCTTCAAATGGAGCTACACCTATACTTGCACGATAACTGTTGTTGTAGGAGAATTCCACCAATGGTAAATACTTATCCCAACTACCCTTGAAGTCTCAGGGACACAGAGTCTTAATATATCTTCAAGAGTTTGAATAGTCCTCTCTCGATTGTCGTCCGCAGTTTGGGGATGGTATGTCAACTAAATCGCAAATCCGTGCCCATAGCTTTTTGCAAGCTAACCCAAAATCTTGAAGTGAATCTTGGGTCACGATCCCAAACTATGGATACAGTGCATGCCATACAACCTCACAATCTCATTTAATTATTATACTAGCAAGACGTTCAAGGAATAAGTCTCCGTGTCGACAAGAAATGAGCAGATTTGGTTAATCTATCAACAATAACCCAAATAGCATTGATGCCTTGAGAAACCGTAGGAAGACCGTGAATTAAATCCATCAGTAATGTGTTCCCACTTCCATTCCGGAATCTCAAGTGGTTGCAACGGACCTTAGGTACTAGATGCTCGCCTTTACACGTTGGCAAGTTAAACACATCGAGATAAACTTTGCAATCTCTCTCTTCATATTATTCCACCAAAATGTATGTCAAGATCACGATACATTTTAGTACTTCCAGGATGGATTGCAAATGGTGTATTGTGTGCCTCCATCATAATCTTGTTCTTCAAATCGAGTCGTTAGGAACACAAAGTTCAGAGTGGACTCAAGTATTACTTCTTCATCAATTCTCGCCCTAATAGCTCCTTCTTGTACTTTCTTCTTCATACGACGGCTCCGGCCTGCGGTGGCTCGAGTAAAGCTTTAACTTTATCGATTAAAGTCGATTATACTCAGATATCATCACGTGGGTACCTAGAGTTTTCATCTCCATCTCTATTATTTGTAAATTATAAGAAATTAGTCTTTGACAATATCGTACTCAGATTTCAGATACGATCTTCTACTCAACACGCCACTACCACGCTCGCTTTTCCGGGATGGCATGGTCGTAACATGTCTTTGAAATGAGTCTCCTCTTGAGTTCTTCAAGCTCTTCCCACATTCCTTGCTCCATTCAAATTTTGTATCTCTACGAGTCATTGCGATAATGGAATAGCGATTTGAGAATATCCTCCGATAATAACCAACTAAGCCTGTAAAGCTACGATTTCGATTCATCGACTTAGGTTGCTCTCAACTATGACTCATATCCCAACCTTGGATAAGACGTCACAATGACACCTATCGGTTTACTATCGCATCGAATATGACGTCCCCTACAGAGAGTGCGGCTTAGTGAATTCCACAAAGGAAGTCAGAAGATAAAGGCTCATGTACCAAATTCTATAGTTGAATTTTAACTCCACGAAGTTCAATAGAGCCATTCGATATGAGATTTTAGAAATGAGTTTTGTACCGGGTTCAAAGTCGATACAAAATTTAATATCGAAGCTTTGGGAGTAAGCCAAGAAATTCTTCAGAAAATACGTCAGGAAAAATCAATAACAAAAAGAATATTATTCAAATCTGACGTGTCTTTATTCAAATCCATAACATGGACTAAGAAAACTTGACATCCGTAATAAACGAATGACTTTATGGCTTGATATAAAAATGTTTGATTACAATGGTTTGATTGCTTGAATTCGAATAACGAGTTACTTAGGAATATGAAACCTAACAACCTTACAAAAGCAATCAATTTGGCATGATGAGTAGTTAACCTTAAAATCACATCAAAAGCAAATATCTCTATAGAAATAAGGTTAACGTGTAATGTGATAGTGCCAACTGAATCAAGCAAGATTTCTAAACAACGGATGTAATGAAAGTTTCTCCTAACAGAGTCTCCATAAATAGGTCAAAGTCTAATTTCTCCGTAGTCAAGTTCAAACGTTGAGTATAAGCAAGAGAGATAAAAGAATGGGTAGAAACCCAGATCTAGTAAGGTATAAACTTCGTAAGAATTTATAATTAACTAACCCGTGCTAACTTCGTTCGGGTTCTCGCATTTTGACCTGGCCACGACAAACGCTCTTCTTCCAGAACCGATTGACTTCGACTTTTTTTCGTATCCGCCTCGGGTGCTAACGTCCCAACTGGACTTGATTTCGCTTATAGGACAAAATCTAGCTATGTGACCATCTTTTCCACAACTAAAATATATCTTGGAAGGCTTTGAACAGTTTGATTTTATATGTCCCCTCCTCTCCGTGATCTCAGTAGCATCTAAGCTGGCGATCGTTTCTCTTCCCTAGAATTTGTTGATGGTGCCGATCTTTGCTGCCGACGCGTCTTCCGTCATCGTTAAATCTTCTCTTTTAGATTGGACATCTCTTTCCATAATATCAACGTCATCGCGGCTTTTTACCCACGCATCACTCATTCTCACTCGTTCGATTATTTCTTCTTTCATTTCAGATTCCGACTTTATCATCTTATACTCGCCAAAGAGTGCTTCGCTCAAGCATCACATATCGGGTAACACAAGCTTGAATCGTTGCATCCTTTTGCTCCACATCGCCTCGCAATTCTTGACCGCTTCTTCTAACTCATGAATACGATTTTGCAATTCTATATTTTGATCATAAAATACCTCTAATAAACTCTCTTGGTACCTCTTCTTCCTCTTCTTCCTCACTCTCATTTGTTACATCTCCGCGATTATCTAAAGGTGCAACTATCAATTCTTCACTCACCACATGGATATCTCTAATTCCTTCTTCGCCGACATCACATTATCCGGTTGGCGATTAGAGGTGTCTCCACGATCTCATTCACTCCATTGTTAACGCTTCAAAGTGACCATTCTTAAAAACTATCATAAAACAAGGGTTAATTAAATAAATTAACAAATCACATAATACCCCTATATTATGATCAACCAACAAATAAGCTTAGGTAGGACACACTAACAAGGATTTACTCTGCTCTCCCTCCTAGTTCTATTCCCGATCTCATGGAGATCATATCCTAAGCTCGATATCAACCGTGACGCCCCCAAAATAGTATACACCACACCCATTCTCGAGTCGCCAAATACATGGTACAGAAACAACTACAACTTTATTATTACAACAGTAAAACTGTGAGTTTAAATACAAATATTATCTTCTAGACAATATCTATACTCAAATAAATCCCCATCACATTTATTGATACATTATTTTACAAAAATGGTGAGGACTACTAAACAATCCTTTCTAAAACCTTCATTCCATACCCCGACTAAGACTTCGCTACATTCTCGCCTCCCGAGAAGAAAATTGGAACAACAAGGAAAAGGGTGAGCTCAACTAGCCCAGTAAAGAATATTATGACTAAGATAATATACAACAAATTATCGTTAGTCTCCAACAGGGAAAAATTTGATAGAATACAATAGACAACAAGTTTCAGATCAATATTCGTAGCGGAAATAATAATTCATAGAAGAGTTACGTAGAGAATGAAATCTACTATAATCTATGAATTTAACGGTCCATCATCAATATTTTATCCTCGTAACATCAATCAATATTCATCTCAAATCAAATATTCATCTTTGTACTACAAAGCCAAAGATATTCATCAATCGGTTATGTTCATCTCAACACTGCTCACCTTCAGCACTAAAGGCCAAAGATATTCATCATCGGTCGGTCATGTTCATTTAAACACTGCTCATTTTGCACTATATAGCCAAAGATATTCTTCAGAAATCATTCATCTTCACTACTGCGCCAAAGATATTCAATAATATCATCATTTAAGACCGAGGATGATGAAAATATATTTTAAAGAACGAATCCGGTGAAACAAAACGATGACAAGGATTAAGGATTAAGGATTAAGTACTTTGTTTTATCCATGTCCAACAATACCTCAAAAATAATCATAGTGGTGTAAAATTCAAGAATGATCAAAACATGGATACAATCAAAGTTTAGTATCCGAATAGATATTTTGGACTTAAAAGAAGAAATTTTATATTTTTTAGGTGAATAGTCTTGATATATGAATGAATAGTCAGTATCACGTGAATAGTCTGAGATATCATGAATAAGTAACTCAACACCAAAAGATAAAATTCCACAAAAACATATTCACGCTTCATGAATAGTACTCGTGAATAATAAATTTCGTGAATAAGTAACTCATGAATAGTAACTCGTGAATAAGAACTCATGAATAAGTAACCCAGACATGAAAAAGTTCCAAATTTGATAAAAAGTTCCAACCAATATTTCAAAGATAATGATATTGAAGAAATAATATCATTTGAGAAGAAAATAACATCCCTTACCTCAAAGAATCGATCTTGGAAGGAAAGGTCGGAAGTGATGTTGAATGAAACAGATCAAGCAAAGAACTCTCAAAGTATCTAAATACTTACAAAATACGCTCAATAATATAGAGAGAAAGAGAAAACTTTGTTTACGGTGTGATTTTCAATTCTAAACTTAGCCTCTATTTATAGGAAAATGTTAAGCCGTAAAGCGAAACTTGACCTTCAACTACGCGATGGCTTTACTGCTACTATTGCCACCCACCACATTTGAAATAAAATTCAAAGACATTTTTTTCATCAACCACAAGTGGGGCCCACCAATTCAAGAATTTTCCACCAAAATCATTTATAACCTAATTTCTAAATCACCAACCTCTTAAAATTCATAATAAATTATACGCTCATTTTTAATCGGTTCAAAATTTGTGGACATATACTCAACTTATATATGTATAATATATCCAAAAATTACAACGATCCAACTATTCGGATTAAATATTATAACTCACACAATAAAAGTTCGTAATAACACCATTTGATCTTTTAATACCTCCAATCCGGCAAAATACAAATAAAACATCTCAAAGATTAATTCCTTCATTAATAACCACATAAATAAATCCATCATTTATATTCATATAAAATAAATATTTCCTTATCATATGAATCAATAATTAATTATTCACAAATAATATTACGAGAATCACATTTATGACAACCAGTCGTTCCTCAGGAAAGGGGGCTTTCCGATAAAGATTTCTCTCATCTTGGCAAATTGATTAGGTGACCAAACCTCTCCTAGACGTAACTTTCAGACATCGCCAATAATGTTATCTAATAATATTATTCAAATAATATGAATTATTGATCCGATAATGGAAATCTTGTGCGATGATAATTATTGAAGCAAAGAATAATATAAAATACCAACGCAAAGAATTATTGAATCAATAAAATAAAATCTTGAATAAAGAATTCATCATGTAATAATTATTGAGTAGTGCTTTTTACGTAAGGATCAATAATTCAACAACATCATCTAATACCGCAATCTGGTGTCAAGAACCACGCCAGACATCGTATTTTACGTATTTTTTAATTATTCCAATGATCTTATCTGATGAATAACTACGCCAGTTATTTATAACCACCCAAACTTTGTCGTTTTCCTCATCCAATCGCTTTCAGTTATGGGGCTACTACGGTCGCTGTTGCATCGCATTTAATATGCGAATATTCCGAAATGATATTTAATATTCCACGCACCAAACGAATATTCTCGACAGTCACGAATATTCCACGCACCAAACGAATATTCCCTGATAAAAATGAATATTTTATAACCACTGCTTATTTTGAAATATTTGCGTGATTTAACCCCTAACTAACCACATTAATCAAATCCACCTTACTATTTCAAAATAATAAATAAAGGAAAAATTTTTATTTTAAAAAATTTCGGTCTTACTGTACCAGGAATCATGTGATCACGAGTTCATCTCATCGAATATAGATTCTGGTTCCCATGATGGACATTTTTCAAATTGTAGTGTGTTACTGTACATTATTTTACAATGTCCGAATTTTCTTCGATTTATCATGCCCATGAGGAGCTCGACATTCTTTGTATATTATTTTCTAGAATGCTTGGCGATCTCGAAAATAAAAGCAAAATGTTTCGAACATTTAATAATAAAATGGAAGTATGAAAAGGTCTCAATTCCTATTGAGCCTGGGGTTTGAAAAACTTCTTTTACAAAAGTTCATTCTTATATCTTGGTTAAAAGCTGAATTTTTCTATAAAATTCAAACTCATATATATAAGTGCGAACGAGGCGCACTACTTTCAAATAATCGCTTGCATTGATCCACACACACACACACACATTCATATAATAGTTTTTTGAGAAGTGGCGGTCACCGTAGTAACACGGATGTGTGGAAGTGCTTTAACACCTTTCCTCCGCATAATCAAGCCCTGGACCCTAAAATGAATCTCGATTTCACACAGACCCGTCTAACGAATGTCAAATCAAATCTGGTCAATGTGCAAACTTTTTTCGGGTGCGTTGGTGCAATGGAGTTAAATACACCAACCCACGACTCTAAAGTTCAATCGTCGACATTATACATATCGGACCTTTTTACTGTTTTTTCAAACAAATTTCACATTAACGGTAACACCAAAAACAAGAATGAAAAAAATGACACTCAAAAATCCCGACGTCGACAACGCTTTCATAAGCCAGATGAAGATTTAATATAGCTGCTTGGGATATGCTTGAATAAGCAAATACATTTGGAATATGCTGCTTGGGATTGCATGGATTTGCTATGGATTACGTTGCCTGATCTAGTTGCTTAATATATTGCATGAATCTAGCCGCTTGGGATATGCTTAATATTTGATCTGATTTAGAGTTACGCTAGATTAACTAGCGGATGGAGGACTTTATTAAGCATTGTCCGCTAGTTCAACTAGCGAACGACTTAATTCTATTTTTAATCTTCGCCATTGATTATTGCAATGGATGGTTATGATGTTATTTGTCCATTTTTCATTCATAGCAAATACATGCTATGGATCATTTCCTATATATATATATATATATATATATATATATTTGTTGTTCGCATAAAATCATAAAGATGATCCTAGTTTTATTATTTAAAAAAAACCTATTTTTGGACTATTTTACCAACAATAAAATCGTCACTAACATGTATAAAACATTCCCTTGATTTTTATCAAATCACATAATTTCCTCAAATAGCTTCGCCAATGAATCATAAGATGATCCATTCTCAGACATTGCAGCCCTACTCTTTTCTTTCATTTCCTTTACCTTCTTTCTTATTTCACTATTCTTTTCATCCATCATCAACTTCTTTATTTTTGTCTCGATTTCTTCTGCCCTAACAATAAAATCATTCTTCATGTTAAAATAATCTTTCTTATAGTCCACCACAATTTCCACCGCAATACCTAACTCCTTAACCATCTCAAAAGCATTGAGTTGTTGCTCACCATACATTGGCCATGTTGCAACGGGCACCCCACACCAAACACTCTCCAATGTCGAATTCCAACCGCAATGAGACAGGAACCCTCCGACTGACTCATGTCCGAGCACGGCCACTTGCGGGGCCCATCCAATCACTTTTCCGACGCATGATGTCCTGTCCAAGAATCCTACTGGGAGAATTTCTTCCAAATTTGAGTATTTAAGCTGCAGCTTTGTCTCGCCTTTAGGGATAGACGGACGCAAGGACCACAAGAAGCGATGCCCGCTGCGCTCTAGACCCATTGCAATCTCCTTCACCTGTTTGACACATAGTATTGGAAATTCTCAATTGTCTAAATTCTTGAGTCAGCACCTCTAGTTCAAAAGTTGTATATTCACCACCTATGGTTTGATTTCAAATTTCAAGTTTCAAGTTAACCTATTTCTTTCCAAATTGACAACAAGTGGGGTTCACTCACCAAAGTGAAGTGACTTCCAACAATTATATTCATGCGCCAATTATCCAAAATAACTCTTAAATCATTATATATAATAATCAACCGCGTGAACTTTTATCAATCACTCTTTCGAGTCCACAATATTAGATAATCTTCTATTTTTTTTAATTTAAATTTAATTAATGTTATATGTAGAAACTCATATTTTTTGCACTTAAAATATTTAAGTATTAAGACTAAGTTACTGCTATATTTTTAAAAATTGTTTTTAATTATTCAGCAAAAATAAAAAATAAAAAATGTAATCATATTACTACCATGCATTAAAAATTTTATTTAATTATTTTACTCTATATAACTAATTAAACATGCAAGTGTTGCTCTTAAAAGTCAAATGAAGCACATATTAAAGTTGTGTTTAAAAATACTGACAAATATTTTTTAAAGTTAAAAGTAATATTATATTGCGGAATTTGCAAAATGATGAATTACCTGGTTTTCTTGAAAGCTTCCATAGCTACCAAAGCACAAAAACACCACAGATGAAGGTGGTTGATCATCTAACCAACCAAGGATCACAGCAGCCTCATCGGAGTTTTGGCCATCACCGTTGAGATTTAGTATGGATCCCACCGGGTAGATCGGAGGGATCATACTATCCATCCGGAGGGAATTGATCGCATAGGGTTCCAGCTCCTCAAACGTGTTAATAATAATTGCCTTTGACTCTCTGCACCTCCGGAACAATGAAAACAGATAATCATACCCACCTTCTTTATCCACATACATCGACGGCAAGACCTCGGCGGGAACCGGGTTTGCAAAACTCGGTACCAATAACTCAGTGTCCGAGTTCCTGAACTCGGTCACATCTTGCTTTTTGTCGTTGAGTGTCTGGAGATGGAACGCGAGGCCAAGATGACCGGCTCCGGCAGGGGAGTATACATAAGTTGGAACATTGAACTCATTGGCAATGTCCATGATGTTGATGAACAAAAGGTCAGCCAGCAAACCAACGACCCGAGTCGACTCGGACTGAGTCATGCCGGATATTATGTCTCGCACGTGTGTCTTCTGAGTCTCGATGACGCTAGGAAAGATGGCGTGGCGTGGTTTGAGCATATAGTTTTGGGGGTCGGTTTCCGGGAGATTTACAATTGTGAGACGCGGGGTAGGGTTTGTTAAGAGTGATTTATTGTAGTTGTCTACCCCCGTATCCATGTAGAATTTCGCGATGAGGACGGTGACCGAGAGGTTTTCATGTCGACTGATGAAGAGTTTAGCCATCTCCACCATTCCCACGAGGTGTCCGATGGCCGGGGCGGGCAAGAATATCAATTCTGACTTCATTTTGAATGAACTTGGAAGAGTAAAGGAAAAGGGAAATGGAAATTCAAGACTAGAAAATTGATAGATGAATCTCTAGCCTTTCCCAAATTTATATAATAACAGATTTTTTTGTATAGTGCAAAAGCATGTCCACAAAATCATTACTAGTAGTATTATATCTTGGCGCACGTGGAAAACGTTTCGAAATCAAGTTTGTCCTAAATGCCAATGCCAATCTTATGGGGAAAACGTTAGGCTGCTATGCTTTCATCTGGGTGGCGCTGGTTCTCCCAATGCAGCGGTGGGTTGACAGTTATACCCCTCACAATGCATTAAATGTGGTGTTGTCAATTAATTCTATTATTCTTTATTTTAATTATTTTTTGTCTCCTTTCATGAAAATTCAAATAGGTTCTCTCTCCATTTTCAAAAAAAAAAAAATCTTAATTAATTCTTCCGTTCCACAAAAATATTCTTATTTTTTAACTCATTGACTTCTAAATTTAAAATCGATGTGATTTTATTTTTTTCATTAATAATTTATATCAAATGAACTTTTTTTGCAGAATGAATGTCGACGTCGGAATTTTTATCATTTTGTGTTTTTATCTTTTGGTGTTCTTATTTTAGATAGTTTTGTTTGAAAAAATAAGTTTGAAAAGGTCCAACATGTATATGTCGACGATTTGACTATTAGAGTCGACAGTTGGTAATTTTAAATGGTTGCACCAACTCAAACGATAAAAGGTTTGCACAAAGACCCAATGGTTTGACACTGTTTAACTGGTCTTGAAAACTGAGATTCGTTAGGGTCCAAGGGCTTGATTAAGTGAAAGGAATGTGTTAGGCATCCCCGATTTTCGTGATAACACGGTTACCGTCACTTTTCATTAACTTTTATCTGCGTATGTGTGTGTAGGGCCTATGTGCAGTTGTTTGGAAGTAGTGTTATGCCTCGTTTGCACCTATATATAAAGGGTTTGACTTTTGTATAAAAGTTCAATTTTAATAAGATATAACAGTGAAGTTTTGAAAAATAGGTTTTCAAACCCTTATGCTAAATAGTAATTGAGGCAATTGATACTTCCATTTTATTATGTGTTCGACTTGATTGTTTTTATTTTCGAGCCGCGAGGCATTTTCGAGAAAATAAGATACATAGCAGTGCCGAACTCCTTGTGGGCATGAGAGTCATCTAAGGATATCCAGAGACCGTAGATAATTTACAAGCTGGTTGCAGCTGCAAAATGTCCATCACGGGAACCGAATCTATATTCAGAGGCTGAATTTGTGATCACATGATTCCTAGGCTCACATGAAAGAGTAATATATACAAAAGCTAGAAAAAGAACTAGATTTGGATAAATCTAAACCATTCTAGCTTTAACAGTTCCAGTTTAGTCATTTTTGAACCGGTCAAAGTTAGAAATAGCCAGATTTAGGCAAATCTAGCCCACAGGCTGAAAAATTAAATATGTACATTATGAAAGTAGTTAAATGGATATTTTATATAATATATATATATATATATATATATATATATATATATATATATATATATATATATAGAGTCCGAATCTTAAGCTCACCCTTATCCAACTCACAAAGCTCGACCCCTTTTAGCGATGAAACGTGACATTAAATTAATATATGTCGTAAATCATACTTTTTTAGCATATATATATGTTGTCGTCGCTAAAAGTATAGATAATTATTGTATGTAAGCCAATCGTCACGTTCATCGCTAAAGGGGGTTAGCTTCAGTGAGTTGGATAAGGGTGAGCTTAAGATCCCGGATCATATATATATATATATATATATATATATATATATATATATATGGGGTTCCATCCATGTAATGGTTCTTTGTGGAAGCAACCCTTTTTAGCCTTGTGTCAAATATTTTTTTGTGCTCTATTTGCTTCAATACAAGGCTAAAAAGGGGTTGCTTCCACAAGAATGTGTGTGTGTGTGTGTGTGTTGTGTGTGTGTGTGTATATATATATATATATATATATATATATATATATATATATATATATAGCGATAAACACACCAGATATTCTATCCAGGCTCATTCGAGTTCGAGTTCGACAATATATATGTATATATAATATATAAAAGTAATAAAAAGTCACGGATCGACGATTCGGGCATACCCACTCAACGCGACTCTTAACGTTAGTACATATATATATATATATATATATATATATATATAGTAGAAAGCTTAAAATTTTGAGAAATCTTACAGTGGGCTGCTAAGAAGACTTCAGATAGCTTTTGATGCCTGAAAACTTGATTTCCACAAGTTAAACTTTAGTATGTTACAAAATACGAGCTTATAAGTGTTAAAAAAGAAGAATCACTCAGTTTAGAGCACTCTAGCAGGGGTTACAGGCTGAAATAGACAGACTTTTCTCTCATTTTTCCTTTTTTTTCAAATAAGCTGCCAAGAGCTCATATTTAAAGACCAGATGGCTAAGGGTTAACCCATTTCACGCCGGCCGCCTTGGGCCACGTCTGGTCTGTCGTCTCAAGCACGTGCACTTGAAATTTACACGTTATTCTGCTTCTAACCTTCATAACTTTCAATTCGGGCATCCGATAAAGGAGTGATGTACCTTTTCGGAATGTGGTTGTCCAGAGCTACACAATGACATGAGATTAGAGGTTGTACAAAGTCGGGAAGATGAGTCCATGACCAGATCTCCAAGTCTTCAAAGTCTATCCGTTGTACTTTCTTGTGTAGTTGTCACTTGGGATTTGAGCTATGGTTCTTGTGGGACATCCTTATGCGCAATGTGGATTGAATTATGTTGAGATGACGTGAATATGATGTTAAGGTGGAAAAATGACAATTTTGCCCCCACCAGGGTTATCTCCGGCTTTGGCGCAGATGTAACAGTCGTTTCTCAGGGTTATCTCTAAGATTGGGCTGCTGTTGATACTGAATGTCCTCGGGGTTATCTTCGAGGTTGGCTTGACCTCCCGGGGTTATCTTCAGGGTTAGAACTGAGTATCCTAGGGTTGTCTCCTGGTTTGGAACTAACTTTTTCTGGGGTTATCTCTGGAACTTAAACAGGATCCTTTAAGGTTATCACCGAGGTTGGAATTGGGACTCTCGGGGTTATCTCTGGGGTTGAAACTGATGTGACTTCTAGGGTTATCTCTGGAAGGCGATTTTGTCCTCCTATAGGGTTAGTGTAAGACCCCAGCTTTTATAAATAAAGATGAATTTTTCTATAAATATTATTTTTGAATATTATGGAATAAATTTGATATAATGTTATAGTTGTGGGTAATATTTATAAATTTTGCAAAGTATGCAAGTTGTTATAAAATATTCGTTTGGTCGGGGAATATTCTTTTTAGGGAATATTCGTTACAACGGCTCAATCATTGGTGGACCCCTAATGTAATTATTGTCGGATTGAGAAAACGACAAAAATATTTTATAAAAATAACGGCAGAGGTGTTACCATTAAAACTATTGAACTACCCGGTGGTAAAAAAGACGATGTCTGGCGTGGTTGCGTAGTAGACACCTTTGTATTGATTATTGATGCTTACGTGAGAAGTCACTCAACCTATGCTCAATTATTGCTACTGATGAATTCTTTGCATCATATCTCTTATATTATTGATTCAATTATTGTCACGAAGATCATCATGATAATATGTTATAGTATTAAATCAATAATTGAGACGACAAGTTATAAATGATTAATAATGGTTGAAAGATTAAATTTGTGTTGATGAAAAATAAAATAATTTGTGGTAAGTTTGATTATTTTATGGGGGGCTCATATGTCATCATCTAAGAGTCTCTTCGTCAATAGTATTTACCTTCGTCAATAGTAATTACCTTCGTCAATAGTAATATTTACCTTCGTCAATAGTAATTACCTTCGTCAATAGTAATTACCCTTGTGAATAGTATTTACCTTCGTCAATAGTATTTACATTCGTTAATAGTAATTACCTTTACCAGACGTCGAACCACTTGTCGTTTCACATTACAAAGGCCGAACCACTTGTCGTTTCACATTACAAAAGCGCCAAACCACTTTTCTTTTCACATCATTAGTCGTCGAGCCACTTGCCTTTTTTCACACGGCGGTGCTAAGCTAGAAATCTTCTATAAATAGAGGCCTAGGGCTTCATTATTTTTCATTTAATTCATTCAAGCTAGAGAGAGAAAGTATAGAAAGAATAAGAGAGAAAGAAGAAGAGTATTTTGTTACTACATCGTCTGCAGTATTCAATCTCCTACCAAAAGTAAGGGTGTTATTCTTTCTTATTCAAGAAGAGAAGCTGTTGTTATTCCATTGCTTATTATTACATTGGAATAACTTTGTATACGTGGTTTACCCTATACTTGGTGACATTCTTCTATTATTCATTTGGAACATCCCACATGCGTGTGTTTTACAGGACTGGTTAAAATCTTTATTATTATTACATTGGAACATCACATGCATGTGTTTTACAGGACTGGTTAAAATCTTTATTATTATTACATTTGGAACATCACATGCATGTGTTTTACATGGGACTGGTTCCATTCTTTATTATTACATTGGAACATCACATGCATGCGTTTTACTACGGACTGGTTCCGTTATTTATTATTACATTGGAATAAACGCTGTCTGCGATCTATCGCATGCATGGTGATTTCTTTTGTTATTCCATTCTTTATTATACCCGGTTGGTTAAAACTTTGACTTCTATACTCCATGAAATTAGTAGAATATCCTTGATATTTTGCGTTTCATCCGAGATCTTTTCATGGAAATATTCTTACGATTATTCACGAATTTTACTCTACAAAACAAAGATCATATTGACAATTTGGACGTTAATAATTCTGGATAAAATAATTCTTGAACTTGTTTTATTGAATTCTTATATCATTGTCATCATCCTCATGTTTATATTTTTTTAAAGTCATCTCGTATTCTGTAGTGCATAGATGGACTTGGTATGATTATGATGAGAGATTATTGATTGTAATCATGGTAGTAATATTACAAATGATGTGGTAAAAATCCTCGATGGTAGTAGTGCATTGATGGACGATTGTTGGCATGATCATGACCATTAATGAATACACAAATATTCTTCGGCCCGTAGTGCATGAATAATTGTGGTCGTGATACTAAAGAATATCCTTGGGTCAGTAGTGCGGGGGTGATTCGATGATGTGGAATATTTATTAAAGGCGAGTCAAATTTATAACAATGATGAAAAAACTTTTAAAACCTAAAAGATAGTAGACTTTATTTTCTACTTGACTCTTTTAATGGATTGCATATTCATCGCAGATTAAACTGGTTGTCATTGTATTTTATCGGTTTAACATTGTTGAAGACTATTGATAATTTATTACGCATTATCTTAGTCATAATATTTCTTCTTGGGCTAGTTGAGCTCACCTTTCTTTCTTTCTTTTATTCTTCTTGAAATGAGAATATAGTTGGGATGAGTCTGGGAAACGAAAGTGATGGTCCTGAAGATAGCATTAGTAGTCCTCACTATTACGTGAAATAGTGTGATAATAATTGTAATGAGGACTCCTTTTTGAGTTTGTATAATATCTAGTAGGCGATATTTGTATTTAAACTCACAATTTATGTCGTATTATTGCACAGCATTATGTTAGTAAGTTGTATTTAAATTACATACCATGTAAGTGGCGACCCAAGATGGGTGATGTATACCTAATTTTGGGGGCGTCACGATTTGGTATCAAAGCTTAGGATATGATCCCTGGCTAAGATGTGAGAATAGTACTAGGAGGGAGAGAGGGGAATACCTTTCGCTAGTATGACCTACCTAAGTTTATGTCTTTATTTTATTGGTGGGTCGAATATAGAGATAATTTGTTACATGTAAATTAACCTTTTGTTTTGTGGCGATGATCTCGAAAATGACATCTGAGAATGTTGAGAATAGCAATGGAGCGCAGGCGATCGTTGATTCACCACATATCAATAATCAGGATAATGTGCATCAGGAAGGCGACAATCCTCATGCAAACAACAACACTGACCAAATGATGAATGATCAAATGTTCAGAGGCTTTATGCAATTTATGCAACAGCAGGCGAGAGCGACTCCTGTCCAAAACATAGGTGGAAACACGGAAAACTCTCGGGCGGTCACCGCTAAACAATTCAAGGAGCTGGGACCACCGGAGTTTAAGGGAGAGCCAAAACCACTTCTGGCGGAAGCATGGATAAAGCAGATTACCAAGATATTTGATGTCTTGGGATGCTCTGAGGAGCAAAAGGTTCCCTTTGCCGCCTTTATGTTCTTGGCGTTGAGGCGATTCTTGGTGGGAATCGGTAAAAGCATTACTCAACTCTTTGTCTTGAAGATATCTTGGGAGAAGTTCCAGAGGCATTCAACGACAAATACTTTCTGAAAGTATTCGCCACATGAAGGAGGTGGAATTTATCAAGTTGGAACAAAACAATATGGACCGTGTCGCAATACGAGGCAAAATTTGCGGAGTTATCACGGTTCGTCCCACTTGGTGGATAATGAAGAGAGAATGGCGCGAATGTTTTTAAGAGGTTTGAAGCGGGAGATACGTCAACATCTTTTTTCTCATAAAGCGTGTTTGTATTCAGATGTTGTAAATAGGGCTCGATTAGTGAAGCGATAATGAGTCAACACAACTAAAAAGAAGCGGTAAGCAAAATTATAATACCGGTGAGAGTAGTCATCGAGCGGTGGACAACAAGCGTGGAGGAATCAAGCCAGACCAGATATGGTAACCACTTGTGGTAATCGAGGCCAAAACAATAAGAATGGACATTTCAAGAAAGCGGAGATTCAACAATGATGGAAAGACGTTAGCACCAAAGCACCCATTGTTAAGGAAGGAGAAAGACCACCTATCATATGCTTCAAATGCGGAGGAGAGGGACACATCGACCAAAAAGCTGCGTCATGCCAGTCCAAAAGATGTTATAATTGTGGAAGAGAAGGTCACTTAGCTCGATTTTGTGCGTTTCTAGAAGACAAATTCACTAGGATGGAGGCACCAAAGGCCATCCCGAGAAAATTCAAACCCAGTAGTCTGCAAGGAGAGCGTTTGTTGTGACCTCCCAAAGAGCAAGGAATCCGAATGAGGTCATCACGGGTAAGCTTATCATAAACTCTAATGAAGTCTATACTTTATTTGATCTGGGGTTCTACCCATTCTTTTATTTCTCCTACTTGCGCTCATCGATTAAATTTGACTCAGGAGAAATTAGACTTTGACTTATCTGTGGAAACTCCGTTGGGAGAAACCTTCATTACATCCTTTGTTTATAAGTCTTGTTTGGTTCAAATCGGTACCTCACATTACTCCGTCAATCTTATTTCATTAAAAATACTTACATTTGACGTGATGCTTTAGGGATTGATTGGTTAACTACTTATCATGCAAAAATTGATTGTTTTCGTAAGGTTGTTAGCTTTCATATTCCTAATCAACCTATTATGCGAATTCAAACGACCAAACCATTAAAATCAATCACGTTTATCTCAAGCCATAAAGCTATTCGTTTATTGAAAAGCGGATGTCAAGCTTTCTTAGCTCATATCACTGATTTAAACAAAAATACGTCCATTTTGAACGATATTTCTATTGTTAATAAATTTCACGACGTATTCCCAGAAGAACTTCCGCCTACCCCCAGAGGCGTGAAATTGAATTTTGTATCGACCTTGAACCCTAAGACAAAACCTATTTTCAAAGCCCCATATCGAATGACTCTATTGAACTTCGTGGAGTTAAAGACCCAACCGCAGGAATTGTTAGACATTGGCTTTATTCGTCCCTAGTACTTCTCCTTGGGGTGCTCCTGTTCTTTTCGTGAAGAAGAAAGATGGGAGTATGCGACTTTGTATTGATTATCGGGAGTTGAATCATGTCACCATCAAAAATAGGTATCCATTGCCACGTATTGATGACTGTTTGACCCGATTGCAAGGAGCCAAATTCTTTTCAAAGATTGATCTTCATTAGGATATCACCAATTGAAGATTAGAACCATCGACATTCCAATAGCGGCTTTAGGAACTTCGATGCGGGCATTATGAATTCCTAGTCATGTCCTTTGGATTGACTAATGCTCCTCGCTTTACCTTCATGGATATGATGAACCGAGTATTCAAGGAATATTTAGATCACTTTGTGGTCGTCTTTATTGATGACATCCTTATTTATTCCAAAAGCCGTGAAGATCATGAGCAACACTTGAGGTCGACACTCCAAAAGCTTCATGAATATAAGCTTTATGCCAAGTTGAAGAAATGTGAGTTCGGCTTGAAGAGGTAGCATTCCTTGGGCACGTGGTATCAAGTCATGGAATATCCATTGACCAATGAAAGATTGAAGCTATTCAAAGTGGGAACAACCTAAATCGATGATCGAAAGCACGTAGCTTTCTCGGTTTATTTGGTTATTATCGGAGATTCGTGGAAGGATTTTCTCGAATCGCTACTCCATTGATTTCGGTGACTCGGAAAGATACAAAGTTGATTTGAGGCGAAGAATGTGAGAAGAGTTTTCAAGAACTCAAGAGGAGACTTATTTCAACACATTACGACAATACCATTTGGCTCGGAGGATTTGTCATCTCTGATGATGCTTGGGCAAAGGGTTGGGATGTGTTCTTATGCAACATGGAAAAGTTATAGCTTTATGCCGCATGACAACTCAAAGAATATGAGAGGAATTATCCTACTCATGATCTAGAGTTGTCACCGTTGTCTTTGCACTTAAAATTTGGAGGCATTACTTGTATGGGGAGAAAGTGGAGATCTTTACGGATCATAAAAAGCCTCAAATATTTCTTCACTCAAAAGGAACTCAACATGCGACAACGACGTTGGCTTGAAGGCATTGAAAGATTATGATCATACCATCCAATACCATCCTCGAAAAGCGAGCGTGGTAGCCGACGCGTTAGTAGAAAATCATATGCAAGCACGAGTGCGATATTGTCAACGCAAAGGCCCATTTTGTGTGACTTGCAAAGGATGGAGATAGAGTTAAAAGACTCAGGGACACATGTGATGATAGCGAGTATCTGAGTAGAACCGACTTTAATCGATAAAGTTAAAGTCGCTCAAGCTACTGACACGGAGCTGATGCGTATGAGGAAGAAAGTGCAAGAAGGTGCTATCTGGGAAGCAAGAATCGATGAAGAAGGAATACTTGAGTCAACTCCGGACTTTGTGTTCCTAACGACCACGATTTAAAGTATAATATCATGATGGAGGCGCACAACACACCATTTGCAATCCATCTCGGGAGTACCAAAATGTATCATGATATTCGGTCATACATTTTGGTGGAGCAATATGAAGAGAGAGATATATTTGTTTATCTCAAGGTGTCTAACTTGTCAACGAGTTAAAGCGGAGCATCAAGTACCAAAAGGTCCATTGCAACCACTTGAAATTCTAGAATGGAAGTGGGAGCACATTACCATGGATTTCAAGCACGGTCTTCCTATGGTTTCTCAAGGCATTGATGCGATATGGGTCATTGTTGATAGATTGACCAAGTCCGCTCATTTCTTTACCGTCTGAAACTTATACACTTGAACGTCTTGCTCATATGTACATAAACGAGATTGTAAGGCGCATGGTATGCGGTATCCATAGTTTACGATTGAGACCCAAGATTCACTTCACGATTTTGGGTTAGTTTGCAAAAAGCTATGAGCGCAGATTTTACGATTTAGCTCTCGGCATATCATCCTCAGACGGACGGACAATCGGAGAGGACTATTCAAACTCTTGAAGATCTATTAAGACTCGTGTGTCCTTGATTTCAAGGGAGTTGGGACAAGTTCTTACCATTGGTGGAGTTTTCCCTACAACAACAGTTATCAAGCAAGTATTGGCATGGCTCCATTGAAGCATTGTTTGGAAGAAAGTGTCGTTCTCGGTATCTTTGGGATGAGGTGGGTGAAGCAACGTTGTTGGGACCGGAGTTGATGCGTATGACTACGGAAAAGATTCAAACGATCGACAACGTATAAAAACCTCACAAAATCGAAAAGAGTTATCTTGATCTTCATCGAAAGGACGTGGAATTCGATATAGGAGATCGTGTGTTGTTAAGAGTTGCTCCATGGAAAGGAGTTACAAGATTTGGAAAGAGAGGAAAACTTAATCCTCGATTCATCGGTCCATTTTAATCCTCGATCGAGTAGGGCTGTTGCTTATAGACTCGCTTTTACCGCCAAATATGTCTCGTGTTCATAACGTTTTCACATATCTATGTTACGTATATATGTGAAAGACCCGAACCATATTATTGAGTTAGAACCGGACGAAATAATAAAGATTTGACGATGATGAAGAGGTTCTGTTCAAATTTTGGATAAGAAGGAACATATTCTACGCTCCAAGGTTATACCTCAAGTCAAAGTTTTGTGGAGGAACCACGATGTTGAGGAAATGACTTGGGAGTTAGAATCGAAATGAAATCAAGGTATCCTTACCTCTTGACATATCAGTATCGTACCCTAATTTCGAGGGCTGAAATTTCATAAGAAGGGAGGTTGTAAGACCCCGACTTTTATAAATAAAGATGAATTTTTTATAAATATTATTTTGAATATTATGGAATAAATTTGATATAATGTTATAGTTGTGGGTAGTATTTATAAATTTTGCAAAGTATGCAAGTTGTTATAAAATATTCGTTTGGTGGGGAATATTCTTTTTAGGGAATATTAAATACAAGCAGTTCAATCATTAGTGGACCCCTACACGAAATTATTTTCGGATCGAGAAAACGATAAAAATATTTTATAAAAATAACTGGCAGAGGTGTTACTGAGTTAAAACTGTTGAACTACCCGGTGGTAAAATGCGATGTCTGGCGTGGGTTTGTAGTAGCACACGGTATTGATTATTGATGCTTACGTGAGAAGTCACTCATTTATGCTCAATTATTGCTCTGATGAATTCTTTGCATCATATCTCTTTATATTATTGATTCAATTATTGTCACAATATCATCGTATAATATGTTATAGTATTAAATCAATAATTGAGGCGACAAGTTATAAATGATTAATAATGGTTGAAAGATTAAATTTGTGTTGATGAAAAATAAAATGATTTGTGGTAAGTTTGATTATTTTATGGGGGGCTCGTATATGTCATCATCTAAGAGTCTCTTCGTCGATAGTATATACCTTCAAATCAATAGTAATTACCTTTGTCGATAGTAATTACCCTTGTGAATAGTATTTACCTTCGTCAATAGTAATTACCTTGGTCGATAGTAATTACCCTTGTGAATAGTATTTACCTTCGCCAATAGATAGTATTTTACCGTTAATAGTAATTACCTTTACCAGACGTCGAACCACTTGTCGTTTCACATTACGGTGCGCCGAACCACTTGTCGTTTCACATTACAAGCGTCAAACCACTTTTCTTTTCACATCATTAGTCGTGAGCCACTTGCCTTTTCACACAAGCAGTGCTAAGCTAGAAATCTTCTATAAATAGAGGCCTAGGGCTTCATTATTTTCACGAATTCATTCAAGCTATAGAGAGAAAGTATAGAAAGAATAAGAGAGAAAGAAGAAGAGTATTTTGTTACTACTGTCGCTGCGGTATTCAATCTCCTACCAAAAGTAAGGGTGTTATTCTTTCTTATTCAAGAAGAAGAAGCTGTTGTTATTCCATTGCTTATTATTACATTGGAATAACTTTCAGATAACGTGGTTTACCCTATACTTGGTGACATTCTTCTATTATTCTCATTGGAACATCACATCAGGTGTTTTACAGGACTGGTTAAATCTTTATTATTATTATTCGTTGGAACATCACATGCGTGTGTTTTACACCGGACACAGTTTCTATCTTTATTATTATTACATTGGAACATCCACATGCGTGTGTTTTACACGGACTGGTTCCATTCTTTATTATTCTCGCTGAACATCACATGCATGCGTTTTACTGGTGGGACTGGGTTCCGTTATTTATTATTACATTGGAATAAACTTTGCTGTGCGAGGCTATCGCATGCATGGTGATTCTTTTGTTATTCCATTCTTTATTATACCCGGATTGGTTAAAACTTTGACTTCTATACTCCATGAAATTAGTAGAATATCCTTGATATTTGCGTTTCATCCGATATCTTTTCATGGAAATATTCTTCCGATCATTCACGAATTTTACTCTACAAAACAAGATCATATTGACAATTTGGGACGTTAATAATTCTGGATAAAATAATTCTTGAACTTGTTTTATTGAATTCTTATATCATTGTCATCATCCTCATGTTTATATTTTTTTAAAGTCATACATGGCACGTAGTGCATAGATGGACTTGGTATGATTATGATGAGAGAGATTATTCGGATTGTAATCATGACCGTAATATTACAAATGATGTGGTAAAAATCCTCGATTGGTAGTAGTGCATTGATGGACGATTGTTGGCATGATCATGACCATTAATGAATACACAAATATTTCTTGGCGTAGTGCATGAATAATTGTGGTCGTGATACTAAAGAATATCCTTGGTAGTAGTGCGGGGTGATTCGATGATGTGGAATATTTATTAAAATTTGAGTCTCGGCTATAATGATGATGAAAAACCTTTTAAAACCTAAAAGATAGTAGACTTTATTTTCTACTTGACTCTTTTAATGGATTGCATATTAAAGCTGCAGTTAACCTGGTTGTCTATTGTATTTTATCGGTTTAACATTGTTGAAGACTATTGATAATTTATTACGCATTATCTTAGTCATAATATTTCTTCTTGGGCTAGTTGAGCTCACCCTTTCTTTCACTTTATTCTCTTTGAAATGAGAATATATTTGGGACGAGCCGGAAGCAGTGATGGTCTGAAGATAGCATTAGTAGTCCTCACTATTCGTGAAATAGTGTGATAATAATTGTAATGAGGACTCCTTTTTGAGTTTGTATAATATCTAGTAGACGATATTTGTATTTAAACTCACAGTTTATGTCGTATTGTACACGACAGTTATGTTAGTAAGTTGTATTTAAATTCTGTACCATGTAAGTGGCGACCCAAGATGGGTGATGTATACCTAATTTTGGGGGCGTCACAGTTAGTAACAGGAACATAAATTTTTGAGTGTCTACAGATGCCCCTCTTAATCATATTCATGCGATGCAATGACATGTATAGGATAAAGACTAATAGACACTTGAAATATGACAAGATAAGCATGATGTAAATGCAATGCAACATAATGCATGTTTTGTTGAGTGTTGGTTGTTGGAATGGTTTCCAATGGGATGTGATAACTGCCTGCTCCCGCCGCTTCTGTTGGGGGATGTAGTTTATCAATAATGACCCTGTTGAACTACTTTGATGTCTACTTGATGAGTAGTTTCCAAAGCTCTCATCACAAGAATCTCCTGATGCCACGTTGGGGTTATCGCCAGCGGTTTGAATTGTTCATCAGTGCTATTTGAGCCTTATTTGCTGGCAAGTCACAAAGATGTCTTTAAGATCCTACAAATGGAGGTTTTCCAATACTGGAGACCACTGGATGTTGACATTGGGGTTATCACCAAAGTCCTTAATCCTTTGTACATGCTTTCCACCGAAGAGGTTCTTCTATTTTGCGAGTGACTCTTGAGGATTGCATTTGATCTTTGGGAATTTGTATAATAGATTCTATCATCGGTCCTCCCCGATGAGGATAACTTTTCGTGGTTTGTATCATTAGGTTTTTTTTATGTTTCACTGGAGTTATTGCCAATGACTGGTGATATCAGGGCTGCCTGATCTTCATTGAAGTAGTTTTCAACGACTTGCATCATCGGACCACCTCTGATTTTGCTGGAGTTGTCGCCAACGGCTGGTAATATCAAGGCTGCCTAATCTTCGTTGAAATAGATTTCAACGGCTTAGGATGTCTGAAATCTCCGCTGGGGATGTATTTCTGATGATATATATGCTTCAGATTGCAATTACAACCCCAGGTTGATGGCATCAGACCTTCGCGATGCATTAACAAGGGCCGCTTTCAATAGATTTGATCATCGGCTCTGTGAACCTTGTATCTGGGTGAATACAATGATTGATATGTAGACCCGTAGTTTGGTCTCTGAAATTAGGATTTCAAGCTTTTTCGCTTGATCGTGTAACATCTTTTTTCCTGATTTAACTTTTTAGCTTATGGGACCTCCTTTGCAACTCAAATTGGATCAATGGGAGGGTGGGGACCACCAGGAAGTCATCATAGTAGACCCACTACCGCATAAGTTGACTTTCGCCACCCACCGTGGGTTATATCTCACTTGCCTTTCCCTTTCATAAGTCATTTTCAAGTTGAAGCCGCACAGAGAATTCGAGATTTCCTCTTCAGATCTACTAAGTTCGGGCTATTTTTTGCAAAATTCATCACTATACAATTGTTCTGCACTATCCTGATAACGTTTACATGTTTTCTTTTCTAGTTTTTACCGTTGGAAAGTGAGATATTATACATAATGCTTCAAAACACATAGCAGTGAATATGCATGCTCATATGACTTAATAAAAATTATTCAACGTAGTAAATGTTAGTATTTTACCATGCTAAATGTATTGATGTGAAAAAAATTAACTTTTAAAAACGTCAATTTGACACCTTTTTCTGCTATTTTTTCATCCTATTTGAGGACAAATGAGCAAAGGTTTTGAAGAAAAGTAATCCTGGTAATTAGGCTACCCTTATGGATATGACTTTGATGTTTTTTCATACATATAGGATGTTTATGAATTTGAGTTGGTGTGCTACTGAATGGCCACCTAGTCATGCAATGTGCATATGGATAGTCCTTTTTACAAAAGAGACTTTGGCAAAAAATTTCATGAGTCTAAGAATTGAATGAACATGCATTTTTAACTCTATTGTAGATGTATGTTAAATTAATGCATGCATGTTAGAATTAAACTACATTTAATGAGCTCTAGGTTAGAATTTACCACACCCTTTTTGAGGTGATTTGGAGACTTTTGTCCTGATATATGGATCCAGACCAGCCGAGTAGCTCCCGTAGGACCTCTTTAGGTGTGAGGAGGAGAGCTTCAGATGTGCCTCGACTTCACCTAGCCCGACAGTGTCGTCGATTGACTGAGTCAATGATTCGTCCTATCCGGGTTGAGAGACCGGATATTGAGGATGACAAGGAGGATGTACCCGTTGCGGATCATGCTTCTTCTTCTTCCATTCCCCGCAGGGATCTTCCAGTTATAGCTATGAACTGTATTTAATGAGCTCTAGGTTAGAATTTACCACACCCTTTTTGAGGTGATTTGGAGACTTTTGTCCAGATATATGGATTCAGACCAGCTGAGTAGCTCCCGTAGGACCTCTTTAGGTGTGAGGAGGAGAGCTTTAGATGTGCCTTGACTTCGCCTAGCTTGACAGCCTCGTCGGCTAACTGAGTCAGTGATTCGTCCTATCCGGGTTAAGAGACCGGATGTTGAGGACGAGGAGGAGGATGTAACCATTGTGGATCCTGTTCCTTCTTCCTCCATTCCCCACAGGGAGCTTCCAGCTACAAATGTGACAATTCCAGAGCTTCTGGATGATTTAAGTCATCACCCCTCGATCTATCTTCACGCGAATGAGGTAAAAGCCGTGTTGATCTCCCTTTTCCCATTTGTGGGGGCAAAGGGTTCTGATGTTGATTTGCATTATGATGCAGGTTCCCAGCTTTACGCAGCCCAGAGGGAACAAATTTAGCATACATTCTCTGTACCAGACTCTCCATCTAGAGTACCGAGAGATTGTGCATGCCTGGGGCTTTGAGGCTTTCTTTTCCATCCTCGCCCATCGTTGTCCCTTGGGTTATCTCAGGGCTTTGTCTGAGCGTTGGTTTCACTAGACCCATTCTCTCCATTTGCTGGATTATGAGGTGATGATGACACAGATGGATTGGCGATTCATCACTGGGATGGAGTTTTCCGGGGCGCTAGTGCCTTTGGTGGCGGACATTTCCCTAACTTCCATCATATCCTTGTTGGGAGTCCCGGTTATGGCGCTCAAGGGTAGGACAGTCCGTTCTGGTCCCTTGAGTGTAGATGTCGTAAGTGGGTCTTTGACTGAGCCATTGCCCAATGATCAGAGGGTTAGAGATCTCATCCTTCGCCGATTGTTTTTGATCATCCTCAGGGGTTGTTTCCTATGTGACGCCCTCAAAATAGGTATACATCACCCATTCTGAGTCACCAAATACATGGTACAGAATTCATATACAACTGTTGTATAAAATACGACAAAACATAAGCTGGGAGTTTCAACACGAATATTATCTTCTAAACAATATCCAAACTCAAATTCAATATCATTACAATTATTATCACACTATTTCACAGAATAGTGAGGACTACTAATGCACCATCTCGGACCATCACTCCGTTCCCCGACTAGTCCCGGCTATGTTCTCATTTTCTGAAGAGAACAATGAAAGCAAAAGGGTGAGCTCAACTAGCCCAATAAGAAATATTATGACTAAGATAATGTAGAATAAATTATCATTAGCCTACAACAGTGTTAAACTGATAAAAATACAATAAACATCAAGTTTAACTGCAGCGGAACAAGCAATCCATTAGAAGAGTCAAGTAGAGCATGAAATCTACTATCTTCTATGATTTAAAAAGTTTATCATCAATTTTATCGCTGAGACTCAGCTTAATAAATAATCCACATCATCGAATCATCCCCTGCACTATAGGACAAGGATATTCATTAGTATCACGACCACGAATTATCCATGCACTACGGGCCAAAGATATTCGTGTTTTCACCTATGGTCATGATCATGTCAACGACTGTCCATCAATGCACTACGGGCCAATGAGGACTTTTACCACATCATTTGTAACATTAGGGGTCATGATTATACCGAATGATCCCTGGTCATAATCGTACCAATCAACAGTCCATCTATGCACTACGGCCAAAGAAGACTTTCATCACAATATAAGCATGAGGATGTTGACAGTGATATATGAATTTAGTTGAAAGAAAGAAAAGGATAAATTTTTAAAGATTTATAATTTAATTTATCCAGAATTCAATAATGTCCAAATTGTCAACATGATACTGCTTTGTGGAGTAAAATTCAAGAATAATATTGTATCAAAAATGATTTGGACCGAAAAGAAATCAATTTTTGTCATGAATAGTACCCCGGGTGAATAGTAACTGAGTTAATTGTACTTTGGGAATAGTACCCCGTGAATAGTACTCTGTCATGAAAAAGTTAAAACTTATCAAGAATGCTCAGAATAATATTTCCATGAAAAGATACTGGATGAAGCGCAAATCTCAAGGATATTCTACAAATTTTATGGAGTATAGAAGCCAAAACTTAACAAAATGAGTGTAGAATTCAGAATCTGAAACGAAATAATATTACTTACATACTACAGAGTATGGAAGAAAATATTATTTCATACAAATAATGAACAAAAATAATATCCCTTACCTTAAAAATAGAGTACTTCTGACTGGTTGGACGGAGATATTCTTCAAGAAAACTTATACTTTTTACTACGCTCAAAGTTTTCTTAAACTCTAAAGAAATACGCTGAAGATTATAGAAGAAGAATTCTCTGATTCTGGTGTGATTTTCAATTCTAAACTAAGCATCCTATTTTTAGGAGAATGAAAAGAATGCATTATTAAGAATTTTTTCACTTGACGAAATAATTAAGTGAAGTCACGAACGTATTACTCAAAGTCACAGATTAATTTTTCAATGCAACACACACACCTATCACTTTCACCATACACACACACACATCACTTTCACTTCTTCTTTTTCTTTTTCCCACCACCACACATTTTCCTCCCACTTTCCCTTATTCCTACGACACACACCCACACACATGATTATATATATATATATATATATATATACACACACACACACACACACTTTATAACTTCCTACCGATTATTTTAAAAAATGAGTAAGTGGGGGTCCAAATAATATGCCATACTTACAACAAATTCTTCATAAAAAATCCCCTCAATATTTTTAACAACATTTATTCATCATTATTATAACTCGCAAAATTAATAACCAGATCGTTCCCAGGAAAGATGGGGCTTTCCAATAAGGATTTCTCCCTATTGGCACGTAATTAGATGACCAAACCCCTTTCCTCGATAGAACTTTCTAGACATTGTTAATTATGCAGATAATAATATGAATAACTTGTCATCTCAAATATTAATTTAATAATATAAAATATTGACAATAATTAAATCAAATAACGTGAGATAATATGCAGCAATTACTGTAGCAATAATTGAGTATAACTGAGTGACTTCTTACGTAAGCATCAATAATCAATACCGTGTGCTACTATGCAACCACGCGTATTACTGTACTTTTACCACCGGGTATTCCAACAGTTAACGGTAAAACTTTCGCCATTATTTTTATAAAAAGATATTTTTGTCGTTTCCTAACTCTGACAATAATTCAGTTGTGGGGTCTACCAATGATTGTGTCGTCATACGAATATTCCCTGACCAATCGAATATTATATAACAACTTGCTTACTTTGTAAAATTTATAAATATTACCCACAACTATAACATTATAACAAATTCACACCTTAATATTCAAAAATGATATTTATAGAAAAATTCATCTTTATTCATAAAAGTTGGGGTCTTACAACCTCCCCTTTTTATGAAATTTCACCCTCGAAATTGGTGTACGTACCTGGTATGTCAAAGAGGTGAGGATAACTTGATTTTATTTCAGATTCTAACTCCCAGGTAATTTCCTCAACATCGTGATTTCTCCATAAAACTTTGACTTGAGGTATAACCTTGGAGCGTAGAATATGTTCCTTCTTATCCAAGATTTTAATAGGTACCTCTTCATACGTTAAATCTTCCGCTATCTCGTCCGGTTCTAACTCAATAATGTGGTTCAGGTCTTCTATATATTTACGTAACATGGATATGTAAAAAATGTTATGAACACGAGACATACTTGGCGGTAAGGCGAGTCTATAGGCCACAGTTCCTACTCGATCGAGAATTTTGAATGGCCCAATGAATCGAGGATTGAGCTTTTCTCTCTTTTCAAATCTTGTAACTCCCTTCCATGGAACAACACCTAATAACACATGTTCTCCAACATTGAATTCCACGTCCTTCCGATGAAGATCACCATAACTCTTTTGTCGATCTTGTGAGGTTTTTATACGTTGTCGGATCATTCGAATCTTCTCCGTAGTCATTCGTACCAATTCTGGTCCCAACAACGTCGCTTCACCCACCTCGTCCCAACATACTAGAGAACGACACTTGCGTCCATACAACGCCTCGAATGGAGCCATGCCAATACTTGATTGATAACTGTTGTTGTAGGAAAATTCTACTAATGGCAATAATTTGTCCCAACTTCCCTTGAAGTCAAGGACATAGAGTCTTTATAGATCTTCAAGAGTTTGAATAGTACTCTCTGACTGCTCGTCCGTTTGAGGGTGATATGCCGAACTAAATCGTAAATCCATGCCCATAGCTTTCTGCAAACTAACCCAAAATCGTGAAGTGAATCTTGGGTCTCAATCAGAAACTATGGGTACTGGCATACCATGCAGTCTTACAATCTCATTTATGTATATACGAGTAAGACGTTCAAGTGAATAAGTTTCTCGTATAGGTAAAAAATGAGCAGACTTGGTTAATCTATCAACAATAACCCAAATCGCATTTATACCTTTAGAAAGCTTGGGAAGACCAGTAACAAAATCCATGGTAATGTTCTCTCACTTCCATTCTGGAATTTCAAGTGGTTGTAATGGACCTTTTGGCACTTGTCGCTCCACCTTGACTCGTTGACAAGTTAGACACCTTGAGATAAACTCCGCTATCTCTCTTTTCATATTGCTCCACCAAAATGTATGTTAAAGATCACGATACATTTTGGTTCTCCCAGGATGGATTGCAAACGGTGTGTTGTGCACCTCCATCATGATTTTATACTTTAAATTAGGGTCGTTAGGAATCCAAAGTCTGGAGTTGACTCGAAGTATTCCTTCTTCATCGATTCTTGCTTTCGAAATAGCACCTTCTTGCACTTTCTTCTTCATACGTATCAGCTCCAGGTCTGTAGCTTGAGCAGTTTTAACTTTATCGATTAAAGTTGATTCTACTCATATATTTTCCATCATCACGTGGGTCCCTGGAGTTTTTAACTCTATCTCCATCCTTTGTAAGTCATACAAAATGGGCCTTTGCATTGAAAATATCGCACTCGTACCTGCATATGATCTTCTACTTAACACGTTAGCTACCACGTTCGCTTTTCTAGGATGGTATTAAATGGTATGATCATAATCTTTCAACAGCTCAAGCCAACGTTGTTGCCGCATGTTAAGCTCCTTTTGGGTGAAGAAATATTTGAAGCTTTTATGATCCGTATAGATCTCCACTTTCTCCCCATACAGGTAATGCCTCCAGATTTTAAGTGCGAAAACGACTGCTGCCAACTCTAGATCATGAGTAGGATAATTTCTCTCATATTCTTTGAGTTGTCGTAAGGCATAGGCTATGACTTTCCCATATTGCATGAGAACACATCCTAAACCTTTGGCTGAAGCATCGCTGTATATGACAAATCCCTCCGAACCAGATGGTATTGTCAGAACAAGTGCTGAAATAAGTCTTCTCTTGAGTTCTTGAAAACTATTTTCACATTCCTTGCTCTAACTGAATTTTGTATCTTTTCGAGTCAGCTGAGTTAATGGAGTAGCGATTCGAGAAAACCCTTCTACGAATCTCTGATAATAACCAGCTAAGCCAAGAAAGCTACGTACTTCAGTCACTGACTTAGGTTGCTCCCAGCTTTGAATTGCTTCAATCTTTGTCGGGTCAATAGATATTCCGTGATTTGATATCACGTGCCCAAGAAATGCTACTTCCTCAAGCCAGAACTCGTATTTCTTCAACTTGGAATATAACTTGTTCTCATGAAGCTTTTGGAGTATCAGCCTCAAGTGTTGCTCATGATCTTCACGGCTTTGGAGTAAATGAGGATGTCATCAATAAAGATGACCATAAAGTGATCCAAATATTCCTTGAATACTCGGTTCATGATATCCATGAAGGCAGCAGGAGCATTAGTCAATCCAAAAGACATGACTAGGAATTCGTAATGCCCATACCGAGTTCTGAAAGCAGTCTTTGGGATATCATCAGCTTTAATCTTTAACTGGTGATATTCAGAACGAAGATCGATTTTTGAAAAGAATTTGGCACCTTGCAACTGGTCAAACAGGTCATCAATGTGAGGTAACGGGTACCTATTTTTGATGGTGACATGACTCAACTCCCGATAATCAATACAAAGTCGCACCATCTCGGACCATCACTCCATTCCCCGACTAGTCCCGACTATGACTCATTTCCTGAAGAGAACAATGAAAGCAAAAGGGTGAGCTTAACTAGCCCAGTAAGAAAAATTATGACTAAGATAATGCAGAATAAATTATCGTTAGCCTTCAACAGTGTTAAACTGATTAAAATACAATAAACATCAAGTTTAACTGCAGCTGAACAAGCAATCCATTAGAAGAGTCATGTAGAGCATGAAATCTACTATCTTCTATGTTTTAAAAAGTTTATCATCAATTTTATCGCTGAGACTCAGCTTAATAAATAATTCATATCATCGAATCATCCCTGCACTACGGGCCAAGGATATTCATTAGTATTACGACCACGAATTATCCATGCACTACGGGCCAAGGATATTCATGTTTTCACCAATGGTCATGATCATGCCAAAAACTATCCATCAATGCACTACGGGCCAATGAGAACTTTTACCACATCATTTGTAACATTACGGATCATAATTATACCGAAAGATCCCTAGTCATAATCATACCAATCAACAGTCCATCTATGCACTACGGCCAAAGATGACTTTTATCACAATATAAGCATGAGGATGATGACAATGATATAAGAATTCAGTTAAAAGAAAGCAAAGTATAATTTTTTAAAGATTTATAATTTAATTTATCCAGAATTCAATAATGTCCAAATTGTCAACATGATACTGCTTTGTGGAGTAAAATTCAAGAATAATATTGTATCAAAAATGATTTGGACAGAAAAGAAATCAATTTTAGTCATGAATAGTACCCCAGGTGAATAGTAACTGAGTGAATAGTACCCCATGAATAGTACTTCGAGAATAGTACCCCATGAATAGTACTCCGGCATGAAAAAGTTGAAACTTATCAAGAATGCTCAGAATAATATTTCCATGAAAAGATACTGGATGAAACAAAAATCTCAAGGATATTCTACTAATTTCATGGAGTATAGAAGCCAAAACTTAACAAAAGAAGTGTAGAATTCAAAATCTGAAATGAAATAATATTACTTACATACTACAGAGTATGGAAGAAAATATTATTTCATATGAATACTGAACAAAAATAATACCCCTTACCTTAAAAAGAGAGTACTTCTGACTGGTAGGGCGGAGATATTCTTGAAGAAAACTTATAGTATTTTCTATGCTCAAAGTTTTCTTAAACTCTAAAGAAATACGCTCAAGATTATAGAAGAAGAATTCTCTGATTCTGGTGTGATTTTCAATTCTAAACTAAGCATCCTATTTATAGGAGAATGAAAGGGGTACTGTTAAGAATTTTTTTCACGGATGAAATAATTCGTTAGTCACGGACGTATTACTCAAAGTCACGGATTGATTTTTCAATGCAACACACACACCCATCACTTTCACCATACACACACACACATCACTTTCACTTATTCTTTTTCTCTTTCCCACCACCACACATTTTTCGCCCACTTTCCCTTATTCCTACGACACACACCCACACACATGATTATATATATATATACACTTTATAATTTCCTACTGATTATTTTGAAAAATGAGTAAGTGGGGGTCCAAATAATACGCTATACTTACAACAAATACTTCATAAAAAATCCCCTCAATATTTTTAACAACATTTATTCATCATTATTATAAATTGCAATATTAACAACCAGATCGTTCCCAGGAAAGAGGGGGCTTTCTGATAAGGATTTTTCCCTATTGGCGTACAATTAGGTGGCTAAACCTCTTTCCTCAACAGAACTTTTTAGACATTGTTAATTATGCAGATAATAATATGAATAACTTGTCATCTTAATTATTGATTTAATAATATAAAATATTAACAATAATTGAATCAAATAACGTGAGATACTATGCAGCAATTACTGTAGCAATAATTGAGTATAACTGAGTGACTTCTTAATTAAGCATCAATAATTAATACCGTGTGCTACTATGCAACCACGCGTATTACTGTACTTTTACCACAGGGTATTCCAACAGTTAACGGTAAAACTTTTTTCGTGATTTTTATAAAAAGATATTTTTATCGTTTTCTAACTCCGACAATAATTCTGTTGTGGGGTCCACCAATGATTGTGCCACCGTACGAATATTCCCTGTTAAAACTAATATTCCCCGACCAATCGAATATTATATAACAACTTGCTTACTTTGCAAAATTTAGAAATATTACCCACAACTATAACATTATAACAATTTCACAACTTAATATTCAAAAATGATATTTATAGAAAAATTCATCTTTATTCATAAAAGTTGGGGTCTTACATCCTGGATAATAACTCGGGAGGCGGACCCTATTGGAGAGTTTAATTGGGGTACCTACACCTTTGCCTACTTCCTTAGGGGAATACGCCTACGCTCAGAGGGCGTGACGGAGGCTTGGTTAGGGTTTTACCCATTCCTGCTGGTGAGTATTTTCTCTTTTGATTTCCCTTATTTGGGTTGCCAGTTTGACTGACCGCAGATGTTTGATCTTTGTATTGACAGTTTTGAGTCTACGAGAGGCTCCCACGTCTTTATCCCGTTAGCCTGCTAGGTTTGGATACCTATCCACGGGGACGATGATGGCATTTCTCCACCTTGGCAGAGGTTCTTGTAGCTGAGGGTTTTACCCATTCGCGGCTACAGTTGGAGTTGTTGATCGCAGAGGTCATTACATGGGTTCCTTACTCTGAGGACCACTTGGCAATTGACTTTGAGGGTGGTTTCCCAACTGATGTCGAGTATGTATTTTCCACCCGTTGAATTCCTCTCCTTACTAACGGAGGTTGGGAGCTCTATTTAGGAGAACGTACTATTATGAGCACTATAGGAGAGATACGCATTTCGATCTTTCCTCCTGCCAGACGTCATTGGCCTTTATCACAGTCGATCACTGAGGTCCCCTTGATGGACGTGGATGGCCTTACTTTGTCAGAGGGACCTTTCACTTAGAGGCTTTTTACCACTGGTGGTTCCTTTGCAGCATTGGAGCTCAGACCCGCGCCACACAGTTTTTGGGGGATTTGGTTCTTGGCTCCGCCATGATGACAGATTAGATTGCTTATGCCCAATAACCTACTTATCTGACACAGATTGAGAGTTTGACACAACAGTTGGACCGGACATATTTCTTTATCCGACATTTGGGCGGAGATCCATCAGAGGCAGATACTTTTGATCCTTCCAGCTCTGGGGCTGGCCCTTCAGGTGGCCCATATTTAGATGGTTTTGTCGGCACAGATCCTCTGTTATATCAGCCTGATATCCCTTCTGGCAGAGATTCAGTGACTCAAAAAGAGTTACATCAGATGGACATATTGGATGATGTGGAAATCAACACCATTGACTTCTTCTAATGCATTTCTCGCTATATCTTTTGATAGGCCTCTGTTAGATATTGGGCGGTTGTGCCCCAGTTCTCGTTATATCTTTTGATAGGCCTCTGTTAGATGTTGGGCGGTTGTGACCTATTTTCTTGTATTTTTTAGTTGTATACAAAGATGATGTACTTAGGAATGTATGTATAATGTTTTATATTCCCTACATCATATTGTCATATGTTATTTATCATGCATATATTATGTCATGGATATGCATTTCCAGAGATGAGTTTAGCATTGACCTCTGGATGGTCTATGACATTGCTCTACAGATATCTTCATCCACTGTTAGCCAGATTGAGCATACCCCACCTGTATTGGTGGTATCTTCTTTGAGATTATGGTATGGAAGTTTATCTTCCCTATATCGGGTGACAGTTGACCAGTTTCTATGACTCTCTATGACCCTCCTAACATTTTAGGTTCTACCGGGCTTTATAGAGGGCATGCTTGAGCATTAGGTACCAGATAGACAGGTTTTCAAATTTGATACCCAGGACTTGACTTCTACCTTGGAGGAGTAAGAGCGTTTTACAGACTTGCCGTTGGATCGACCTTGCGCTTGGATGGTTGTCAGTGACATGAGCCGTCAGTTTATGACCTTGACAGGCTTGAGGCGTAGAGTTGCACTCAACGAGATTTCCTCAGGGCATGTGGTGTCTACGAGTTTCTTGATTGACAGATTTGGGTCATTGGATAGCTATCCGCGATACTCCGGGGACTTTACTATTTTTGAGGGTGATTAGCATACTACCTGTGTAGACATACTCTTGATGTGCATAGTGGCTTATCTGTTCATGTCGTTGTACATGGACCACCTAGATATCGGTATGATCATGGTAGTCCGTGCTCTTAGGGAGGGTCATACCATCTTATTGATGATTTTGGTAGAGACCTTGAGGTTGGTCACATTTTTCCATACCCATTCAATGGGGGTTTTCATAGGCAGTGCGGTCTTGTTGTACACGTGGTTCATGACACACTTGAGACCGATTGGCACTTTCAGACGCCATGGGTATTATTTTTCCCATGAGATAGCCATGACATATTCCTTTCAGCCGGCTGAGTGTACATACGCATCATCTTGGTTGGCTTTCTTATCAGGGATCGAGGACCCGTTTGATATTTTGCCATGTTCAGGGCTCAGTTCTCCTTACAACTTTATCACTCATACAGTTGGAATGGACTATCTTCCCCTGGCCGGTTTGAGGGGGGTGATCACATATCATCCACTGGCTGTTATGACACAGTTTGACCAGTGTAAGGATATTCATCCCTTTGACGGGGTATTGGGTCAGTGTTTGTCTTCTCGACTTCTGTCAGCAGAGGATCTGTTCAGGATTTATGACTATTGGACTCGTCGAGAGAGGGCTGACTTTTCGACTAGCCACCCAGGTCATTCTCCAAAGTATTCTATATGGTTAGAGGCAGAGATTACATCGGCTAGGGTTGTATCCTCAGAGCTGGGTATTGATTTTGATGACGAGGAGCCTATGGAGTATCCTAATTCTCCCATCGAGGATGAGCTGTTTACTGGTTCGACAGTAGCTCGGGTTGATTCCCCCAGTATTCCCGCTACTGTGACTCCACATTCTGTAGAGTATTTATAGTAGAGTTTAAATCTGATGATGTATGACAACTCTTTCTGATAGAGATGCCGCTCTTGTTGAGAGAGATGATGCTCTAGCTCATAGGGATACCGCTGCTGTTGAGTGGGATGAGGCTCGATCACTTAGGGATGCAGCTATTGTTGAGCGGGATGAGGCTCTAGCTACTCGAGATGCTGCCACTATAGACAGTAATGCACTTAGATCTCATACTGCTGACATTGCTGCAGAGATAAGTGCATTCATTGATGAGCACGATAGCACCATGAAGATGGCTGTAGATCTCCTGGATCGTGTGGACACCCTGGGGCAGGAGCTCATAGAGTTACCTCCATCTACTACGAGGGATGCCATGTTAGACTTGATGGCATGCTTATCCACTGGCTTGTAGATTAACCTTGATTTTCCTGCATAGACTAGGTTAGCCATTTTTGTCATGTACATGACACATTTTATATATCAAACATTATTATATGGTGAGGAAATATGTTTTGATCCACTTCCCTTTTAGATATGCCTTGTTACTTGATTGATAGTTGCCTATTCTCCAGGACTTGCGATCACTATGTATTCTGAACTCCTCCTTGATGGATGGACATTAAGATGTCTCAGGATCTTTCAGAATGGATCGTCAATCTTTGTATTCCCCTACCATTTGGTATCTTGGGAATGGTTTTTGAATATGGTTGGGGAGAGGATTTTGACTTTCCTCTCTGAGGTTGATCGCACCACAGATGGTCGCCGATACTCCAGTGTAAGGAGGAGACCAGGTAGTTCCATCTCTTATGGATTGGTGCTTCTCTTTGAGGATTCAACCGTAGCTTAGATGGTCTCCAATTTTTTTGCCTTTGGTGAGGGGAGACCAGGTAGTTCCATCCCTGTGGTCTAAGGCGATGAAGTGTGGTTTAACCACCCCACAGATGGTCGCCGATGTATTTCTGTATTGGGGAGATCAGGTAGTTCCATCTCTTATGGTTTGGTTTGAAAGGTTAAAGGATGATCCTAGTACCATTGACAGGGTTTTGTGTTTTAATAGGGGTGAGACCGCACCGTGAATGGCTGCCTACGTACTCCCATTTATGAGGGGAGATCAGGTCTGTGTAGTTCCAACCTAGCATGAAAAGGTTGAAAGTTGTATGTTGTGAAAAGGGTTTTGTTTTTGTTTTTTTATAAAGGTTAGACCAGAAAATAAATGGCTGCCTACGTACTCCCATGTATTGGGGAGATCAGGTCTGCGTAGTTCATCATTGGTGGGACAAACTGATGTGGTTAGAATTGTTTTGAAAACCTGAATTGACTGATGGATTGATGATCCAGAACCAGGATGTTGGTAACTTCAGACATAATACTGTTTCACGGTGTCTGAGTTGATGAGTTGGGGAAATTCTTCGCCATCCATTTCTTGTAATATGAGGGCTCCTCCTGTCAATACCTCCTTGACAATAAACGGGCCTTCCTAGTTTGGGGCGAATTTTCCTATAGATTGATCTTGGTTGTCAAGGACTTTCTTCAAGACCAAGTCATTTTCTTTGAATTTCTATAGCCGGACTTTCTTGTTGTAGGATCGAGTTATCCTTTGTTGATATAATTGACCATGGAAGATGGTTGTGGCTCGCCTTTCATCTATCAGAGACAATTGGTGGTACCGATCTTGTAACCATTGGTCTTCTTCCATCTGACCATCTATCAATACTCTCAGGGATTCCATTTCCACCTCTACGGGGAGCACCGCTTCCATGCCATACGTTAATGAGTAGGGGGTTACCCCAGTGAAAGTGCGCATTGATGTTCTGTAGGTTAATAGAGTTAGAGGCAACAAGTCAGGCCATCCTTTATGATTGGCAGACATCTTTTGAATGATCTTTTTGATATTCTTATTAGTCGCTTCAACTGCACCATTCATCTTTAGACGATAGATGACGGATTTGAGATGCTTGATGTGGAATTTAGTGCATAATTCCTCCATCATTTGGTTGTTGAGATTTTTGGCATTATTTGATACAATCACCTTTGGTTGTCCATATCGTCAAATGACATTATTTATGATGAAACCAATGATCACCTCTTTGGTAACCCTGGGGAAAGAGGATGTCTCTACTCATTTGGTGAAGTAGTCGATCATGGTGAAGATAAACTGATGATCATTGATGGCTTTGGGCTCGATTTGCCCGATCATGTCCATTCCTCACATTAAGAAGGGTCGGGGCGAACTCATATTGTGGAGCTCCGTTGGAGGGGCGTGGATAGTGTTTCCATGAATTTGGCATTGATAACATCTCTTGATGTAATCATCACAATCAACTTTGAGAGAGAGCCAGTAATGCCCTGTTCTTAAAATCTTCTTGGCAAGTAGAGGACCGCTCATATGTGGAACACATACTCCACCATGGATTTCATCCATGAGTCTTTGAGTTTGGTTTTTGTTTAGGCATCTTAGAAGGCCTAGTCCCGTATCTCTTTTGTAGAGAGCATCCCCGCTCAGATAGATTTTCATTGCCATTCTAGGGATCTACTTTCTTTCAGCTTGACTCGCCCCAGTGGGTGTAGATCCATCTCGCAGATACGCCTTGATGGAATGGTACCAAGGGTGTTGGTTGGGAGGCAGTTCATCCGATACTTCTCCGATGTAATTCCCATAGGCTGGGGTCTTTTGGTTGGCAAAAGTATTATTTGGAATGCTTCCCTTCTCAGTTATGTTAATCAAGAAGGCCAAAGTTGCTAGTGCATCAGCAAAGTCATTCCTGTTCTGAGGAATGAGGAGGAAGGATATTTCTTCAAACTCCGAAGCCATCTGGATAACATGTCGATGGTAAGGCAACAAATGTAATTCCTTGGTGTGATAGATCCAAGTGGTTTCTTTGATTACCAGCTCGGAATCTCCAAAGACAGTTAACCGTTTGATGCCCATGGATTGGGCTAGCTTCAACCCCATTATACAGCCTTCATACTTTGTTGTGTTATTGGTGCTGACAAACTTCAATTTGATAGCAATGAGATATTGTTCTCCCAAAATAAGCACCAGAATTGTTCCTGTTCCTGCTCCGGCACCTTCCATGTTTATAGCTCCATCAAAATACATTATCCATGACTGGACTGTATCTTCCTAATGGTGTTATTGCATTGTTATTACCCCTTCATCGGGGAAATATGTTTCCAAGGGTTTGAAATCTCCTGATGGGGATGCGGCCAGTTGATCCCCAATTCCTTGCCCTTTGATAGACTTTTGGGTCACGTAGATGATATCGAATTGCTGGAGGATCAACTGCCATTTGGACAGTCGATAATTCAACATGGGTTTGCTGAATACGTATTTGAGAGGATTCATGCTGGATATGAGATGGGTTGTGTGACCATAGAGATAATGTTGTAATCTCATGGAAGCCCATGCTAATGCACAATAAGTCTTTTCAATCAACTTGTACTTGTGCTCATTGATGCTGAATCTTTTGCTAAGGTAATAAATAGCTCTTTCTTGGCCTCTATCGTCCTTTTGTCCCAACATGCAGCCCATGGCATTGTCATTGATTGATAGATACATAAATAGGGAAACGTCATCCCTAGGAAGTACCAAGATATGAGCTTTGAATAATTTCTTTTTGATGGAAAGGAAGGCTTTTTGACACTCTTCGTTCCATTTCTTGGAGGATTTCTTCCTTTACAACTTGAAGATGGGTTCATAGGTTGCTGCGAGTTGGGAGATGAATCGGCTGATGAAGTTGATTCTTCCCAGAAATCCCCGTATTTCCCTCTCTATCTAGGGTATGGGCATTTCAGTAATGGCTTGAATTTTGGCAGGATCCAGCTCAATGCCTTTGTGGCTCACTAGAAATCCCAACAACTTTCCTGACTTGACATCGAAGGCGCACTTGGCCGGATTTAGCTTCAAGTTGTACTTGCGCAACCGATTGAAGAGCTTTTTGAGATGGTCTATGTGGTCTTCTTCCCTTCGGGACTTGACAATGATGTCGTCCACATAGACTTCTATCTCTTTGTGCATTAAGTCATGGAAAAGAGCCATAATGGCTCACTGATAGGTAGCTCCGGCATTGATGAGGCCGAATAACAACCATCGGTAGCGAAAGGTTCCCCAAGGAGTGATGCATACTGTCTTCTCACGGTCCTCTTCAGCAACCATGATTTGGTGGTACCCAGTAAAACAGTCAACAAAGGAGTACATGCCATACTGAGTTGTATTGTCAATGAGTATGTGGATAAATGGCACTGAAAACTTGTCTTTGAGACAAGCTTTGTTCAAATCCCTATAATCCACTGGGTTTAAGTACGGGAACTATGTTTGATAGCCACTTAGGGTATGTTGATACCATGATGATGCCGGCTTAAAATTGTTTTACAATTTCTTCCTTGACTTTCAAACTCCACTCAGGTTTTAATCGCCTGAGCTTTTGTTTGACTAGCTTGAATCCCTCTTTAATGGGTAGGCGATGAATGACGATATCAGTTGACAAACCGATCATGTCTTTATGAGACCATGCAAACACATCCTCGAATTGGATCAATAAAGCAATCATGTCATTCCTTTGGCTTGGGGTAAGGTCCGTACCAATCTGAATTTATTTGGGCTTTTCTAAGGTTCCAAGGTTGAAAGAGGTGGTTTGATCAAGGTTTGGCTTGGGTTTATCTTCGACACATTTTTTGATCTCCTCAGGCATCTTATAGTCCTCTTGCTCAATCTCCATCAAGTCAGAGTTTAACTTTACATCAAAGTTGCAGTCATTGTGAAGAATTGACACTCTATCAGCAAGTTTAGACAAATCTAACTCTGGAGTCCTGAAACAAAATGCTTTCACTTATTATATAAAACTGTTCAATCATACAAAGTGTTAGCATGACATGACAAAAATAACTGCTAATACTATGCAACAAAAGTAAGCAATTATTGCTATCAACAGGGCAGAAGGATTTTCTGTCCTTGTTACCCTTTTCGAAAAATGCAAGGAGTGCTGCTCAAATTGCCGAGGGTCAAGTCCTGGTGGAAAGCTGTGATGAAGGGGCGATTATCATCCTCCTCCTCTTGAATAATGACCATGACATCTGGGCAGTCATCATCTGAGATATCCTTGTTCATACTCTCGGTATGCACCAGGACGTACATATTTGATAACCATCTCTTTATGTCTTGTTTGTGCCTTTGATTCCTTCCTCAATATCTGGGTATGGAATTAGGACTTTTTTCCCATTAGTCAGTCTGGGCTTAGGAAACAGCATACCCGCCACGGAGACAGGAATTTTCCTTAGAGGCTGTACAGAATCTGTATCTGTAGGTTTAGGCAATAAGATTATAGATGAAGGAATTGGTGTATGCTTTTGCGGGTTCCTATGATTGGTGTGACGCCCCCAAAATAGGTATACACAACACCCATTCTGAGTCGCCAAATACATGGTACAGAAACAACTACAACTTTATTATCACAACAATAAAACTGTGAGTTTAAATACAAATATTATCTTCTAGACAATATTTATACTCAAATAAATCCTCATCACATTTATTGATACATTATTTTACAAAAATGGTGAGGACTACTAAACAACTCTCTAGAACCTTCATTCCATACCCCGAAACTAGTACTCGCTTACATTCTCGCCTCCCGAGAAGAAAAATGGAACAACAAGGAAAAGGGTGAGCTCAACTAGCCCGATAAAGAATGTTATGACTAAGATAATATACAACAAATTATCGTTAGTCTCCAACAGGAAAAATCGATAGAATACAATGAACAACAAGTTTTGGATCAATATTCGCAGCGTGAAATAATAATTCATAGAAGAGTTACGTAGAGAATGAAATCTACTATAATCTATGAATTTAACGATCCATCATCAATATTTTATCCTGTAACATCAATCAATATTCATCTCAAATCAAATATTCATCTTTGCACTCTGAGCCAAAGATATTCATCAATCGATCGTGTTCATCTCAACACTGTTCATCTTTGCACTAAAGGCCAAAGATATTCATCGATCGGTCGTGTTCATTTAAACACTGTTCATCTTTGCACTACAAAGCCAAAGATATTCTTCAGAAATCATTCATCTTTGCTTTCTGAGCCAAAGATATTCTTGAAATCATTCATCTTTTTACTTCTTGCCAAAGATATTCAATACTATCATCATTTAAGACCGAGGATGATGAAAATACTTTTAAAGAAGCGAATCCGATTGAAACAAAATGACAAATATTATGGATTCGTACTTTAAACAATCGACAGGATTCAAAAATACTTCATAAATAATCATAGTGAAGTAAAATTCAAGAATGATCAAAACATGGATACAATCAAAGCTAGTATCCGAATAGATATTTAGACGAAAAGAAAAATTTTCATTTTTTAATTGAATAGTGTCAGAGATATCGTGAATAGTCAGTATCGTGAATAAGTAACTCAGACACCAAAAGATAGAAATTCCACAAAAAAACATTTTCACGCTTCATGAATAGTACTCGTGAATAGTAACTCGTGAATAGTAACTCATGAATAGTAACTCATGAATAGTAAACCGAGCATGAAAAAGTTCCAAATTTGATAAAAGTACCAACGATATTTGAGATAATGATATTGAAGAATTAATATCATTTGAGAAGAAAATAACATCCCTTACCTCAAAGAATCATTACTTCAGAAGGAAAGGTCGGAAGTGATGCTTAATGAAACTTGTACTGAACAGCAACTCTCAAAGTATCTAAATACTCACAAAATCGCTCAATAATATAGAGAGAAAGAGAAAACTTGGTTTACGGTGTGATTTTCAATTCTAACTTAGCCCCTCTATTTATAGGAAAATGTTAGCCCACAAAAGCGAGACTTGACCTGCTACCTGATGGCTTTACCTGCTACTATTGCCACCCACCACATTTGAAATAAAATTCAGCACATTTTTTCACCAACCACAAGTGGGGCCCACTCAATTCTAGAATTTTCCACCAAAATCAATTATAAACCTAATTTAGAATCAGACACCTCTTAAAATTCACAACAAATCATTCGTGCATTTTTAACGGTTCAAAATTTGTGGACATATACTCAACTTATGTATGTATAACATACCCAAAATTACCACAATCCAACGGTCGGATTAAAAATTATAACCCATGATATATATCTCAAAACCCCGATTTGATTTTTAATACCTCTAATCAGATAAAATCTTGATAAAACACCTCAACATTAATTCCTTCATTAATAACCACATAAATAAATCCATCATTTATATTCATATAAAATAAATATTTCCTTATCATATGAATCAATAATTAATTATTCACAAATAATATTACGAGAATCACATTTATGACAACCAGTTCATTCCCCAGAGAGAGGGGCTTTCAATAAGGATCTCTCCTTCTTGGCGGCGCAATTAGGTGACCAAACCTCTCCTTAGGCAGAACTTTCTAGACATTGCCAATAATGTTATCTAATAATATTATTCAAATAATATGAATTATTGATCGATAATGGGAAATCTTTGTGCGATGACAATTATTGAACAACAATAATATAAAATATCAACGCAGCAGTTATTGAATCAATAAAATAAACTATTGAGCGGTAACTCACCGTAATAATTATTGAGTAGTGCCTTCTTACGTAAGGATCAATAATTCAACAATCATCATGCAATACTGGTGTGCTTCTTTGTGCGACCACGCGTATTCTTGTATTTTAACCAAGGGTATTCAACGGTCTTAGCAGAATAACTACGCCAAGTTATTTTTAACCAACTTATATTTGTCGTTTTCTTCATCCAATCGCTTTCGTTATGGGCCCACACATGGTCGCTGCTTTGGTAAATACGAATATTCCCACAGCGATCGAATATTCCACGACCAAACGAATATTCCCAAACAACAATGAATATTTAATAACCACTTGCTTATTTTGAAATATTTGCGTATTTAACCCTTAACTATCCACATTAATCAAATCAACCCTTACTATTTCAAAATAATAAATAAAGGAAATTCCTTTTTATTTAAAAAAATTTGAAGGGGTCTTACAACCTCCCTCCTTATGAAATTTAAGTCCTCGAAATTGGACGTGACGACACTGGTGTTTGAAAAGGTAAAGATACCTCGCTTTCATTTTCGTTTCCAACTCCCGGTCATTTCCTCAATAGCATGGTTTCTCCACAAAACTTTAACTTATGGTATAACCTCGATACATAGGTCGTGTTCTTTCCTCTACAAAATCTTGACGGTACCTCCTCGTACGTTAAGTCTTGGCTATCTCGTCCTGGGTTCTATCTCAATAGCGTGTTTTGGGTCGTCCACATATTTACGTAAAATCGATACGTGAAAAGCGTTATGAACACGCGTCATACTTGGTGGTAAAAGCAGTCTATATAGCCACGGTTCCTATTCGATCGAGAATTTCAAATGGATTAATAAATCGAAGGTTTGAGCTTTCCTCACCTCACCGATTCTCGCTTTTAAAATAACAACTTCTTGCACCTCCTTCTTCAAATTCATCGACTCCGATTGTGTAGCTTGAGCGACTTTAACTTTATCGATTAAAGTCGATTATACTAAGTATATCATCACGTGCACTCGTATATCATCACGTGGGTACCTAGAGTTTTCATCTCCATCTCTATTATTTGTATATTATACGAAATGAGTCTTTGACAATATTGTACTCGTACTTGTATACGATCTTCTACTCAACACGTCGCCTACCACGTTTCGCTTTTTCGAGGATGGCGTGGTCGAACATATCTTTGAAATGAGTCTCCTCTTGAGTTCTTCGAAGCTCTTACCACATTCCTTGCTCCATTTAAATTTTGTATCTCTATGAGTCAGCTACGTTAATGGAATAGCGATTCGAGAATATCCTTCAACGAATCTCCGATAATAACCAACTAAGCCTAGAAAACTACGCATTTCGATTACCGACTTAGGTTGTTCTCAACTGTGAATCATATCCCAACCTTGGATAGCACGTCACAATGACACCTATCAGTTTACTATCGCACGAATATGACGTCCCTTACAGAGAGTCTGGCTTAGGTGAATTCCATAAAGGAAGTCACAAGATAAAGGCTCAGGTACCAAATTCTATAGTTGAATTTTTAACTCCTGAAGTTCAATAGGAGCCATTCGATATGAGATTTTAGAAATGAGTTTTGTACCGGGTTCAAAGTCGATACAAAATTTAATATCGAAGCTTTGGGAGTAATCCAAGAAATTCTTTGAAATACGTCGGGAAAATCAAGAATAACAACGAGAATATTATTCAAATCGGCGTGTCTTTATTCAAATCCATAACATGGACTAAGAAAACTTGACATCCGTAATAAGCGAATGACTTCATGGCTTGATATGAAAATGTTTGACTACAATGGTTTGTGACTTGAGTTGAATAACGGGTTGCTTAGGAATATGAAAACTAATGACCTTACAAAAGCAATCAATTTTGGCATGATGAGTAGTTAACCTTAAAATCACATCAAAAACAAATATCTCTATAGAAATAGGGTTAACGGTAATGTGATAGTGCCAACCTGAATCAAGCAAGATTTTTAAACAACGGATGTAATGAAAGTTTTCTCTAACTGAGTCTCCATAAATAGGTCAAAGTCTAATTTCTCCGTAGTCAAGTTCAAACGTTGGCGTAAGCAAGAGAGATAAAGAATGGGTAGAAGCAGGATATCAGTAAGGTATAAACTTGCAAGAATTTATAATTAACTAAACCGTGCTAACCGTTCGGGTTCCTCAGATTTTAATTCTGGTCACGACAAACGCTCTTCCGAGAATCGTTGACTTTGACTTTTCTTGGACATCCTTTTGAGTCACCATTCCCATTGGATCTGGTTTCGATATCGTCTGATCTCGAGCGATATGTCCTTCCTTTCCACAATTATAGCATACCTTAAAGCTGTTGTGGGCGGTTTGGTGCGATATGTCCCTCTTTCCGCATTTATAACATCTGACGGGTGGTCGTTCTCCTCCTTAAAACCGGTTTACTCTGCAAGACTTTGTCGTCTTCGTATATGGTCATTGTTAAATCTCCTCTTTTTAAAATCTCCTCCGACTCGCTTCTTCTATTTTCATGACCACGATTACCACCAGAGTGGTTACCGCCTTTGTCCGTATTCTTCTTTCTCCTTTGGTTATCGTTATTACGATGATCTTGCTATCTTGATATGATCTGGTTATGGTCCCTCGGTTGAGCGTATTTCGTTATCTCGCTCTATAGTGAGCCTGTTTTACAACATCCGAATAGAGAGAAAATTTATGAGAAATGAGATCTTGACGTATCGGGTTTCAAACCTCTAAGAAACATCCGCGTCATCGTTCCTCATTCTCCACCAAATGAGGTCTGAACACGGATAACTCCATGAACCGCCTCGTCTTTGGGACAACCGTCATGTTATTACTCGCTCGGTCTAATAAACTCCACTTCCTTCATATAGCGAATACTTTCGAGGAAGTACTTGTCATTGAACTGCTTCAAACGTCTTCCATGACATCTTCGAGAGCGCAATTTGAATGGGTACGCTTCTGATTCCCACCGATGTCTGCCTCATACGGAACATAAAAGTAGCGAATGGAACTTTACTGTTCCTTCGTGCATCCCAAGACATCGAATATCTTGGTAATTTGCTTGACCCATGTTTTCGCGGCATGATCGGATCGGCTTTCCCAGAGTTACGGTGGTCCCAACTCTTTGAAGCGCTTGCATTTGTGACCACCCGTGAATTGTTATCATCTCCTCCTGTATTTTGAACACGAGTCTCCTCTTTGCGATTTTGCATGAAGCGCAAAAAGCTTCTAAACATCCCTCGTTCATCAATACGCTTTCGGTGGTGTTATTCACAGGAGGTACATTGCCGACTGCATTGCCACGTTCTCCTCGTTGTTAAGTCTGAGGCATCTCCACGGTCTCATTTACACCACTATTAATATTCTCATTCGACATTCTCAATTCATCGCCATAAAATAAGGGTTAATTAAGGAAATCAATCACATAATATCCCTATATCTTGACCAACTAACAAATAAGCTTAGGTAGGACACACTAGCAAAGGATTTACTCGTCTCTCCTCCTAGTTCTATTCCCCAGATCTCCATGGGAGATCATATCCTAAGCTCGATACCAATTGTGGCGCCCCCAAAATAGGTATACACAACACCCATTCCGAGTCGCCAAATACATGGTGCGAAACAACTACAACTTTATTATCACAACAATAAAAGCTGTGAGTTTAAATACAAATATTATCTTCTAGACAATATTTATACTCAAATAAATCCTCATCACATTTATTGATACATTATTTTACAAAATGGTGAGGACTACTAAAAACTCTCTCTAGAACCTTCATTCCATACCCGACTAGTACTCGCTACATTCTCGCCTCCCGAGAAGAAAAGCGGAACAACAAGGAAAAGGGTGAGCTCAACTAGCCCGAAGAAGAATGTTATGACTAAGATAATATACAACAAATTATCGTTAGTCTCCAACGAGGAAAAATCGATAGAATACAATAAACAACAAGTTTGAGATCAATATTCATGGTGGAAATAATAATTCATAGAAGAGTTACGTAGAGAATGAAATCTACTATAATCTATGAATTTAACGGTCCATCATCAATATTTTATCCCTGTAACATCAATCGATATTCATCTCAAATCAAATATTCATCTTTTGCACTACTGGCCAAAGATATTCATCAATCGGTCATGTTCATCTCAACACCTGTTCATCTTTGCACTAAAGGCCAAAGATATTCATCAGTCGGTCATGTTCATTTAAACACCTGTTCATCTTTGCACTACAGGCCAAAGATATTCTTCAGAAATCATTCATCCTTTGCACTACAGGCCAAAGATATTCTTCAGAAATCATTCATCTTTGCACTACAGGCCAAAGATATTCAATACTATCATCATTTAAGACTGAGGATGATGAAAATACTTTTAAAGAAGCGAATCCGATTGAAACAAAATGACAAATATTATGGATTCGTACTTTAAACAATTCCGAGTTCAAAAATACTTCATAAATAATCATAGTGAAGTAAAATTCAAGAATGATCAAAACATGGATACAATCAAAGCTAGTATCCGAATAGATATTTTTATTTAAAAGAAAAATTTTCATTTTTAGATTGAATAGTCAAGTATTCGTGAATAGTGTGTGATATCGTGAATAAAGTAGTATCGTGAATAGTAACTCAGACACCAAAAGATAGAAATTCCACAAAAAACATTTTCACGCTTCATGAATAGTACTCGTGAATAGTAACTTCGTGAATAGTAACTCATGAATAGTAACTCGTGAATAGTAACTCATGAATAATAGTAACCCGACATGAAAAAGTTCCAAATTTGATAAAAAGTACCAACCAATATTTCAAAGATAATGATATTGAAGAATTAATATCATTTGAGAAGAAAATAACATCCCTTACCTCAAAGAATCAAGATTGCCGGAAGGAAAGGTCGGAAGTGATCTTTGAATGAAACTTGTCTTTGAGCAGAACTCTCAAAGTATCTAAATACTCACAAAATACGCTCAATAATATAGAGAGAAAGAGAGAAAACTTGGTTTCTGGTGTGATTTTCAATTCTAACTTAGCCCTCTATTTATAGGAAAATGTTAGCCCACCGAAGCAGACTTGACCTGCTACCTGATGGCTTTACCCGCTACTATTGCCACCCACCACATTTGAAATAAAATTCAGCACATTTTTTCACCAACCACAAGTGGGGCCCACTCAATTCTAGAATTTTCCACCAAAATCAATTATAAACCTAATTTCCGAATCCGACACCTCTTAAAATTCACAACAAATCATTCGTGCATTTTTAACGGTTCAAAATTTGTGGACATATACTCAACTTATGTATGTATAACATACCCAAAAATTACCACAATCCAGCGGTCGGATTAAAAATTATAACCCCATGATATATCTAAAACCCACGATTTGATTTTTTTAATACCTCTAATCAGATAAAATCTTGATAAAACACCTCAACATTAATTCCTTCATTAATAACCACATAAATAAATCCATCATTTATATTCATATAAAATAAATATTTCCTTATCATATGAATCAATAATTAATTATTCACAAATAATATTACGTAATCACATTTATTTAATGACAAAGTGCATTTCCCGAGGAAGAGGGGCTTTCAATAAGGATCTCTCCTTCTTGGTAGCGCAATTAGGTGACCAAACCTCTCCTTAGAGCAGAACTTTCTAGACATTGCCAATAATGTTATCTAATAATATTATTCAAATAATATGAATTATTGATCGATAATGGGAAATCTTTGTGCGATGACAATTATTGAACAACAATAATATAAAATATCAACGCAGCAGATTATTGAATCAATAAAATAAACTATTGAGCGGTAAATTCATTGTAATAATTATTGAGTAGTGCCTTCTTACGTAAGGATCAATAATTCAACAATACTGCTGTCTGGTATCTGCTCTTCGTGCAACCACGCCAGACATCTTTGTATTTTAACCAATAGGGTATTCCAACGATCTTAACTTGGTAATAACTACATACGTTATTTTTAACCAACTTATATTTGTCGTTTTCTTCATCCAATCGCTCAAGTTATGGGGCCCACACATGGTCTGTCACTTGGTCCGCACGAATATTCCCGACAAGCGACGAATATTCCACGACCAAACGAATATTCCCCGACAACAATGAATATTTAATAACCACTTGCTTATTTTGAAATATTTGCGTATTTAACCCTTAACTATCCACATTAATCAAATCAACCCTTACTATTTCAAAATAATAAATAAAGGAAATTCCTTTTTATTTAAAAAAATTTCGGGGTCTTACAACTGGACCCAGAGGAGTAGCCTATTCCGGCCTTCCCTATGTGGCTGGGAATTTGAATTGGGCATTTGATTCCTTGCTGATTCTTTCCTAACCCTTGTCCTGGTTGGAAACCCAAGGATATCATCTCTTGAATGACCGACATTACCTCAGCGGAAACTCTGGGTTTCAGAGCTGGAGCCCTATTGGGTTGATAGTGAGTGTTTCTCACCTCAAGAGCTTGGAAGTTGACAGGCTCAAATTCTTCATTGAAAATGATTAGAGGCATATCACTTTGGACATGATACTCTAGTTCAGCATTGACAGTGACCAGATTACTGTTGATGATATACTTGAGCTATTGATGAAGAGTGGATGGGACGACTCCCGCCATATGGATCCAAAGTCTTCCCAACAGTAAATTATATCCTGTAGTGATTTTGAGCACTTAAAAGGATATGTAGAAGGTATGTGGACCGATTTCCATCGGTAATTCTACCTCTCCCACAACATTGCGCTAAGATCCATCAAAAGCTTTGATGATTGTGTGGCTGTGTTGGATCCGGTTGGGATTGATCTTCATCCTTTCTAATGTGGCATAGGGGCAGATGTTTAGGGATGATCCTCCATCTATTAGCACACCTCTGACTACATATCCGAAAGACATTACTGCAATGTGCAGCGACTTGCAGTGACCCGTCCCTTCGGGAGGTATGTCATCATCAGTGAAGGATATCACATTGATGTTGAATATATGATCTACCAGATGATGAAACTTTTCAACATCCACCATCTTAGGCAAGTAGGCATCTTCCAATGTCTTCATTAAGACCTTTCGATGATCTTTCGAAGAGAATACTAAGTCCAGAATATATATCTATTGAGGTGCTTCTTCCAAGCTTCGCACCACCTTGGCTTCATTATGTCCCATCTTGTGGAGGAATTCTTCAATTTTCTCCTTGGACACTTTCCCCTTAGATCTGATGATTGGCTTCATCACTCGTTGAGGGAGATATAGCGAGTTTTCCTTGGATACTACAACAGTTTTATTTGATGTTGATCCTTCAACCTCCCCATAGTTCAACGGGACTTTCTTAAGGCTGATGATAGGATATTGCGGTCTGAATGACAATATTAAGGGTTTTGGTGCAACCACGTTCAAAGGGTTTTCAACTCCTTTGAGCTTGACAGGTTAAATTGTAAGAGGTGTGGCAGTCAGGTCTCCCTCAGAGGATATAAATGCTATTATTTCCCTCCATCTTTGTGATCCTGGAGAAAATGTATGTCCACTCTCAAGTGATACGGTGTCATCGTCTGCCATTTGTAGGTCACTGTTAGGTAAAATCTAATTACGCACAACACGTCAATATACGTGGTCAACAAGTAATAAAGTGATAAGTTGAGTATCGTTCCCACAGAGAATTATTTAATAAAAATCACCAAGTACTAACCCGTAACCAACTCAATCTTATTTAAACGAATGAATTTCAAATTATATAAATTAAACTACTATTAAATTCCACTAATTAAATTAAGATTATGGAGATTTAAGATCACAACTTCACTTATTGCTTCATTTAAGTTAACACACTTCTTATCAATTATTCTCTATCCTGAATTGTTAATCAAGAACACTAAAGCAGATAAAACCATCTCTCGATGCATAATATCCATACTCACTTAAATCCACAGATGATAGAATTAAGCAAGACACCTTAATTAACTAATCCACTATATCTCTATGTGAATTACAATTAAAAAGGATTTAAAGCACAAGTTCTCTATAAGATTACATATGGCATAAAGACATATCTCTATCCTAAACACAAATCATGAATTCCATCTATGCAGAAATCACAAACACATGCTATCATGATCAGATCTAAATCAATACTACATCTCTCGAGTTCATATAGATTATCACGGTAATTGATGGCCAATCAATTAAGCAATTAAGTCCAAATCACAAAAGACAATCCTCATAATAGAACATAATAATTGATAATGAAGAATATTAAAATAAACTACACAATAAGATCCATTGTAATCTCAAACAAAGAATTAGTTCATTGAATTAAAACTAAGAATCCACACTTGAATATACATTAAAAGACAAAGATAGAAGAAGATGAGAAGATAGAATCTATTGTCTATAGATTTTAAGCTCCCTCCTCGCTCCTACTTTGAATCTTCAATGGTCTCTAAGTTGCTTCAATCTCCAAATCTAATTAAAACTAGTGTTTTGATCTAATCTACTATAATCTAATCTAATGGAATCGTATTTCTCCTCTAATCTCCCCTCTAATCCTTGTGATTCTCCTCCTTTTATAAGCCTTTTTACATGTCTTTAAGTCCTCTTGGAAGTCCTTGAGTCAATTGGATCGAAACAATCCTTCCCAAACTTAAATTTGGACAAAAACTGGCTTTTCTGCGCCTACCCCCGCCCCGGCGGGGGTTTAGTCTTGTAGGGCCCTCCCCAGAGGGCTATAGTTCTGTTTTGCAGCTGGTATGCCCGCCCCAGTGGGCATTTTGTTAAGGAAAAGCGCGCCCCGGCGGGGGTCCATTTTCTGTCACAGCGTCCTCTGGTAAAATAGCCATAACTTTTGAACTGTGAGGAGTTACGAGGACTTCCACCTATCACATAGAAGCTATCGACGAGCTCTACAACTTTCATTCTTTGAAAATTGAGAGATAACGAACGGATGAAGGTCAAAATTGGGCTGGAAGTGACTGCTAGGAAAATGGCCACCCAAAACAGTGACGTTCGACGTCCGTTGTTACAAATGTCATAACTCTTGCTTCCGAACTCCGATTGGAATGATTCAAGATGTTCCGAAAAGCAAAGAAGAAGCTCTACAATGTAATCCAAGTTCAAAGCCAAGAACATGAAATAAACATGAAAGCCCAAACTATGTCCGGATTGCTTTTCTTTGCGATTTCATACTAATTCTTTGCGATTTCAGCTCCCAAGCATACAATCTACAAAATGAACACAAAATGCATGAAAAGTAACAAAGAAACATGAGATTAAGCAAATAATTCAAGTAAAAGATACCGAATAAGTAGGTATAAAATCTACTTATCAAAAACCCCCAAACTTAATCCTCTGCTTGTCATCAAGCAAAAACACAAAACAACAATGCTATGCAATGCAACTAATCTACATGCCTACGAATCCGGCGGTAATAGCGAAAAACAAGTCTATTCAACCGGCCTTAGAGAAATCAAGTAAACATGATAATACATCATATCAAAACTCATCAGTAACTTCCCAATCAATCATCAAATGTTAGACCGTTATCACTAATATAATGCGTGTGTGCTCCACAATAATGTTAACTTATATAAAATCAAATTTAACACATAACAAGTCTCTTCGAAGGAATCATACAGTGTAAACTCAAGAAATCCAAAAATAAGCTAGATTCAACTAAAATCAAACAATTACCAATATCAAGGGTTAACATGGGATACTTATACTTTATTTTTCATCTACGGGGGCTTTTTGCTCTTATTTCCCATTTTATTCATTTTTTTATATACACATAGCTATGCAATGTCTTATTCCCTTAGGCTTTTCAATGCTTCCTTAATGAGCTTTCGACCAACGACTCCCAGACCATTAAGACCTTAGGCGCTAGGTGTAAAGACAATCCCCTCGGGCTTACTTACTCAAGTAACAAAGGCCACAAAACTAGACAAGCACGCCACGGTGTTTATTCATACTTTTTTTTCTTTTTTCTTTTTTACAATATAGCTTATATACCCCAAATATTCCCCCAAACTTAGGTTTTTGTCTAACTTTAGCCATCACTACTTATTCTTGTCATTCTTTCATTCAAACTAGCATTATCCTTTAGAGTCCCATTATGTATTAATTTAAACTCAATCAATCAACAAGGTTGTTTTTACTGTGTTATCCTTATTATACCAGTTTTAAACAGAAAAAGATTCAATTCATAACAAGAAATCACATCAAAGTTCTAATAGTCAGTATTATACTTGTCTACCCAATTCCAATCTCATCATTGGCCAAAACAAACTGTAAATATCAAACAGCTGGACTCATGTAAGATGAACATAGTAACTAACTATTATTTTTGAATTTTTTGATTTTTTTTTTAATAATGAACCTAAACTAAATTAACAACATATGCAAAATAACATAACATAAACATAAAACTAAACATGCAATAAAGAACTAAACTAAACTCCCCCAAACTTAGCAATTACAATGTCCTCATTGTAAGAATATAGCGATAAGTAGAAGAGAACTTCCCTGTAATCAGCTAAGCGTGAAGTGATGGTGGCGATGGTGGCGACGATCATTTTCCTATCCATTGAACCTCCAATACCTACAATGAAGAGAGACAACATGGATTAGAATATCACTTTGGAATATAACATGATTCCTATCTACTAAATAAACTAGGAAAACATATAAATAAATAAAAAATTCCTGGGTTTCCTCCCAGTCAGCGCTTGATTAACAGTCTTTCAGCATGACTTTGTCTGGTCAGCACTATCCAATTCCTATTCGATAATTGAGGAACCCTCAATCCATCAGAGATAATGTAGCTTTTGGTAGGTCCCCATTTGTGATAGCCATTGTGTTAAAGTCACATAGCATGCTTTCTTTAGATAAGCTCACATTCAAGAACGTCCAACATCTAGGTGTTTTCTCCATTGTGTCTGCGAATAGATTCTAGCATTGAGGCTTGTCAGACACAACGATCTCTTCTTCTATCTTCTCCAGCTCATCGCACCATGGCTTCGAAGTTGTACTCGCTTTTACGTCACAAGGAGTATTGCCGACGACATAACTACCTAGCGGACAAGGTTTTGCAAATCTAATCGGATCCTTGAACTTTGGTGGAGAAGGCACTTGAGGCATTAATAACATTGGCTCATCCTCGTTAGTACTCATAGTTAGCTCTTCACCGACCTTGTTTTCATTATCCCCATTTGTCTTCTCTTTTTCAACATATCGTGGCTCATCCAGTTGTAGATTTGGCTTGGGCACTTCATCAATCTCGGAATCCTCGTCATAACACCAATTATTTTGAGGACAGTTGTTCAGGGATTTGAGCATTTGATACATCTGGTTCTGTAGATTTTGAATTGATATCTCTTGATTAATCCTCCTCTCCTCATTTGATGCTACGAACTTGAACCACAAGTCCTCCAACTTTGAATTATCTGTCTCAGTCTCGGAAGCCATGTATTGAGGACCATTGGTTGAGGTAGTGACGAGTTCTTCCATCTGATTATTAAAATTTTGGGTTGATAGCTCTTTGCTAATTTGCATCTCTTCTAGGTTTGCTATGTCCTTCAATATTACATCCCTCGGATTTGGCTTTTCTTCTTGTGGCAATGGAGGTGGACATGAAAATTCTGATGTGTATGTTGGATTTGGAGCGTAGTATTGGTCTTCATAAGTATAGCTCCATGACGAATCCGGGTGATACCCCCAAACTTGATGATAATTAGCATATGTATAATCATTGAGGTATTCACCACCGTGTTGTCCCGGCCCAAAACTAACGGTACATTGATTACTCGGATGATTACCAGCACAATAATTGCAAGTAACTGCTATCCTTCGATTACGCTGGGCTGCAACAACGTCCAACCTCCTCGAAAGTGTCTCAAGCTGCGCTGATAATGCAGAAAATGCATTGAGACCATCAATCCCCGCTTCCCTTGGTTGAGTCATGTTCCTGTATGACCATTGATACACAAAGTCATCCATGGTACCTGGAAAGAGAGAAATATAGGAAGAGAATTAAAAATAAAAATAAAAATGTTTAAATTAAGACTAATTTGATTGAAATTAATATTGGTAAAAAATATTAAACTAATTCCCCAGCAACGGCGCCAAAAACTTGTTGGGTAAAATCTAATTACGTACAACACGCAAGTATACGTGGTCAACAAGTAATAAAGTGATAAGTTTAGTATCATTCCCATAGAGAATTATTTAATAAAAATCACCAAGTACTAACCCATAACCAACTCAATCTTATTTAAACGAATGAATTTCAAATTATATAAATTAAACTACTATTAAATTACACTAATTAAATTAAGATTATGGAGATTTAAGATCACAACTTCACTTATTGTTTCATTTAAGTTAACACACTTCTCATAAATTATTCTCTATCCTGAATTGTTAATCAAGAACACTAAAGCAGATAAAATCATCTCTCGATGCATAATATCCATACTCACTTAAATCCACAAATGATAGAATTAAGCAAGACACCTTAATTAACTAATCCACTATATCTCTATATGAATTACAATTAAAAAGGATTTAAAGCACAAGTTCTCTATAAGATTACATATGGCGTAAAGGCATATCTCTATCCTAAACATAAATCATGAATTCCATCTACGCAGAAATCACAAACACATGCTATCATGATCAGATCTAAATCAATACTTCATCTCTCGAGTTCATATAGATTATCAAGGTAATTGATGGCCAATCAATTAAGAAATTAAGTCCAAATCACAATAGACAATCCTCACAATAGAACATAATAATTGATAACGAAGAATATTAAAATAAACTACACAATAAGATCCATTGTAATCTCAAACAAAGAATTAGTTCATTGAATTAAAACTAAGAATCCACACTTTAATACATATTAAAAGACAAAGATAGAAGAAGATGAGAAGATAGAATCTATTGTCTGTAGATTTTAAGCTCCCTCCTCGCACCTACTTTGAATCTTCAATGGTCTCCAAGTTGCTTCAATCTCCAAATCTAATTAGAACTAGTGTTTTGATCTAATATACTCTAATCTAATCTAATGGAATCGTATTTCTCCTCTAATCTCCCCTATAATCCTTGTCATTCTCTTCCTTTTATAAGCCTTTTTTACATGTCATTAAGTCCTCTTGGAAGTCCTTGAGTCAATTGGATCGAAATAATCCTTCCCGAACTCAAATTTGGACAAAAACTGGCTTCTCTGCGCATACCCCCGCCCTGGCGGGGATTTAGCCTTATAAAGGGCCCGCCCTGGTGGGATATGGTTCTATTTTGCAGCTGGTATGCCCTCCCCGGTGGGCATTTTGCTAAGGAAAAGCCCGCCCCGTTGGGGGTCCATTTTCTGTCATAGCGTCCTCTGGTAAAACAGCCATAACTTTTGATCCGGGAGGAGTTACGAGGCTTGCAACCTATCAAATCGAATCTATCGACGAGCTATACAACTTTCATTCTTTTAGAATTGATAGATAACGAACGGATGAAGGTTGAAATTAGGCTGGAAGTGACTTCTAGGCAAATGACCACCCAAAACAGTGACGTTCGACGTCCGTTGGTACAAATGTCATAACTCTTGCATCCAAACTCCGATTGGAATGATTAAAGATGTTCCAGAAAGCTAAGACGAAGCTCTACAATGTAATCCAAGTCTCAAGCCAAGAATATGAAATAAACATGAAAGCCCAAACTATGTCCGGATTGCTTTTCTTTGCGATTTCATACTAATTCTCTGCGATTTCATACCAATTCTTTTTGATTTCAGCTCCTAAGCATACAATCTACAAAATGAACACAAAATGCATGAAAAGTAACTAAGAAACATGAGATTAAGAAACTAATTTAAGTAAAAGATACCGGATAAGTAGGTATAAAATCTACTTATCAGTCACCGTTGTCAATCATATTTTGGGTAAGATGATGGAGTTCCCATCATCCTTCAGTACTGTGACCACGAGAATAGGAGTGGTATTGACATCCCAGCATCAAATCTCTTTGAGCGTGGGTTGACTGGGGGTAGCAGTGTTGTGATTTTTCCCTCATTGATCAGCATTTGCAATATTTCTTCCATCGGTTGGCCTAAATGGGTGAAATCCTTTTTGTTGGCAAAGTCCTGATGGGCTTAAGCTCTTGCTTTCCTTGTAAGCTTTTCCTCCAAGGATTCATTCTCTTGGATCTGTGGTGGGTTATTTGTGATAAGGGAGAGGAGACTTGCATGCTCCTGACTGAACAACTGCCGTGTGACTTGGTGTTGATGTATCACCAGTTCTGCAAGTTGATTAACCTATTCATCAATAGACTTCAACTCCCGTTCTATCATGAACTGGAAGTCCAAATAATCCCACATATCCTTGCTAGTTTGGGGAGAACAACCCACGTATTTGAGGTTCTTGGAGCTCTATCCACTGCCTCTATTGATCATGTTAACACCCTCTTCCTTGTGTTGAGGGAGAGGGTTATCTTGAACATGTGGTTGTTTGAGCTTTGTCACCACAATCTCACCACTGTTTATTAATTCCTGTATCTTATGCTTAAGGGCCCAACAATCCTGGGTGTCGTGGCCTGGAGGTCCAAAATGGTAAGCACACTTCTTGCTTGTATTGAAGCCCTTTCCACTTAGATTGGCTGGTGGAAGGAGATGAGTGATTTTCTTCTGAGCTGTTAGAAGTTTGAACATGTTTTTGAGTGAGTCCCTTAAGGGTGTGAACACTCTTGAATGTCTGACTTCTCCACTCTTTGGCAAGGGAGGATTTAATGATTGTGCTTGAAAAGGGGATTAGTTTCTCCTTTGAATAGGCAAGTTTTGGTTGCCTTTTTGATTTTTTCCTTGCAGTATCAAGGAGACATCCTCTTCTTTCTTCTTATGGACCCTCTGGGGGTTGTTCCCATAACTTCTAGATTGGATATGCTCAGCTACGGCTTTTAAAGCATCGAGGTCTTGAATCTTCCTAGATTTTAACCCAATTTTTGCCATTTCTCTGTGCTTAATCATTTATGAGAATGGTTTTTCTATACCTGCTAGGACCCTCTCATAAAATGGAGCTTCTTGAATATCTATGAAGGTCATCACCATCTCAGTCTCTATCATGGATTGGATTACTTGAGCAGCTAGACGCCGCCATCTTTGGGCATACTCTCTAAATGACTCATTGACTTGCTTCTTGACTTTGGTAATCTGATACCTGTCTAGAGCCATCTGAGTTTGAATACTGTATTGACTGAGGAAAGCATGGGCTAACTCCTCCCAGTTGTGAATTTTGGAGTTATCCAATCTAGTGTACCATGCTCTGGCTTCTCATGTTAGACTCTTCTGAAATAACTGCATTTTCATCTTTTCATTCTCGGCATAGGATCCAAGCTCTCCTATGAACACTTTTAAGTGAGTGTAGGGATCTCCTAATCCATCGTATTTCTCGAAATTGGGAGCCTTGAATTTTTCTGGATAATGAATCCCGAGAAAGATGCAAAGGTCTGAATAGGAAACACTTCTATGCGTTCCAATCCCTTTGATGGATCGAATGGTCTCTTCCATTTTTAGAACCTTCTTCTGAATATCACCGGTGTCTTGATCTTCTTTAAGATGGGTGATTTCAGGGGTTTTGTTGGACTTCTCAGTTTAAGACTCAGGTATTGGGACTTCTCTGTCCGGACCCTGGATTCCTCCATGTGCAGAGGGTTCTATTTGTATGGGTATTTGTGGACCCTGAGTTGATTTGTTTAGTTCTTTCAGGAGAACCGCCAACTCTATTATTTTATTCCTTAATCCTTCAAACTTCTCACGGGAAACATGAGTAGGATTAGGGTGGGCATTGGTAGCCATGTCTGACGGTGGGCTTAGTGCCTTTTTGGACTTTGAACGGGTAACGGGACCAATCATTTACCCCTACAAAAATACTATGTAGTTTAGTCTGGGAAAATGTGGAAATGTTACATGTTATGTAATGTGTCCATTTTTTAGGAGTGTTTTAATGTTCTCCTGCAAAACGGATGTCAGTCGTTTTATTGACATGATAGCATACCAGGTCTTGATATGAAAAAGGAATGCATATTTACATACTCCTTTATTTTCCCATTACATTGAGATTGACATGGAATTGAAATTACATGGAATTGAAATAAGAAGGTATGAAGAAACTTCCCTCCTTGTTTGGTTTATTAGAGGTTGACCTATCTTAGGCTACTCTCGCAGCTTTTTGGCATGAAGGTTCCCATATCATCACAATTTACTAGGTGGGAGTTAATCTGATCTTTCAACTGGAGAGAATTTGGGCGGTGCCTTTCCTGAGCCTCGTGGAATTACCCTCCCTTGAGTTAGCCTCCTGTTGGAGGAATCACACAACATACATTCACATACATTGCGTTTCACCGCATGGAAATGATGACATGTGTGAAGCACTAATATCACAAGCAGATATGGTGAGAAGCACTAAAGTGCAGTAAATAAAGCATTCGTACACATCCATTCAATGTAAATGCAGTATTCACACATAAGCAGATACATTTTTTGAAAAGCTTGAATAGTGGCTAAAGCCCTCTTACTGGAGTCCCCAGCAAAGTCGCCACCTGTCGACGTCGGGATTTTTATTTGTCCCTTTCTGTTCTTGTCTTTTGGTGTTCTCATTTTAGATGAGTTTTGTTTGAAAAAATAAGTTTGAAAAGGTTCGACATATATATGTCAACGATTTTACTGTTAGAGTTGCCAGTTCGTAATTTTAAATGGTTGCACCAACTCAACCGATAAAAGGTTTGCACAAAGACCTAATGGTTTTACATTGTTTAACTAGTCTTGGAAACCTAGATTCATTAGGGTCCGTGGGATTAATTAAGCGAAGGGAAGATGTTAGGCACCCCCCGACTTCCATGACAACACGGTTATCACCACTTTTCATTAACTTTTATTTGCATTTGTGTGTGTGTGTAGGGCCTATGTGCAATTGTTTGGAAGTAATGTTATGCCTCGTTTGCACCTATATACAAAGGGTTTGAATTACAAAGGTCTCGTTCGTCACATATTTCCCCTCTTAAAAGGATTCTACCCCTAGAATCACGATTCACTTAATTTGTCCTGTTACATTCGCCCCCCCCCCCCCTTACAAAGATTCTGTCCCCAGAATCGTTACACATATATTAAGCAAATAAATGAGGATAATTTTTCATCATTTGTTCTTTGAGTTCCCACGTAGCTTCTTCAGCTTTGTGGTTCCTCCAGATCACCTTAATAAAAGGTATTTAGTAATTTGCTCTTTTATGTCCTATATCGTACTTGCTCTTTTATATTCGATAACCGAATTTATCACGGTCGTAAGATAGAAATTGGAAAACATTATACATGTTCTATATTTGGAGGTAATAAATCTTTCTCAAGTGTGTAGGGGTTTATATTCGATAGCATTGCTAGCATAATCGACTTTTGAACGATGAGGTAAGATAGAAATATGGAAAACATTATGGACATGTTTTGTTTCGATTTAAGAAGCTTCCTGTTCAGAGAATTATGAATATGAACCCCACAATGAGAAAGATTTGTTTATGAGAGTGGGTTGATAGTTATAAAAGAGCAAGTACTCAGAAATAAAGTAATACCTTTTATTAAGGTGATCTGGAGGAACCACAAAGCTGAAGAAGCTACGTGGGAACTCAAAGAACAAATGATGAAAAATTATCCTCATTTATTTGCTTAATATACGTGTAATGATTCTGGGGATAGAATCTTTGTAGGGGGAGAGAGAAGAATAATGATTTAATTAAGTGAATCGTGATTTTAGGGGAAAAATCCTTTTAAGAGGGGAAAGATATGATGAACGAGACCTTTGTAATTAATTTTTAAATATTTATTGAATTAAATAAATATTTTATTGATTTATTTATTGAGTTAAATAATTATTTGATGGAGTTGTGGTAGATTAATTTAATTAAGTGTGTCACATTAATTAAATTAATGTGGAATAATTTTATAGATCAAAGTGAGAATTTAATTGAGATAATTAAATGAAATGAGTTGTTAAATAATTTTAATGTTATTCTAATTAATTAGAGATTTATTCATGATTTGTTATAAATAATAAATGAGAATTTTAATTATGTGATGATGTGATTTAATAAGTAATATTGCCTTTTATTTAATTAAATTTAAATAATATTATTTGATTAATTAAACTGTGACAAATAAACTATATAATAAACAAGTTAATTAAAATAATGGGAAAAGAAGTTGAATTGGAACAAACCAAACATGGCCTTGAGGACATGGGGATCAATTAAGGCCATATTGCACTTAACTGCTATCAATGTATGCACCGATTATATTATGCGCATTATATCATGTATCAACCTTATTTTTTTACGTAATTCCTAAAACCTAATTAAGAGGAATCACAAAGAGAAAAGAGAGAACTTGAGAGAAATTGGGTTTGAGGAAGAAGGTTTTTAGAATCATAGGAGGGCTTCCTACCATTTTAACAGAGAAATCAAGGGTAATCCCTTAATCTCAAGTTTTTAAATTACGTTCTTAAAAGTTCTTTATGAAATCAATTTTTAACTTCTTGTATTTGAATTTTTATGGCCAAATTATTGAGAAGCTGTTTGTAATTGTTAATATGCATGTATAATATGCTATTTGATGTTTATAAACGATTTTAGAGTAATTAATCCATGAAATTAAGATTAAGTTGGAATATTGAAGGTTATAGAGAAATAATGTTTGAATGTGACCCATAAGTACTAAAATTGGTGCCTTAATTCTATGTTAAACGGTAAATTGATAATTGATTATGTTTACATATGTAAAAACAAAAAGAATGAAACTTGTATGGATTGATTTGGTTGAAAAACGAGTTCATAGTGGTCGATTTCGTTAAGAATATCAAAAATGGAGTTTTTCACAAAAATATTGAAATTGGCTTTAAATTTTGTTGTTTATGTGACTTAAGATGTTAAAAGTATGCTTGGAATATCATTAAATGTTTCTGTTAAGTTCAGAACATATGGGTGAAACTGAATTCGTTGTTTATGTGAAATTTTGGCCTAAATTGGCCATGTTTTGTGTTTTTCGCGAACTGCAGAAACTGAATTTGGGTAACCCCACCCCGGCGGGCGTTACCAAGCTAAATTACCCCACCTTGGCGGGAAAAATAAATAAATTTAAATATTTATGAAATAAAATGAATATTTTAGTTGAAATATTTATTGAATAAAATATTCAATGGAAATTATTATGGAGTAATTTATTCGAGTGTAATAATAGCGAGGGAATGAAAATATTCTAATTTAATTAAGTAATTAAATTAGAAGGGTAATGATTTGTTATATAAAGTGGAGTTTATATTAAATAATTAAGTGAAAGAGTGACTAATTGACCATATAATAAGAGAATTGTAAAAATAAATTAGAAAAGGTCTTGTGACCTTATACTTGCTATGTTTTGTAACTGGTTAAACCACGTTAAAAAATAAAATAAAATGATATCCATGAGATGATATGATGTTGTTTAAACTTAAGATTTGAGATTTTAGTCCTGTATATGTGAATGATGGTAATGAGCAGAATTTAAACCAAGTTAACAAGTTGTATTAAAAGAGGGAACTAAACCTATAAGGTTAGTATTAATGTAACTAATGAATGTTGTGAATACATATGGTATGTGCAGGACTTGTGGTGAACGTGAGTAGTAATCGTTTAGCCTACGCACGAGACAAGTTTCCAAACCATATTCTTACATTGAGTAAGTTCTTAAGTCTTATTATTATTGAGCAAGCTTCGTATTCTTATTTCGAACTATTCAAAGCTTAATTATTCAAGTTTATGATTCCAAATGAAATGTTCTCATTCTTTTGAAGTATTACTTCTATTGTAAAAAGTTCATTCAATTGTGTAGAATTGAGATCCAATCTTTTCAGTCAATTATATAGAGTTGAAATTCAATCTTTGATATGATTATTGATTTCGATATTGCATTGAAACCTTTAATAGATAGTGATTCCTTATTGATTCAACTAATCCTTAGTTGATGATTATTGAACTTTAAATTACCCTTGAAGCTAATCTAAATCAAACTTCCTTTAATGCAGACTTTAACGTCAAAGCTCAGATGAACAACCTTGTTATGGGGGGGGGGATTATATTTCGCGATAGCGTTAAGATGTTGTGCACATACATGGTACTAAGGGCTGACCCCCCTAAGTACGAGAAGCAAGGTCCATATAGTCTTACGAATGTTAAAGGTTTAAAGTAGAAATACTTAATAACCTAGGACATAGTTCATGGTCTTGTGACCCTCAGATGTACTTTTGATTCTTGTTCTAATCTTGATTCAAAAGCCGAGCTTTCTTTTGTTCATTATCCATTGATTATTTGCATGTTATTATTATTACTATTATTAAACTTGTGGGAAATTGTTGCTCACTGTTGCATAATAACATTGCAGCTAAGATTGTGAAAGTTGATGAGCCATCTATAAGTAAGGGCAAAGGCAAAACAAGAAAATGATGAAACTTATCTAGTATTTGAGAATGATTATGTTAAGACTTATTATGTGATGTTTAAGACTTATTTGTTTATGATGTTCCACATTTGAGCTATTAAGGTTAGATAACCTAAGATTTATTTGTTTAAGTTGTTGTAACCCTTTAATGGGAGGATTTTTATTTAAATTTTATTGTTATCTTTACTATGGGTAGATAGATGTTATTTATTTTGGTAAGTGAACACCAAATCTGTGGGAAACTCGAGTACCTGGATTTTGGGGTGTCACATGGAATGTCTCCGTAGCCTTTTGGCATCTAAGTATGACAAAATTTATATTCTCACAATTGATATTTATATAAATATTTTCAAAAGATCACTTAGATTTTCAAATCCGGTTCGGATGATTCACTCTTTTTGGAGGAATATCTCAATGTCATTTTGAACTATCTAGTGTATTATCTATTTTACGATATTTATATAAATAATATCAATAAAAAGTTACTTAGTACTATAAGGAATCGTACGGTTCGATTTCCTCTCTGTAGAGGAATATCTCCGTAACCTTGCGGCGTCTAAGTAAAACTTTTTTTTGATAAATAGATGAAATATAGATATATAAAATTGTGTACAACAATTTATATTCATATATCTATAAATATAAAGCAAGTAAGAAATAATTCAACTAAGTTAACTCAAATGACATATCTCAATTAGTTGGACCAATTTCCTCTTCTCAAATAATCAAAACTTTTGTAAGAAGAGATATAAAGCTTTAGAGAGAGTATGTAGGCAAGGAGAGTAAGCTTTTCTTTTCACTTAAATTGGCAAAAACCAAATGAATGAAAGACTCCCTATTTATAGAATTTTGAAGTCGGGGGAAAAATGGTAATTTTCGAAATCTGTTTTTGAATGAATGGATGAGATTGCTTCAATTTTATTTTAATGGTTTGGATGAAAATGAAGCACGCGGATTGCTAAAAGCAAGGGATTCAAATTTTCGCCCGTGCATATCTTTGATAACTTTAAGACAATTACTATCCTTTTCAAATTCGGTTAAAGTAGATCAATAGCAGCCAAGTCCCATACACACACGGTTTGTGTGTGTGTGTGTGTGTGTATATATATATATATATATATATATATATATATATATATATTAATGAATACAATACAAATTTTTTTGCTCGATTTTATTTTTGAGAGTTTGAAAGAAAATAGGATCTCCTTGCCTTGGATATGTTTATATGAATCAATTTATTTAACACTTGATATTTAAATTATCAAGGTTAATAAAAATTAATCGAAATAAATTTAGAAAATAGTTTGAAAATAATTAATTAAATTTTAAAACTATTTAATTACTGCATAATTTGCTATCATCAAAATATACTAAAAAAATGAGACTTATCAATCTTCCCCTTTTTGATGATGACAATTATATAAAAAATATTTTCTATTAAGGAATTCCTTTTCTGTTAAGAAGCTCATCCTCACATTATGAATAATTTAAGTCATTACAGTTTTAGCAGTTTGTACCACATCTCATAGCAGTTAAGGCAGTTATAGCAGTTTAAAACATCTCATAGCAGTTATAACATAATATTTTTCTTTCTTATACCACATCTCATAGCAGTTAAGGCAGTTATAGCAGTTTATAACATCTCATAGCAGTTAAAATAGTTATAGCATAATATTTTTCTTTCTTCTCCCCCTTTCTCATCATAAAAAATGATGGGGAAAGAATAATCCTGCAGAAAAGATTAGGCAAGTGTTCCTGCACAAAAAAGTTAGTAACAAACATATCATACATAAAACTAGATAAATTGTTCTAGGAGTATTATTATTATTATTATTATTATTATTATTATTAGTAGTAGTAGTAGTAGTAGTAGTAGTAGTAGTAGTAGTAGTAGTAGTAGTAGTAGTAGTAGTGGTGGTGGTGGTGGTGGTGGGGTTAGTATTAGTTAGTTTACAGTTATCCAGAATAGTTAGTATTATTACAATCACTGCAAATAGTTAGATGTCCTCAAGATTAAGAGGAGAGAAATGCTGAGAAATTTCTGGAATATTGGCATCCTGATCTCCTGGGAATAGTTGTGATACATGATCAACTGGTTCATCACTGGTGTTTGTAGGAAACTGATATGGAACCATGAGCAGTCTATTGTTCTCCATCATAAAACAGACCATGGACTTAACAACATGCAAAGAAAATTGCATATCTTCCAACTTTTCTAGCATGAGATTTTGGTTTTGTAGAAGAAGTTGATTCATACTGTTAAGAGAGTCTATTTTGGTGGCCATATTGATGTTAGACTCGATGACCTCATGATCAAAACGTTTAAAGATAATCAAGGATTGAGGTGGAAGATTAAGATGGGAGAAAATGTTGCTAGTTTTAACTAATTGAGACTGATGTTGTGTGACATTTATTTCCAAATAGTTAAAGATATGAGTGAGCAGCAGACCAAAACCAGACAATTATTATGAAAACAGAACTCAAAAGAGGATAATAGAAAGTAAGCCAAATTGTAAGGCATGCATTCATCCAAAATACTTTTGATAAGTTCTAAGTCAAAAGGAAGAAATTTTCTATCTTCTCTAACAGGCATGAAATTATTTCTAAGGATTTTCCCCAAGAACTGACTTTCAGAAGTAAGAAATTCCAGACCAACCTTACATGGATAATCAAATAATAAAGCAGGTACCATTTGATCAGTGACAATATACAAATTGTGTTTAAAGAGCATGTATTCTTTAATAGAAATACCAGAGGGATGAAGATAAGAATTGACCCTAGGTAACTCTAATATGGAAGGATGAAGTTAAAGTGCATTAACAAGGAAATGTTCATCAATGGCATATGCTTGACCCTGTATACAAGTGGTGATACTAGTTAACATTCCAGATGATGTTTTAGAAAATTCCATGTGAATATAAAATTCAGAGATGAGACCAGGATAGATAGATTTGTCATAAAAAGTAACCAAACAATCCCACCCAACATTTTTGATCTTTTCAAATAAGTCTGGAAAACTGTTAAAAGTGATTACATTTCCTGGAGATAGATTATGTCTCATGATTCTATATTTAGCTTGAGTAGATGCAATAGTAAGATGAGGAACACCATGAGAGAAATGTAGTTCAGAGTGTAGAGGAGGTTTCTTACGTTTAGATGAAAAAAACATTAGACATGACGAGCAGAGAAGCATGTAATAGAGGTGAGAAGATGAAGCTAAGTAATAACTGAACATGTGAATGCACCATACTAGAAACTGAACTTATATATTGAAGAAATGCAATGATATGTGTGACACCCCCAAAATAGGTATACATCACCCATTCTGAGTCACCAAATACATGGTATAGAAACAACTACAACTTTATTAATACACTTGTCGTGCAAAATACGACAACACATAAACTGTGAGTTTAAAAACAAATATTGTCTTCTAGACAATATCCACACTCAAATAAGTTCTCATTACAATTATTGATACACTATTTTACAAAATAGTGAGGACTACAAAAACAACTTTCTAGAACCTTCATTCCATACCCCGACTAGTACTCGCTACATTCTCGCCTCCTGAGAAGAAAAATGGAACAAAAAGGAAAAGGGTGAGCTCAACTAGCCCAGTAAAGAATATTATGATGAAGATAATATAGAACAAATTAACATTAGTCTTCAACAGGGAAAAATTTGATAGAATCTAATAGACAATAATTTTTAGATCAATATTCGCTGTGGAAATAACAATTCATTAGAAGAGTTACGTAGAGAATGAAATCTACTATCTTCTATGATTTTAAAAGTCCATCATCAATATTTTATCCATGTAACATAAATCAATATACATCTTGAATTAAATAGTCATCTTTGTACTACAGGCCAAAGATATTCATCAGTTGGTCATGTTCATCTCAACACCTGTACATCTTTACACTACGGGCCAAATTCATAAGAAAATCAACCATCGTTGCACTACATACCAAAGATATTTAGTAATATCATCATTTAGGACTGCGAATGATGAAAAATATTTTAAAGAAACGAATCTAGTGAAACGAAAGAACAAATTTTAAGGATTCGTACTTCAAACAATCCAAGTTCAAAAATACTTCATAAATAACCATAGTGGAGTAAAATTCAAGAATGAAGACCAAAACATGGATAAAATCAAAGCTAGTATCCATAATAGATATCTTGGACAAAAAACAAAAATTTAATTTTTCTGTGAATAGTGCCTTATACGTGAATAGTGCCGTATACGTGAATAGTAACCCCGACACTAAAAGACAAGAATTTCACAAGAAAAATCTTACCAATATTCTGGCATAATGATATTGAAAGAAATTATATCATTTAAAAAAAAATATCTCTTACCTCGAAAAGACAGTACTTCTGACTGGAATACTGGATATAGTGCTGAAGGAAACTTGCACCATATAGCAACACTCAAAGTATCAAAATACTCACAAGAATACGCTCGATAATATATATAGAGAGAAGATTTCAGTTTCTGGTGTGATTTTCAATTCTAACCTAAACACACTATTTATAGGAAAATGCTTAGAACACCAAAGCAGCAAATTTAATAAAATAATAATATTATTAAAAAAATTCAAGCCCACCTTAGACCAACTGAATTCAGCACATTTATATCACATGTGGGGCCCACTCAATTGTAAAAAACATTTTTCTTAAAATAATTATTTAAAACTTTAAAAATCAATTATTTCAGAACTTCAATACCTCATAATAAATAGCCCTTTTATTAAAAAAATTCGAATCTTATGTCCATTCCATAGGAAATTCGATTCTCTACAACTTTGTAAGTTTAAGTTTTTCCAAATTCCAAGCAGAAGTTGACTGAAATCCACAAACGGACGATTTTACGGGTTATAATCCAATTTTAGTCACAAAATAGGGTCCACAAACATGAAAAACATGTTTTAAATAGTTTTAGTAACAAAAATACTCCTCCTCCTCATTTATTAATATATCCCACATTCGTTGTAAAAATATCACCATTATTATATTATTATAATATAATAATATATTTAAATGAATTATTTTATCAAAAAAGATAAAATATCAATTTTCAACAATTGTCGCATTAAAAAATTTCTCCATCTATATCCACATAAAATGAATATTTTTCTTATCATATAAATCAATAATTAATTATTCATAAATAATATTATAGAATCACAATACTGACAACCAGGCCGTTCCCAGGAAAGAGGGGGCTTTCCAATAAGGATTTCTCCTTACTGGCGCACAATTAGGTATCCAAACCTCTCCTTAGACAGAACTTTCTAGACATTGCCAATAATGCTATCTAATAATATTATTCAAATAATATGAATTATTGATCTGATAATGGAAAATACTGTGTAATGACAATTATTGAAACAACAATAATATAAAATATCAACGTAGCAATTATTGAATCAAAAAAATAAAATATTGAACAATAATTACTGTAACAATTATTGAGTAGTGTCTTCTTACGTAAGAATCAATAATTGGTGCAATACCGTGTGCTAATGTGTTTTAACCACCGAGTATTCCAACAGTATTAACGATAACAACTACGCCGTTATAAACAACTTATACTTATCGTTTTCTTCATCCAATCACTTTCCATTATGGGGCCCACACAAGGCTACGTCGTCGTACGAATATTCCTCGACAGTAAGAATATTCCACGACCAAACGAATATTCGCCGACAACAATGAATATTTTATAACTACTTGCTTATTTGAAATATTTGCGCATATTACCCATAACTAACCACATTAATCAAATCAACCCTTACTATTTCAAAATAATAAATATAGGAAATTCAATTTCATTTATAATAAGTCAGGGTCTTACAACCTCCCCTCCTTATGAAATTTCATCCTCGAAATTGACGTACGTACCTGGTGTTTCGAAAAGATTCCTCGCTTTCATTTCCGTTTCCAATTCCCAGGTCATTTCCTCAATAGCATGGTTCCTCCACAAAACTTTGACTTGTGATATGACCTTTGTACGTAGGACATGCTCCTTTCTATCCAAGATCTTGACAGGTACCTCCTCATACGTTAAGTCTTCGGCTATCTTGTCCGGTTCTAACTCAATAACGTGGTTTGGGTCTTTCACATATTTATGAAGCACAGATATATGAAAAATATTATGAACACGAGACATACTTGGAGGTAACGCGAGTCTATAGGCCACATTTCCTACTCGGTCAAGAATCTGAAATGGACCAATAAATCGTGGATTGAGTTTTCCTCTCTTCCCAAATCTTGTTACTCCCTTCCATGGAGTAACTCGCAACAATACATGATCCCCAATACTAAATTCCACGTCCTTTCGATGAAGATCCACATAACTCTTTTGTCGATCCTGTGCCGTTTGTATATGTTGTCGAATCATTTGAATCTTTTCTGTAGTCATACGTACCAACTCTGGTCCCAACAATGTTGCTTCACCCACCTCATCCCAACATACTGGAGAGCGACACTTTCGTCCATACAATGCTTCGAATGGAGCCACAACTATACTTGCCTGATAACTGTTGTTGTAAGAAAATTCCACCAATAGTAAATACTTATCCGAACTCCCTTTGAAATCTAGGACACAGAGTCTTAATAGATCTTCAAGAGTTTGAATAGTCCTCTCTGATTGTTCGTCCGTTTGAGGATGGTATGCCGGTCTGAATTGTAAATCCGTGCCTATAGCTTTTTGCAAGCTAACCCAAAATCGTGAAGTGAATCTTGGGTCACGATCTGAAACGATGGATACTGGCATGCCATGCAATCTTACAATCTCATTTACATACATATGAGCAAGACGTTCAAGGGAATAAGTCTCCAGTATCGGCAAGAAATGAGCAGATTTAGTTAATCTATCAACAATAACCCAAATCGCATCTATGCCTTGAGAAACAGTGGGAAGACCCGTAACAAAATCCATGGTAATGTGTTCCCACTTCCATTTCAGAATCTTAAGTGGTTGTAATGGGCCCTTAGGCACTTGATGCTCTGCCTTTACACGTTGACAAGTTAAACACCTCGAGATAAACTTCACGATCTCTCTCTTCATATTGTTCCACCAAAATGTATGTCAAAGATCACGATACATTTTGGTACTTCCAGGATGGATTGTAAACGATGTATTGTGTGCCTCCATCATGATCTTGTACTTTAAATCAGAGTCGTTAGGAACACAAAGTCTAGAGTTGACTCGAAGTATTCCTTCTTCATCGATTCTTGCTTCTGGGATAACACCTTCTTGTACTTTCTTCTTCATACGCATCAGCTCCGGGTCTGTGGCTTAAGCAACTTTAACTTTATCGATTAAAGTTGGTTCTATGCGTATACTTGACATCATCGCATGGGTCCCTAGAGTCTTGAATTCTATCTTCATCTTTTGTAAATCACACAAAATGGGCCTTTGTGTTGACAACATCGCACTCGTTCCCGCATATGATCTTCTACTCAATGCGTCAGCTTCCACGTTCGCTTTTCCAGGATGGTATTGAATGGTATGGTCGTAGTCTTTCAATAGCTCGAGCCATCATCGTTGCCGCATGTTGAGTTCTTTTTGGGTGAAGAAATATTTAAGGCTTTTATGATCTGAATATATCTCCACTTTCTCCCCATATAGATAGTGCCTCCAGATCTTAAGCGAAAACGACTGCTGCCAAATCAAGATCATGAGTAGGATAATTCCTCTCATATTCTTTAAGTTGTCGCGAGGCATAGGCTATGACTTTCCCATGTTGCATGAGAATAAATCCTAACCCTTTGCCTGAAGCATCGCTGTAGATAACAAATTCATCCGAACTAGATGGTATTGTCAGAACAGGTGCCGAAATGAGTCTCCTCTTAAGCTCTTGAAAACTCTTCTCGCATTCATCGCTCCATACGAATTTTGTATCTTTTCGAGTCAGCTGAGTTAACGGAGTAGTGATTCGAGAAAATCCTTCCACGAATCTCCAATAATAACCAGCTAAGCCAAGAAAGCTACGTACTTCGGTCACCGACTTTGGTTGCTCCCAACTTTGTATTGCCTCAATCTTTGCCGGGTCAACAGATACTCCATGTTTTGACACCACGTGCCTAAGGAATGCTACTTCCTCAAGCAAGAACTCAGATTTCTTGAACTTGACATATAGCTTATTTTCACAAAGCCTTTGAAGTACCAGCTTCAAATGGTGCTCATGATCTTCACGACTTTTGGAATAAATGAGGATATCATCAATAAAGACAACAACGAACTGATCCAAATATTCCTTGAATACTCGGTTCATCATATCCATGAAAGCCGCAGGAGCATTAGTCAATCCAAAAGACATGACTAAGAATTAATAATGCCCGTACCGAGTTCTAAAGGCAGTCTTTGAAATATCCTCAGTTTTAATCTTCAATTGATGATATCCAGAACGAAGATCGATCTTTTAAAAGAATTGTGCTCCTTGTAACTGGTCAAATAGGTCATCAATGCGAGGTAGCGGATGCCTATTCTTGATGATGACATGATTCAATTCACGATAGTCAATACAAAGTCGCATACTCCCGTCTTTCTTCTTTACAAATAAAATAACAGCACCCCAAGGAGATGTACTAGGACGAATGAAACCGATGTCCAAAAACTCCTATAGGTGGACCTTTAACTCCTGAAGTTCAATAGGAGCCATTCGATATGGGGTTTTAGAAATGGGCTTTGTACCAGGTTCAAGATCAATAAATAATTCAACTTCACGTTCTGGGGGTAGACCAGAAAGTTCTTCAGGAAATACGTCAGGAAATTCACTAACAACAGGAATATTATTCAAATTTGACATGTCTTTATTTAAATCCATAACATGGGCTAAGAAAGCTTGACATCCGTTTTTTAATAAACGAATGGCTTTATGGCTTGATATGACTGTGATTGATTTTAGTGGTTTAGTTGCTTGAATTCGAATAACAGGTTGATTGGGAATAAGAAAACTAACAACTTTACGAAAATAATCAATTTTGGCATGATGAGTACTTAACCAATCAATCCCTAAAATTACATCAAAAGCAAGTATCTTTAAAGAGAACAGGTCAACAGGTAATGTGATGGTGCTAACTTGGATCAAACAAGATTTATAAACAGTGGACGTAATGAAAGTTTCTCTTAATAGAGTCTCCACAGATAAGTCAAAGTCTAATTTCTCTGAAATCAAGTTTAAACGTTGAGCACAAGCAGGAGAGATAAATGAATGGGTAGAACCGGTATCTAGTAAGGTATAAACTTCATAAGAATTTATGATTAACTTACCCGTGATCACCTCGTTTAGGTTCCTCGCATTTTGACCAGTCACGACAAACGCTCTTCCAGGAACCGTTGACTTTGACTTTTCTAGGATAGCCTTTTGAGTCACCATCCCCGCTGGACTTAGTTTCACTACCGTACAATCTCGAGCGATATGTCCTTCCTTTCCACAATTATAACATACCTTGAACTGTTGGGGATAGTTTGGGCTGATATGTCCCTCTTTCCCGTATTTATAGCATATGACTGGTGGTCGTTCTCCTCCCTTAGAACTAGTTGCTGCTGGTGCTGATGTCTTCACATTGTCATTGTTGAATCTCCTTTTTTTAAAATCTCCTCCCGACTCGCTTCTTCTATTATCATGGCCATGATTACCACCAGAGTGGTTACTGCTTTTGTCCGCATTTTTCTTTCCCCGCTGGTTATCGTTGTTCCGATGACTGCTGTCACCGGTATCACCCTGGTTGTGGTCCCTCGGTTGAACGTACTCGTTATCTCGCTCTAATAATTGAGCCCTGTTGATAACATCTGAATATAGACAAAATTTATGAGAAATGAGATATTGACGTATATCGGGTTTCAAACCACTCAGAAACATCCGTGTCATACGTTCCTCATTCTCCACCAAATGAAGTGCAAACCTGGATAACTCCGCGAACTTCGGCTTGTATTGGGATACCGTCATGTTGTTTTGTTCCAGTTTAATAAACTCCACTTCCTTCATATGGCGAATACTTTCAGGAAAGTACTTGTTATTGAAGCAGTTTACGAAATGTCTCCCAAGACATCTTTGAGTGCTGTATTTGGATGGGTGCGCTTCACTGATTCCCACCGATAATCGCCTCATTACGGAACATAAAAGTGGCAAATGGAACCTTTTTCCTCCGTGCATCCCAAGACATCAAATATCTTGGTAATTTGCTTGACCCACGTCTCGCCTTTAATCGGATCCGGCTTTCCCGAATTCTAGTGGTCCCACTCTTTGAAGCGCTTCATTGTGTGACACCGTCACGACGTTGTTATCATTTCCACTGTATTTTGTACACGAGTCTCCCAAATGCGATTTTGCATGAGGCGCAAAAAGCTTCTAAACATCCCATCGTTCATCATCGATCGATCGGTGGTGTTGTTTACGGGAGGAACATTATTCGACTATTGCACGTTCTTCTCATTGGTGAGTAAAGGTGTCTCCACGGTCTCATTTACTCCCTTCGTTAACATTCTCGAGTTGCCATTCTCAAAACATCGCCATAAAACAAGGGTTAATTAAAGAAATTAACATATCACATAATATCCCTATATATTCGACCAACCAACAAATAAGCTTAGGTAGGACACACTAGTGAAGGATTTACTCGTCTCTCCCTCCTAGTTCTATTCCCCGATCTCCATGGAGATCATATCCCTAAGTTACGATATTTAGGCTGACACCCCCCAAAATAGGTATACATCACCTATTCTGAGTCGCCAAATACATGGTATAGAAACAACTACAACTTTATTAATACAATTGTCGTGCAAAATACGACAACACACAAACTGTGAGTTTAAAAACAAATATTATCTTCTAGACAATATCCACACTCAAATAAGTCCTTATTACAATTATTGATACACTATTTTACAAAATAGTGAGGACTACAAAAACAACTTTCTAGAACCTTCATTCCATACCCTGACTAGTACTCGCTACATTCTCGCCTCCTGAGAAGAAAAATGGAACAAAAAGGAAAAGGGTGAGCTCAACTAGCCCAGCAAAGAATATTATGACTAGGATAATATAGAACAAATTATCGTTAGTCTTCAACAGGGAAAAACCTGATAGAATCTAATAGACAACAATTTTCAGATCAATATTCGCAGCGAAAATAACAATTCATTAGAAGAGTTACGTAGAGAATGAAATCTACTATCTTCTATGATTTTAAAAGTCCATCATCAATATTTTATCCCTGTAACATCAATCAATATACATCTTGAATTAAATAGTCATCTTTGCACTACAGGCCAAAGATATTCATCAGTTGGTCATGTTCATCTCAACACCTGTACATCTTTGCACTACGGGCCAAAGATATTCATAAGAAAATCATCCATTTTTGCACTACATGCCAAAGATATTCAGTAATATCATCATTTAGGACTGAGAATGATGAAAAATATTTTAAAGAAACGAATCTAGTGAAACAAAAGAACAAATTTTAAGGATTCGTACTTCAAACAATCCAAGTTCAAAAATACTTCATAAATAACCATAGTGGAGTAAAATTCAAGAATGAAGACCAAAACATGGATACAATCAAAGCTAGTATCCATAATAGATATCTTGGACAAAAAATGAAAATTTAATTTTTTGTGAATAGTGTATAGAATTTCGTGAATAGTGCCAGTATACGTGAATAGTAACCCAGAACACTAAAAGACAAGAATTTCACAGAAAAATCTTACCAATATTCAAAGATAATGATATTGAAGAAATAATATAATTTAAAAAAATATCCCTTATCTCAAAAAAGATAGTACTTACATTTGGAATATTGGATATAGTCTTTGAAGGAACTTGCACCGTATAACAACACACTCAAAGTATCAAAATACTCACAAGAATACGCTCGATAATATATAGAGAGAGAAGATTTCAGTTTCTGGTGTGATTTTCAATTCTAACCTAAGCACCCTATTTATAGAAAAATGCTTAAAACACCAAAGCAGAAAATTTAATAAAATAATAATTTAATTAAAAAAATTCATGCCCACCTTAGACCAACTGAATTCAGCACATTTACATCACATGTGGGGCCCACTCAATTGCAAAAAATATTTTTCTTAAAATAATTATTTAAAACTTTAAAAATAAATTATTCTAGATCTTCAATACTTCATAATAAATAGCCTTTTTATTAGAAAAATTTGAATCTTATGTCCATTCCATAGGAAATTCAATTTTCTACAACTTTATAAGTTTAAGTTTTTCCAAATTCCAAGCAGAAGTTAACTGAAATCCATAAACGGACGATTTTACGGGCTATAATCCAATTTTAATCTCAAAATGGGGTCCACAAACAGGAAAAACATGTTTTAAATATTTTTAGTAACAAAAATACTCTTCCTCCTCATTTATTCATATATCCCACATTCGTTGTAAAAATATCACAATTATTATATTATTATAATATAATAATATATTTAAATGAATTATTTTATCAAAAAAGATAAAATATCAATTTTCAACAATTGTCACATTAAAAATTTTCTCCATCTATATCCACATAAAATGAATATTTTCCTTATCATATAAATTAATAATTAATTATTCACAAATAATATTACTGAGAATCACAATATCGATGACCGGTAGTTCCCTAAGAAAAGAGGGCATTCCAATAAGGATTTCTCCTTCCTTACTAGCCTGATTAGGTGACCAAACATCTCCTTAGGCGAACTTTCTAGACATTGCCAATAATGTTATCTAATAATATTATTCAAATAATATGAATTATTGATCTGATAATGGAAAATACTGTGTAGTGACAATTATTGAAACAACAATAATATAAAATATCAACATAGCAATTATTGAATCAATAAAATAAATTATTGAACAGTAATTACTGTAACAATTATTGACTAGTGTCTTCTTACGTAAGAATCAATAATTGGTGCAATACCGTGTGCTATTGTGTTTTAACCATTGAGTATTCCAACAGTATTAACGGTAACAACTACGCCATTATAAACAACTTATACTTGTCGTTTTCTTCATCCAATCGCTTTCCATTATGGGGCGCACACAAGGCTGCGCCGTCATACGAATATTCCCCGACAGTAAGAATATTTCACGACCAAACGAATATTCGCCGACAACAATGAATATTTTATAACTACTTGCTTATTTGAAATATTTGCGCATTTTACCCATAACTAACCACATTAATCAAATCAACCTTTACTATTTCAAAATAATAAATAGAGGAAATTCAATTTCATTTATAATAAGTTGAGGTCTTACAATATGCTTCAGAGGACTCAGACTATATGCATAATCAGTCATGATTATTATAGATTTAAAAGTAATATGACCTTATTGTGAACTATAGAGAATAGTAGAAAAGATTTAATCTAAACAGTAAAGTGGATGTTTTTCAAATCTTATATTTAAGAGAGTCAAATACAATATTCAGTAAACCAAGGAATGTGCCACATGTCAAATGTATAACACAGAATAGGGTCATAGTTAGTCAGTTTTGCAAAATAAAGTATAGGACTATAGAAATATACAACAGTATTCATCATTTATAACATTCCTTTATAGAACACGTCAAATAATTATTTCACAGATGAAGATATAAATAGAAATGAGTTATACCAGAAGATGAAAACTTACAATACCAAAAAAATTCGGAAGGTATTATGTAGTATTGAGCATTTATAGCATAACACAATATGACATTGCAAACATTGGGAATCAGTAGTTTGAAAAATATCAGAATAGAGAATGCCTTATGACTAGACGAAAGAATAACAGAAATTATGCCAGTGGACATCAGTATCCACACATAATATATATAGTAAACAGCAGTGACTATACTTAAAAAAAAAATTAAAGAGATACATGGAGGGTTTTACCTGAGTGAGCATATTAAGCACAATTATACCAGTTTTGTGTATCATAAATGAAGTTGTCCTAAGGAGAGTAATCAGGTGACATGCACAACCTTTTGCTGTTTCTCAGTAGAGAGAAACACATTTGTTCAAGCAGAAGTATATAGATATACAGACAAAGATATATATATATATATATATAGCTGTTTGATAGAGATCAAAAAATTGTATATATATACTATATATAGATGAATATGCAAGATTTTTGGAAGATATATAAGTATATATATGAAATTTTGAAGTATAAGAAAAATAGGTCTGAAAACATAAAATATAATACGGAGATCAATTTTCAGTCGAAGTGTGAAATAAAAAAATGAACAGATCTGGCGAATCGAGAAAATATTTATGAACATAGCAAAAAAAACTATACAGATTTTAAAAAAATGACTGGATTTAATAGATTTTGAAAAAAAATTAGGGTTTTAAAAAAATCTAGTAGATAAAATGAAGGGTTTTTGAAAATCAAAACTGATTTATCAGAGAGATTTGGTCAAAATACCTTAAAGAAAACTGTCATGATTTTAGGGTTTCAAAAAATATGAAGAACATAAACTGAAACATTCAATAAAAATTTGTAAAGAAAATTTTTAAAAAATTTCAAATCTGAGATTATATATCAAATTTAAAAAAATGATTATCAACAGATTTTTTGTCCGAAGGTGTAGGTTTTTGGGGATAAAAGAGAAAGAATTAAAGATGATTTTCACTAGGAGTGATAGATCAGAGAGGATAGAGAGAATCAGAGGTGAGAGAATCGGTGGTGATAAAAGATATGAGAGAGAAAGAAAAGATGGAAATGAATAAAAAAATTAATTTTGTTATTTATAGTTTGGCTCACCAAATGAATTGGACGGTTGATGTTTGATCTTATTTGAGATGAACGGTTGGGATGCCATCTGAGATTGAAACAGTTGTGTTTCTTTGCTAACTTTAATCCATTGGCTAAGATGTAATTTAAAAAATGATCTAACGGTGCAAGGAGTTGATCCGAGCGTTTTCAATAGTTGAATCTGATTGGTCCATTTGGGAAGGCGCGGATTGAAGCAGACAGCCGTTGGATCATTTGCTTGTTTGGATGGTGTAGATCATATCTCTTATGCATTTACCAAAGAATAACTAAAAAATTAATATATTATTAATTATATCACAAAAATAAAAAAAAACTTCATACATATATCATATAAATTATTAAATAAATTCTTATATTAGTTTTTTGTGAATAAGCTTTTAGAATATATATATATATATATATATATATATATATATATATGTGTGTGTGTGTGTGTGTGTGTGTGTGTGTGTAGTGTGTAATATATGAAATAATATGATATTATTACTTAAAAGTGAATAATGTCTTTAAAATAATTAATTATATATAAGAAAATTGTAAGACCCCAAATTTTATGAAATGAAAGTATTCAATTTTCTTATAATTATTATTTCATTTAGTAAATGGTTAAATTGATAAAAGAATTAAAGTTAAGGATGATATGTGAAAATTTTGCAAAGTAAAGCAAGTTGTTATAAAATATTCGTTTGGTCGGGGAATATTCTTTTTGTCGGGGAATATTCGTACGATGAAACAATCATTGGTGGACCCCACATCAGAATTATTGTCGGAGTTAGAAAACGACAAAATTATCTTTTATGAAATAACGACAAAAGTTTTACCGTTAACTGTTGAAATACCCGGTGATAAAATTACAGTAAAACGCACGTGGTTGCATAGTAGCACACGGTATTGATTATTGATGCTTACGTGAGAAGTCACTCAGTTTTGTTTAATTATTGCTACAGTAATTGCTGCATAGTATCTCACATTACTTGATTCAATTATTGTCGATATTTTATATATTATTAAATCAATAATTGAGACGATACAGTTATTCATATTATTATTTGCAATATTGACGATGTCTAGAAAGTTCTATTGAGGAGAGGTTTGGTCACCTAATTGCGCGCCAATAGGGAGAAATCCTTATTGGAAAGCCCCCTCTTTCCTGGGAATGATCTGGTTGTTAAATATTGTGAGTTATAATATTAATGATGAATAATTGTTGAAAGATTAGATATGTGTTGATTAAAGATAAAATGATTTGTGGTAATATTTATTCAATCTTTGATATAAATAAGAAGTCTGTTATGAGACATTTGTGGTAAGTTTGGTTTATTCTATGGGGGGCCATTGTCATCATCTAAGAGTCACTTTCGCCAATAGTAATTGCATTTACCAGACGTCAAACCACTTGCCGTTTCATATTACAGGCGTCGAAACAATTATCATTTCACATTACAGGCATCGAACCAATTGTCGTTTCACATTATAGGCGTCGAACTAATTGTCGTTTCACATTACAGGCGTCGAACCAATTGTCGTTTCACATTACAGGCGTCGAACCAATTGTCGTTTCACATTACAGGTGTCGAACCAATTGTCGTTTCACATTATAGGCGTCAAACCAATTGTTGTTTCACATTATAGGCGTCGAACCAATTGTCATTTCACATTACAGGCGTTAAACCACTTGTTGTTTCACATTACAGGCGCCAATCCACTTTTCTTTTCACATCACCGGTCGTCAAGCCACTTGCATCTTCCCATTGCAAGGGCTAAGCTATAATTCTTCTATAAATAGAAGCTTATTTCTTCTTTCATTTTTACCAATTCACTACGACTCACAAGAGAATTCTGTAGAGATAGAATCAGATAGAAAGAAGAAGAATATTTTGTTACTACAGTATTGCAGTATCAAATCTCCTACTAAGGTAAGGGGTATTATTTCTTTCATATTCACGAAGAGAGTTATTTCTTTCAATATTCATAAGGGTTGTTATTTCATTCTTTATCATTCTGTTGGAATAACCTGTCTATGCGGACTACCGCATGCATGGTGAAATCTTGTTGTCATTCCATTCTTTATCATTCTGTTGGAATAACCTGTCTATGCGGACTACCGCATGTATGGTGAAATCCTGTTGTTATTCCATTCTTTATTATTCCGTGGGAATAACTTGTCTACGCGGACTACCGCATGCCTGGTGAATAACCCTTCATATTCATTTGGTATTAAATTATGGAAAGGATCATCGTCTCACGCAGATCACTAGTATGACGATTGAAAATCCATTTGCAGTTTCGTATATTGTTCATTTCAGATTCCTAACTCTAAACTTACTATGATAAGTATTGCTTCTATAATTCCTTAAATGATTAGAAATTCCTTGATATTTGCGCTTCATCCAATATCTTTTCATGGAAATATTATTCAGAGCCTTCTTGATAAGTTTTAACGTTTTCATGTCGGAGTACTATTCACAGGGTACTATTCACTCAAGTACTATTCATCCAGGATACTATTCATAACAAAAATTGATTTCTTTTCGGTCCAAATCATTTTTGATACAATATTATTCTTGAATTTTACTCCACAAAACAGTATCATGTTGACAATTTGGACATTATGGAATTCTGGATAAATTAAATTATAAATCTTTAAAATTTATCCTTTGCTTTCTTTTAATTGAATTCTTATATCATTGTCATCATCCTCATGCTTATATTATGATGAAAGTCATCTTTGGCTTACGTGCATAGATGGACTGTTGATTGGTATGATTATGACCAGGAATCATTCGGTATAATCATGACTGTAATGTTACAAATGATGTGGTAAAAGTCCTCATTGTCTAGTAGTGCATTGATGGGACGATTGTTGAGATGAACATGACCAACCTGATGAATATCCTTGGCTCGTAGTGCATGGATAATTCGATTGATGTGGATTATTTATTTACCGAGTCTCAAATGATAAAATTGGTGATAACTTTAAATCATAGAAAATAGTAGATACCATGCTCTACTTGACTCTTCTAATGGATTGCTTGTTCCGATACAGTTAAACTTGATGTCTATTGTATTTTATCAGTTTAACCATGTTGAAGGCTAACGATAATTTATTCTGCATTATCTTAGTCATAATATTTCTAATTGGGCTAGTTAAGCTCACCCTTTGATTTCATTGTTCTCTTCAGGAAATGAGAATATAGCTGGGACTAGTCGGGGAATGGAGTGACGGTCCAGATGTTTGCATTAGTAGTCCTCACTATTCTGTGAAATAGTGTGAATATTGTCTAGAAGATAATATTTGTATTAAAACTTCACATTTAAATGTTTGTATATTTAAGTTTGTATTTGTATTACGTTTGTATTATATTTGGCGACTAATGGGAATGGTGATGTATACCTATTTTGGGGGGGCACCACAGTATCAAAACTTAGGATATGATCCCCGGCCGAGATGTGATATTAGAACTAGGAGGGGAGAAACGGGGAATTCCTTCGCTAGTATGACCTACCTAAGTTTATTTGGTATTTAATTGGTCGGTTAGAGTATAGGGATAATATGTTACATGTCAATTAACCCTTGTTTTGTGACAGTGTTTGAAAATGGCATTTAAAAATATTGAGATCAGCAATGAAGCACATGAGACCGTTGAGTCACCAACGATCAATACCCATGATAATGTGCAACAGGAAGACAATAATCCTCTGGTGGAAACACTGGCAACTCTCGGATGGTCACCGCTAAGCAGTTCAAGGAGCTGGGACCACCAGAGTTTTTGGGAAAACCAGAACCACTTAAAGCGGAGACATGGATAAAGCAGATCAGCAAGATATTTGATGTCTTGGGATGTTCTGAGGAGCAAAAGGTTCCCTTTGCCACCTTCATGTTTCGAGGAGAGGCAGATTACTGGTGCAAATCAGTTAAACGTACTCAGCCTGTCGCACTGAAGATGTCTTAGGAGAAGTTTCAAGAATTATTCAACGACAAGTACTTTCCCGAAAGTATTCGTCACATGAAGGAGGTGGAATTCACCAAGGTGGAGCAAAACAATATGACCGTGTCGTAGTACGAGGCTAAGTTTGCCGAGTTGTCCCGGTTTGCATCCCATTTGGTTGATAATGAGGAGCGAATGACGTGAATGTTTCTAAGAGGTTTGAAACCCGATATACGTCAATACCTCATTTCTCACAAACTTTGTTTATATTCAGATGTTGTGAATAGGGCTCAGTTATTGGAGCGCGATAATGAGTCAGCACAACCAAAAGGCAACGACCAATAACACGATAATAATCGTACCAGTGGCAACGACCATCGGAACAATGATAACCATCGTGGGGGAAATTATCATGCCAAGAATGGTAACCACTTCGGTGGTAATCATGACCAAGATAATAGAAGTGGAAAATTCAAAAAGAGAAGATTTAATGATGATGGGAAGACGTCGGTAGCAACATCAACACCAGCAACAAATTCTAGGGGAGGAGAACGACCGCCAGTTAGATGTTACAAATGCGGAGAGGAGGGACACATAAGTCCAAACTATTCACAGCCTTCCAAGGTATGTTTTAGTTGTGGAAAAGATGGTCACATAGCTCGATTTTGTCCTGTAGCAAAATCAAGTCTAGCTGGGACGGTGGCACCAAAGGCGGATACGGACAAAACAAAGTCGGTGGTTTCAGGAAGAGCATTTTTTGTGACTTCTCAAAAAAGAGAGTAACCCGAACGAAGTTAGCACGAGTTAGTTAATTATAAATTCTTGCGAAGTCTATACCTTATTAGATACCGGTTCTACCCATTCTTTTATCTCTCTTGCTTGCGCTCAACGTTTAAATTTGATCCCAGAGAAGTTAGACATTGACTTATTGGTTGAAACCTTGTTAGTAGAAACCTTCATTACCTCCACTGTTTATAAATCTTGTTGATTCAAATCGACACTTTCACGTTACCTGTCGATCTTATCTCTTTGAAAATACTCACATTTGATGTGATTTTAGGAATCTATTGGTTAACTACTCATCATGCTAAAATTGATTATTTTGTAAGGTTGTTAGCTTTTATATTCCTAACCAACCTATTACGCGAATTCAAGCAACCAAACCATTAAAGTCAATCACTGTTATATCAAGCCATAAAGCCATTCTTTTATTGAAAAATGGATGTCAAGCTTTCTTAGCTCATATCACAGATTTAAACAAAAATATGTCAGATTTGAATGATATTTCGATTGTTAATAAATTTCCTGACGTATTCCCTGAAGAATTTCCTAGCATACCCCAGAGCATGAAATTGAATTTTGTATCGACCTTGAACCTGATACAAAACCCTCAAATATTTTTTTTTCACCTAAAATGAACAAATTATGCGCCAAAGATGTTGGCTCGAGCTATTGAAAGATTACGTACGACCATACCATTCCATACCATCCTGGAAAAGCGAACGTAGTAGCTGACGTGTTGAGTAAAATATCATATACGGGAACGAGTGCGATATTGTCAATATAAAGGCCCATTTTGTATGACTTGCAAAGGATGGAGATGTAGATAAAGACTCCAGGGACCCACGTGATGATGACAAATATACGAGTAGAACTGACTTTAATCGATAAAGTTAAAGCCGCTTAAGCTACAGACTCAGAGTTGATGAATGTGAAGAAGAAGGTTCAAGAGGGAGTTATTCTAGAAGCAAGAATTGACGAAGAGAGGAAATTTCAACCCTTGATTTTATTGGTCTATTTGAAATCCTCGATCAAGTAGGAACTGTGCCCTATAGACTCGCTTTACCGCCAAGTATGTCGTGCGTTCATAACATTTTTTATCGTATCTATGTTACGTAAATATGTGGAAGACCCAAACCACATTATTGAGTTAGAAGCGGACGAAATAACGGAAGATTTAATGTATAAATAGGTTCCTGTTAAAATCTTGGATAAGAAGGAACATATTCTACGCTCCAAGGTTATACCTCAAGTCAAAGTTTTGTAGAGAAACCACGATGTTGAGGAAATGACCTGGGAGTTAGAATCTGAAATGAAATCAAGGTATCCTCACCACTTCGACATACCAGGTACGTACCCTAATTTCGAGAGCAAAATTTCATAAGGAGGGGAGATTGTAAGACCCCAAATTTTATGAAATAAAAGTATTCAATTTTCTTATAATTATTATTTCATTTACTAAATGGTTAAATTGATAAAACGATTAAAGTTAAGGGTGATATGTGAAAATTTTGCAAAATAAAGCAAGTTGTTATAAAATATTCGTTTGGTCGGGGAATATTCTTTTTATCGGGGAATATTCGTACGATGAAACAATCGTTGGTGGACCCCACATCAGAATTATTATCAGAGTTAGAAAATGACAAAATTATCCTTTATGAAATAACGGTGAAAGTTTTACCGTTAACTGTTCAAATACCCGGTGATAAAGGTACAGTAATACGTGTGTGGTTGCATAGTAGCACACGGTATTGATTATTCATGCTTACGTGAGAAGTTACTCAGTTTTGTTTAATTATTGCTACAGTAATTGTTGCATAGTATCTCACGTTATTTGATTCAATTATTGTCGATATTTTATATATTATTAAATCAATAATTGAGACGATATGATTATTCATATTATTATTTGCAATATCGACGATGTCTCAGAAAGTTCATTGAGGAGAGGTTTGGTCACCTAATTGCGCGCCAATAGGGAGAAATCCTTATTGGAAAGCCCCCTCTTTCCTGGGAATGATCTGGTTGTTAAATATTATGAGTTATAATATTAATGATGAATAATTGTTGAAAGATTAGATATGTGTTGATTGAAGATAAAATGATTTGTGGTAATATTTATTCAATCTTTGATATAAATAAGAAGTATGTTATGAGACTTTTGTGGTAAATTTGGTTTATTCTATGGGGGCCCATATGTCATCATCTAAGAGTCACTTTCGCTAATAGTAATTGCCTTTACCAGACGTCAAACCACTTGCCGTTTTATATTACAGGCGTCGAACCAATTGTCATTTCACATTATAGGCGTCGAACAAATTGTTGTTTCATATTATAGGCATCGAACCAATTGTCATTTCACATTACAGGCATTGAACCAAATGTCGTTTCACATTATAAGCGTCGAACCAATTGTCGTTTCACAGTACAGGCGTCGAACCAATTGTCGTTTCACATTACTGGTGTCAAACCACTTGTTGTTTCACATTACAAGCTTCAAACCAATTGTCGTTTCACATTACAGGCGTCAAACCACTTGTTGTTTCACATTACAGGCATCAAACCACTTTTCTTTTCACATCACCAGTCATCAAGCCACTTGCCTCTTCCCATTGCAAGGGCTAAGCTAGAAATCTTCTATAAATAGAATCTTATTTCTTCTTTCATTCTCACCAATTCACTACGACTCACAAGATAATTCTATAGAGAGAGAATCAGATAGAAAGAAGAAGAGTATTCTGTTACTACACTATTACAGTATCAAATCTCCTACTAAGGTAAGGGGTATTATTTCTTTTGTATTCGTGAAGAGAATTATTTCTTTCAATACTCGTAAGGGTTGTTATTCAATTCATTATCATTCTGTTGGAATAACCTGTCCACGCGGACTACCGCATGCATGGTGAAATCCTGTTCTATTCAATTCTTTATCATTCTGTTGGAATAACCTGTCTACGTGGACTACCGCACGCATGGTGAAATCATGTTGTTATTCTATTCTTTATTATTCTGTGGGAATAACCTGTCTATGAGGACTACCGCATGCTTGGTGAATAACCCTTCATATCCATTTGGTATTAAATTATGGAAATGATCTGTCTACGTGGACTACCGCATGACAGTTGAAAATCCATTTGCAGTTTCATATATTGTTCATTTCAGATTCCTAACTCTAAACTTACTATGGTAAGTATTGCTTCTATAATTCCTGAAATGATCAGAAATTCCTTGATATTTGCACTTCATCCAATATCTTTTCATGGAAATATTATTCAGAGCATTCTTGATAAGTTTTAACCTTTTCATGCCGGAGTACTATTCATAGGGTACTATTCACTCAAGTACTATTCACCTGGGATACTATTCATAACAAATATTGATTTCTTTTCGGTCCAAATTATTTTTGATACAATATTATTCTTGAATTTTACTCCACAAAGCAGTATCATGTTCACAATTTGGACATTATGGAATTCTGGATAAATTAAATTATAAATCTTTAAAATTTATCCTTTGCTTTCTTTTAATTGAATTCTTATATCATTGTCATCATCCTCATGCTTATATTATGATGAAAGTCATCTTTGGCTTACGTGCATAGATGGACTGTTGATTGGTATGATTATGACCAGGAATCATTCGGTATAATCATGACCTGTAATGTTACAAATGATGTGGTAAAAGTCCTCATTGGCCCGTAGTGCATTGATGTACAGTTGTTGAGATGAACAACCAACTGATGAATATCCTTGGCCCGTAGTGCATGGATAATTCAGTGATGTGGATTATTTATTACGCTGAGTCTCAGCGATAAAATTGGTGATAACTTTAAATCATAGAAAATAGTAGATACCATGCTCTACTTAACTCTTCTAATGGATTGCTTGTTCCGATACAGTTAAACTTGTTGTCTATTGTATTTTATCAGTTTAACCCTGTTGAAGGCTAATGATAATTTATTTTGCATTATCTTAGTCATAATATTTCTTACTGGGCTAGTTGAGCTCACCCTTTGCTTTCATTGTTCTCTTTAGGAAATGAGAATATAGCTGGGACTAGTCGGGGAACGGAGTGACGGTCCAGATGTTTGCATTAGTAGTCTCACTATTTTGTGAAATAGTGTGGTAATAAATGTAATGAGGACTTTATCTGAGTGTGGATATTGTCTAGAAGACAATATTTGTATTAAAACTCACAGCTCATGCTGTATATTTTAGTTTGTATTTGTATTCTGTACCATATATTTGGAGACTCAGAATGGGTGATGTATACCTATTTTGGGGGCGTCACAAAAATTGTTAATAATTAAAAATTAAGAGGAAATATCTAACATACCTAATTCAATTCGTAATTTGTAAAATCTATCCAAACATAGTGGTGTAGTGAATATATCAGCGATATTTAATTTGGTGTCAATGTGTTCTAGTTTAATAATTCCGTTATTAACATGATCACATAAAAAATGATGTATAATATCTATATGTTTTGACCTGGCATACAGAACAATATTTTTACTAAGATTGATAGTGCTTGTATTATCACATAGAATTGACACACAATCAAATTTTAAATAATAGTCAGCAAGGGTATGTTTCATCCACAGTATTTGTGCACAGCAACGTGCAACAACAATATATTCAACTTCAGTGGTTGAAATAGATACCGAGTTTTGTTTCTTAGAGAACCAAGAAACTAAACATCCTTCCAAAAACTGACATGTACCACTGGTACTTTTTCGATCGACATGATGACCTTCATAGTCAGAGTCTGAAAAATACACAAGATTAAATGGTTGATCTTTAGGATACCATATGCCCAATTCAGTTATTCCTTTAAGATACCAAAAAATCCTTTTCACTGCGACCATGTGAGATTCTTTAGGATTTGCTTGAAATCTGGCACATTTACAAACACTAAACATAATGTCAGGTCTACTGGCAATTATGTATAGTATACTTTCAATCATTCCTCTATATTTCTTTGAGTCAACAGTTTTTCCATTTTCATCAGTAATTAATTTATCAGTAGTTAACATAGGAGTATTAAGAGGTTTTACAGATTCTAAGCCAAATTTTTGATCATTTCTTTACAATATTTAGATTGAGATATATGAATACTTTTTTCTCCTTGTTTGATCTGCAATTCGAGGAAGAAGTTTAATTCTCCTACCATACTCATTTCAAATTCTTTACTCATACTGAGTCAAGTGACTAACTGAACGCTAGAGATGGTTATGAGGTTATTACCAACACTTCCAACTCAAATTATTTTACCTTTATTGTTATCTCCAAAAGTTACCTCACCAAAGTCTGTAGCTTGCAGATTTTTTAATTTTGATTTGTCACCAGTCATATGTGTTGAGCATCCGCTATCAAGATACCATTTGCTTTTATTCAGATCAGCTGCAAGACATACCTGCAATATATGTACTAATTTTACAAATCGGTACCCTTTAATAAGAAAGGTCCTTTGGGTGAGTTTTCTATTTTGTATAAGGAACATTTGAAGTTTCCTTTTCAAAACTTGGCATAGGATAATCAGTTTTGGTAGATATAAGCATTCTATGAGTAACCGGATTATGAGAAGTATGATAGTACTGTCTATGAAATTCTTTTCTTGTGATAGTTGGTGCAGTGTATGTCCCATTGGGAACCCAAATCATTTTTCCTTTATAGTTTCTATTTCTAGCATTGTACATATAAAAGGAATGACCATTTCTATTACAGTAAGAATATTTGGTGAAAAAAGATATATGAGTTTCTTTTTCTTTGATTTTAACATGATATAATCCTTTATCTTTTGATTTACTTGTTTCTCCAGTATATCCCAAACCTTCTTTATTAAAACTGCATTTTTGTTGATTTAACATAACATTAATATTTTCTTTTCCTTTTGTGAATTTATAAATTATAGTATTTAGATCGTCACGTTCTTTAGTTAAATTTTAAATTAAAGAATTATGCTTTTTTAATTCTAATTTTAAATGTGAATTTTCCTTTTTGAGATTTCTAATTTCTTCAGTTACTGCTTGATCTTGTACTTGAGTATCTTCATTAATTACAACAAGTGTTGAATTTTTAATTTCAAGAGTTTCAATTGAGATGATAAGCGTTGAGTTTTCTATTTCAAGATTTTTATTTATCCTTTTAAATTGTTCTAATTCTTCTTTTAATGATTCATTTTCTAAGTTTACTTCATTTAAACTTTCATTGGTGATAATTAAGTTAACATTTTCAATTTCAATGCTTTTGTTTATTTCTCTTAATTTTTCTAATTCTTCTTTTATTAATTCAGTATTTTCATATAAGTGACTGTAAGACTCTTGTAATTCATAATGATCTTCATTTATATTTTCTAAAGTATATGCAAAAAATGAGGTGCTAGGCAATTGGTGTTAAAAATTTACCTCAGATCTTGGTGATGAGTCATTGTCTGCCATCAAATAGAGATTTGCAATTTCTTCGATTTGTTCAGCATTTTTTTTCTCGTCACTTAGATCCCATCCTTCCTTAGCTACTAAAACTGTAGGGATTTCGACACAAAAACATAGCGAAATATAAAATTGTCAAAACAATTTCTGAAACCCTAAAATAGGATCCATGCGAAAACATATTAATTCAGAGCTTTAGATATTTACCGATTATCTAAGCTAGAATGGATACGATAGAAAATTCTCGAATGGCTTCGAATCTTCAACGCAATCCAACGGAACTGCGTCTCTACGGTATCCACACGAACGTCCCGCAAATCGTCATAAGATCTACAATAAAGAGAGCCGCGATACTAGCCACCAAGGATCTGGATTTTTTTTGAAGTTTTCTCTCTAGTCTCTCTCTAAGAGCGGCTAGGGTTTTTAGGTTTATAATAATATTCCTAAAATGGCTGATATATCATATATATAGCAGTCAAAAGGAATTAATCAAAATTTAATCCCATTAGAAAAGTAAAATCTGAATTTATATATATTCTATCTTAATTAAGTCTTACTTAATTAATATACATATATATAAATTATCCTATTAATTTAAATTCATAATTTAAATACTATCAATCATATTGACATGTTTAAATCCTTACCATTTAAATTAATTCCCTTTTAATTACGTTCTAAGTGTGTGACATTATAGGTTATTATTACGTTGGCAATAATCTTAAAATCATATTATAAAATTATAAGCGTTGAAAGCAAAGATCTAGTAATCGCATCACTGCTACCCAAGTAATAATAAGATCGGTGATTCGATGCAACCTTTTCGTGACCAATGTTTCAATATAATTTAATCCTTTTAACCTTGACATCCTATATTAAACTCGAGGCATGGAATGTGTCATAATCTTCATAATTTAATCTGAGTTTTCTTAATCAATGAGTAGACTATATAAAACAAATCACTATTTGAGCATGGCCATGCATTTCATAGTCCTACTCAATCAAGAGGCCTATAAATATCACCCCTAATATATAGGAGGGTTAAATTTCATCTAGATCACTCATATTCCTCACACAATTCATGATGTACCCAATAATCACCTTTATTGTCCACCCTATTAAAGGTGACATTTGATGATATCAAAGTATATAAATTCCCGTATAGTAATATAGTGATTTCAGGTCGGAGGATCATTATATCATTATCACTATGAGAATTTCTAATGACACCTTGCATAATGCTCCACGTAGAATTCTCATGGTGGGTCTGTCCAGTACATTGTTCTCTAACATTTACCTATACATTGACTCAATATCTCATATATTTATGACCAATGAAATTTGGCCATCAGTTAATCCACATACTAGTCTTAATGTATCATTGTTGTTCCATTAACAATGATACTCGACTATGGACATTTAAGAGCAATGATACTAATTGTAATTATATAATCTCATGTTCAAGTCACATACTTGAAGCTATATAATTTATATCATTATTCTAAGAAATTTTATTATGCTAACATTTATATAACATAGAAAATAAAACCATATTAAAATAATTCATTTATTCAATCAAATATAATATCAAAAATGTTAAGCAATTATATCAAATAATTGGCCTCTAGGGCATAAACTCTAATAAGAACTTTGTTGTTGACTAGTTTTGGACAATCCTTTTTGAAGTGTCCATGCTGCTTACATTCAAAGCACGTGTTTGAATTTTCATTTGAGTTGGTATTTCTGAAGTTGTTGGTATTTGCTTTGAAATTCCCTCCTTGTGTCTTTGGCTTGAATATTTATTTTCTCTTGAAGTTGTTAAAGTTGTTGTTTGTCTTCATAAAGCCTTTACCATATTTTCTTTCCTTTCTTTGAATCACTCTCCTAAGTTGTCTGGATAGTAGAGCAACTTCATTGTTGTCTAGACTTAGGAGTTCTTCATTTAGTTCTTCATCGTCGCTTTCTTGGTCTACCAAAAGGGCTTTGAAAGCGATTCCTTTCTTTTTGAGATCTATGTCTGATCCGGCTTTTTTAACTAGCATGTCGACTTCATGGGCACGGAGGTTTCCAATGAGATTATCCATAGGATATGTGGTCAGATCTTGCATTTCCTTTATTGTTATAACCTTCATTTTCCATATGGATGGAAGGGCTTTAAGAATTCTTCAGTTTTTCTCATTTGTAGTGTAATCCTTTCCCAATTTCTTCAGTTCATCAATGATTTTGGAAAAAACATGTTTCCATATCAATGATCTTTTCTCCTTGTTCGAGCTTGAAGCTTTTATATTCTTAGATTAGAGCATCTTTTCTGGTTTCTTTGATATGATTGGTACTTTATAGGTTACAATCAATTTTTCCCAAATTTCTTTTGTATTTTTGCAGTTGCTAACTCTTTTGTACTCTTTTTCAATCAAAGCACTTGTTAACACTTGTTCAGCTCCTAATGCTATATTCATAGTCTCTTCTTCTTCAGTAGTGAATTCATAGATATCTCTCTCGACATCTTTTCTTCTTGAATTTTTGTTGGAACTTTCACACCTCGTTCTATGGCACACCAAATTTTAATTCTTTGTGATTTGGCATAGATTTTGAATCTGTTTTTCCAGGTGGCAAAGTTGGTACTATCAAATAGTAGAGGTCTGGACATTGATAGTCCTTCTCCACAACCAGTAGCATTATAAGCCATGGATCTACTCTTAGGTATGCCTGTATTTACTCAACAAACAAGTTAAAGAGCACCGCTTTGATACTAATTGAAAGTCCAATAATAATCTAGAAGGAGGGTTGAATAGATTATTACAGGTTTAAAAATTATATTAGGCCTTTTTGAATTTTCTTAAAATTAATTTGTAGTGTTGGGAATTAGTATGCAAGACAGTATAGAAAAATTCAATCACACAATGCACATAGATTTATCTGGTTCACAACATACACCCCTAGTATGTTGCTACGTCCAGTCTCAAGTTCTTATTTAGAACTTGAGATCCTATTACTATCAGTAATAAATACTCCTTTAACAGGTAGAGAAGCCTTTATAAAGTTTTATAGACAAACTTCCAACTTTTCATAACTACCTATCTTGGACAGCAAGCTCCCAGCTCCCTCCTCAAGCTTAGTTATACTTTCTTTTGAGTTCAGTTCTATTCTATGATCTGGTCTTGAAACAATATCCTCTTCCTTACCTCACAAGTACACTAGAGACCCAACTCCCATCTAACCTCTCTACGACTCTGGTCTTGGTCGAAGAATTGCTTATCTTTCTCACAGGTATATAAAATAAACTAACTCTACCCATTTCTTTTTACAAAGAATTATTTTGTTTCTAAAATAAGCAGATAAGATTTAGTACAGATTGATGCTTCTCAGATAAGCAAATATTAATTTATGCACAATTATAAAAGTTTAAATAACTTTTATATTTTGTATAAAAGTGCTTCTTGAAAAGTTTTTACTCAAAATGCTTCGGTATAAGCATATAAATAGTTTTAATGCAATTTTATAAAGAAATATATATTCTTTATAATAAAGAGTATTTTTCTATGGATTAAAAGAACTTGTTTCTCAGATATTCTTTAACAAGAATTATAGGAATGATTTTATGTTCCAATACTTGTATATAAATAGAATAAATCAATTTAAGCTATGATTATCAAAGAATAACAATTTAATCAGTTAAGCACAACTTGATATAACAAATATATTTGACTAACTTAGATAATATATATTAATATTTTATCTATTATGTGATTTATAAATAAAGTCACTTAGTACTATAAGGAATCGTACGGTTCGATTCCCTCACTAAAGAGGAATATCTTCATAGCCTTTCGACGTCTAAGTATGACAGAATTTATATTCTCACAGTTGATATTTATATAAATATTTTTAATAGATCACTTAGATTTTAAAATCTAGTTCGGATGATTAACTCTTTTTGGAGGAATATCTCAGTGTCATTTTGAACTATCAGGTGTATTATCTATTTTACGATATTTATATAAATAATATCAACAAAAAGTTACTTAGTACTATAAGGAATCGTACGGTTCGATTTCCTCTCTGTAGAGGAATACCTCCATAGCCTTGGGGCGTCTAAGTACAACATTTTATTTGATAAATAGAGGAAATATAGATTTATAAAATAGTGTATAACAATTTATATTCATATATCTATAAATATAAAGCAAGTAAGAAATAATTCAACTAAGTTAACTCAAATGACTTATCTCAATTACTTGGACCAATTTCCTCTTCTCAAATAATCAAAACTTTTGTACGAAGAGATATAAAGCTATAGAGAGAGTATGTAGGCAAGGAGAGTAAGCTTTTCTTTTCACTTAAATTGGCAAAAATCAAATGAATGAAAGACTCCCTATTTATAGAATTTTGAAGTCGGGGGCAAAATGGTAATTTTCAAAATTTGTTTTTCAATGAATGGATGAGATTGCTTCAATTTTATTTTAATGGTTTGGATGAAAATGAAGCACGCGGATTGCTAAAAGTAAGGGATTCAAATTTTCGTCCGTGCATATCTTTGATAACTTTAAGACAATTAATATCCTTTTCAAATTCTGTAAAAGTAGATCAATAGCAGCCAAGTCCTATCCTCACACACGGTTTGTGTGTGTGTGTGTGTATATATATATATATATATATATATATATATATATATATGCATGCAATAAAAGATTTTTTGCCTGATTTTATTTTTGAGAGTTTGAAAGAAAATAGGATCTCCTTGCCTTGATATGTTTACATGAATCAATTTATTTAACACTTGATATTTAAATTATCAAGGTCAATAAAATTAATTTGAAATAAAATTAGAAATAGTTTAAAATAATTAATTAAATTTCAAAACTATTTAATTACTTCATAATTTATTATCATCAAAATATACTAAAAAATGAGACCTGTCAATGAATAAAAGAACTTTAAATCTATTTCACACCTCAAATAATAAAACAAGAAATCAAGTGCACTATGTGCAAATAACAATAATCATTATGGAGGTGAATAATCAATAATAACTATCCATTAATCATGCTTTGAAAAATAATAACTCAAGTTAAGTTAGGAAACTTGCAATAATTGCGAATATTCAATAATAATCATAGATTTGGAATAATCAACAATAATTATCCACTAACATGCTAAAAAAATAATAACTCGAGTTTGAGTTAGGAAACTTGAAATAAATGCGAATATTCAATAATAATTATAGATGTAGAATAATCAACAATAATTATCCACTAACATGCTTGAAATATAATAACTCGAGTTTGAGTTAGGGAACTTGTTTGATCGGTTGACTATTGCTATGCAATTTAATTTAAGTTCTTTTGAAAGACCTATCATTAATAAGATCGATCGCTCAATTAGCATCACATATCTTAACTCATAATACTATTATTCCATAATAATTTATATAACATATAATAACATAATCAAATAATACCTTAACTCAATAGTAATATTTTCATCATTTGATAATATCCTATCACTTAATCGTCATAATATTTCATCATTTCTTAACATTATTAATCATTTAATAATATTTTATTCCTAAACAAGTATTATCAATAATTTAATAACATCTTACTCACCTCATAATATTATAAATCATTTAATAATATCCTATTCACTTCATGATATTATTATTCATTTAATAATATTTTAATCCTTAACAAGTATTATCGAAAGTAGTATGCAAACAAGCCAATCATATTGATGATAAAGCATATACTTTATAACAATCTTATTTCTTTATTAATAAAAGTATTCATTTATTAAAGGCTTTAATTTATCTACATGGTGTTGTTTTAATAATATGTGATAAACCCATAGTTTTAATCAATACTTTTAGAATCATGATGAGATCATGCTAATGAGATCTAAATTCTTAGATAGCTTAAAAACTAAAATGTTCCCAATCGATGGATTACTAAAAAAGGGGATTAGTGAATCCAGATAGATTGGTACATACGTTACTTACTCATTGGATGAGGATAATTAATCTCATGATCAATTGTGTGCATACACTAAAGCAAGTATGTAGCTGCTTATTGGAGAATAAGTTCACTGAACGTGGCTCGCTAAGGAATACCTAATGGAGTTTACTTACCTGTCAATAGGAATTCCTGAATGATAGTAGTACAAGTTCTCCTTAGACTTGAGATCATCATAGTATTTTGGGTATAATGAATTATACTTTGACTTATTCCTTAAGACCCTTAGGGTATATCAAAGGGTATGCTTGGGTGTAATAAGTTATATATGGAGATAATGAATGATCAATAAAGAATCTATTACTTCAAGTAAAAGAAGAGAAATGTCATATGTGATTCGATAAATGACAACCTAGGAGTCATTGGCCAAGGCAGACTGAAATTAGAAAAGATTTTATAATTTGCATTATTTGAAATTGTACATTTAAGAATCAAAATACTTATAATTAAATAAAATAAGACTTGACAGTAATTCCATGTCTTATATTTAATCGAAACATTGTATGGTGGAAAGATTAAATTATACGGTAACTATTTGAAAGTAATATGCACACAAGCCAATCATGTTTGATGATAAAGCATATACTTTGTAACAATCTTATTCATTTATTAATAAAAAGTATTAATTTATTAAAGGCTTTTAATTATCTACATGATGCTGTTTTATAATATGTGATAAACCCATAGTTTTAAGCAATGCTTTTAGAATAATGATGATGATCATTCTAATGAGATCTAAATTCTTAAAAAGCTTAAAACTAAAATAGTTCCCAATCATTGGATTACTAAATTGGGGATTAGTCAATCCGGATAAATTGGGTACATACGTTGCTTGCTTCATTGGATGAGGATGATTGATCTCATGATCATTTGTGTGTGAACACTCAAAGCAAGTATGTAGGTGCTTATTAGAGAATAAGTTCCTTTGAGCGTGGCTCGCTAAGGAATACCTAATGGAGTTTTATTTGCTGTCAATAGGAATTCTGTAGTGATAGTAGTACAAGTGATCCTTGGACTTGAGATCATCATAGTATCTTGTGTATGATGAGTTATACTTTAACTTATTCCTTAAGACCCTTAGGGTATATCAAAGGGTATGCTTGGGTATAATAAGTTGTACATGGAGATAATGTATGATCAATAAAGAATCTACCACTTCTAATAAAAGAAGAGAAATGTCCTATGTGATTCGATAAATGACAACCCAGTAGTCCTTGGCTAAGGCAGAATGAAATTAGAAAATAGTTTCTAATTTGCATTATTTGGAGTTGTGCATTTAAGGATCGAAATACATATAATTAAATAAAATAAGACTTGACAAAAATTCCATGTCTTATATTTAATTGGGACATTGTATGGTGGAAGGATTGAATTGTACGGTAACTATTTACTCAAAGGTTCTTTTATGATTAATGTTGAAATCTATATTATACGGAAAGTCGTTGATCGCATTTGGGAGGCTTATCCCTATTGTAGAATAAATATTATTTATTTAAATAAATTAATTATTTAATTTATTTATTTAAATAAGATTAGAATTGTTCTAATTGATTTATTCACAACCTAGGTTTAATATGGAGAACCTAAAGGGTCACACCATAAAAGGAAGAATAATTATTTAAGAAGTTAATGGCATAATCGTAATAATATGTTAAGTATATTTAATTTAATCTATGGTGATAGAATAAATTAAATAGCTTAATATTATTATTTAATATTTTAGAAATATTAAATATAAATTAATAAGAGGAGTCTTATTAATATTATTACAATTATTATTATTTTAATTTCTAAAAGAGTTTAGGAATTAATTTAATATAAGTACTCTCATTTATTCCTAATTGGATTAGGAAGAAAAATTAGTTAAAGGAGTTTAATTAATTATCCCTAATAAGATTAGGGAGCCTAATTAATTAAAAGAATTTAATTAATTAAATAAAACCCAATTTCTTAATTGTTAAGGAGGGTTGCCCACATCAATAAATAAGAGGAGTCTTATTATGGGTGAAGGGGGTTGTTGACTTTTACAACAAACGACATAATTCTAATTTGTTGGAGAGTACCCTTTTCTATAGAGATAGAAAACTAGGGTTTGAGCCAAATACACCATCTTCTTTAATTCTTTATTTTTCTTTGGTGGATTACCTCTAGAGGCCAAACATATGGGTGGCTAACGTTGATCAAAGGAAGGAACAAAATCCCGGTGGATTCAAGTTGAACGCGAAAGGATTTGGAGGTGAACTTGTACCTGAGGAAGCTCGATCTTCAAGGGTATGATTTTATTCTTTATCTTTTCGTTTAATTAATAATTATACATAAAGGGTGATCCGGGTATATGGTTTGAAAAATTTTAAACTCTGATTTTTACTCGCTTCCGCTTATTTTTGCAATTTGATTGCGCACATGAATATTACAAACCTAACAGTGGCATCAGAGCCAAACCTTTATGCGAATTATTAATTGTTCAGATTTGATATGTATGTTGATATGTGTTTAGAACAATTTAATTGGGCATAATTTTATTGTATAAAATTTATTTAAAAAAAAAAAAAAAAACTAATTTTTTTTTGCAATCCGTGTGATTACATGTAATATGATTCCATGTAAAATGTTTTAAGGGATTAATGCTTCTTGGCGTGAATCACATGTAAGCTGGCACGGAAATCTTTTTTTTTTTTTTTATGGATTTCGGCAGAAGCATGTTAACAAGTCTTAAAATAAAAAAATAAAAAAAAACATTAGACAATCAAGCATGGTGCATTGTAGCATATGTTTAGTACTAATATATATATATATATATATATATATATATATATATATATATATAGTATTGAACATATAACCGTGGCTTTTTGTTCCCATTTTAAAATCTGAGTGATTCATGTTTTTTTTTTTTTAAGAGAAACAAGAATGCGGAAATATTAATATATAATATATTACGAATATATATATATATATATATATATTCTTAATTATTATATAATTAAAATAAAAAGTTTATTTTAATTTTAAAATAAAAGGTTTATTTTAATATTAAAATATAAAGTTTTATTTTAATAATTTTATAATTAAAATAAAAATATTTATTTTAATTTTAAAAATTAGATTTCATGGACTATTGACCAATATGATTGGATTTTATTTTAGTTGGATGCATGAATGTATGAGTTTTATTAAATGGGGTCTGCAGACTGTCTTCTCTAATTTTTCTTAATGTAAATTCTATCTCTCTCCTATGTACTTCCCTCGATCACGATCAAGGTTTCTATTTATTTTAAATAGTTTTGTAATAGGAATAGTTAAAATTAATTTAGAAAAATTGGAAATCAAGGAGCAAGAAGCGCTTGAAGACCCGTTTGTAATAGAGCCCGGGTTTAAATGTAATAGTTATATTTAAATATTATTTCTTGCATCCCTAGGGTTTGACCTTTTGGTTCACTTGGTGGCTCTAGTGAACCAAACTAGAATAAAAGTCCATAATCAATTCGTGTAGAATATAGTATTCTATATGTGCATGCTTATACTATATATATTATATATTATGCAAACATGCTTCGCATGTTCATTAATATGACGCGTATTTTTATATATATGTAAATGCCGCTAAACAAGATGAGACAAATTAATAAAAACCCTCAATTTTTATATTAAGTCCTAAGCGTTCAAAGATATTTGGAATATCGAACGTCGCTTTAGCATGATAAAATTAATAGAGTATTAAATATTTAATATGAGTTTGTTGTGTCACCACAAGGCAAGTATTAAGTATTTAAGATGTTAATTTATCACATTTGATGCTTATAAAGAAAATTGAACAATATTGTTTTGTTGTGTCACCACAAGGATGATATTTTTCTTTTTTGAATATATGGAGTGCTAGGTTGGACTTAACTTGGATAATTTTGATTCGGATGTGCCACCACTTGATCAAAATAATCTAAGAGGCAAAATACAAGGAGTTGCATAGTTGATGTAATTGACAAAAGTTGTCTACCTATTTATTTATATATAGTTTGTTGTGTCACCACAAGGCTATATACATTTGAAATGGGATCCTTATTCTCACTAGCAAATCTTTAATTAGATTTTGCCGAACTATATAAGTGAGGGTAATATAGTTTGAAGAAAATAGTGGGAGATACCAATTTAAAACAAGACCTAATTTATTTTGGTAATTAATAATAGAATGTATGTTAAAATGTTGTTAATTACAAATTCATTTACAGAATTTTACAATGTCTTAATTACTATCACTGCGAAACATATTAGATGTTATTTAACTGGACCGTATTAAATGGATTGGTTAAGGAATATGAGAATAGATCTCATGGCTAAAAAGCTATCTTATGTCCTTAATACGTCTATCCCTGCAATGGTTGAAGACAATGCCTCTGAGGAAGAGATTGCTATTTTTAGAAAGTGGCAAAATGATGCACAGTTGGCTCAATGCATCATGCTAGATCTATGAGTAACGAAGCTTCGTCCACAAGATGAAACTATGGATGCTCCTACTATATTCCTGTACATCAAGTAGTTGATGGTGAGGAAAGTGGACCGATAGATATCGAGATATCTAAGGAGCTCTTCCGATCTAGAATGGCCAATGGCACTATAAAATGCAGATAAAAAGTTCTTAACATAATCAATTTGATTGATCAATTAGGACAACCGATTTTTGTCATGGATGGAGAGTTGAGCCAAGATTTGATCTTACACTCACTCCGGACTCCTTTCACAATTGTTGTGAATTTTTCATATGAACAAGCTAGATATCAACCTCATTGATTTGCTTAACATGTTGAAAATGTTGAGGTCACTTTCCAAACAAGAAAAACCAAGTCTTCTTTGGTAGGGGCCAAAGGATCTTTGAAAAAGAAGAACGATTCAAAGAAGGTAAATAGAAAGGCATAAACAAAGGATAATACGAACAAAACTGATACGGATAACAAAGGAGTTTGCTTCCACTACAATAAGTCTGGACCCTGAAAAGAAACTGTGAGAAGAATCTTGCAGAGGCTAACCAAAGAAGCTTAGTGAAGTTTCGGTTACAATACAGTTTTTGTTCATGATTGAAATAAATTTTTCTTTAAGTCAAGGTTCTACTTGGGTATTGGATACCGACTTTGGTTATCATAAATATAGATTTATGAAGGGACCAAGCAGAAGTAGAAAGTTAAACAGAGATAAGTAATCCTATGTGTGGAAAATGAAGCAAAGGTTGCTGCATTAGCTATAGAAACTTATAGTTTAGCACTGCCTACGGGCAAATCTATTAAGTCAATAAGTTGTTATTGTATTCCAATTCTTGTTAGAAACATTATTTCCATTTTATTGTTGGACAATGAAATCTTTGGTATTATAATTAAGAACAATTGTTGTTCTATTTATAATAATAATATTTTGTATAGAACTGGAATATTACTTAATGGATTTTGTATACTTGACTTACGTGAAAATTATTTTGCATATTGAACAAATTAGTATAAGAAAAGGAGATGATTATTCAAAGAGTTGAATGTGTGTATTTGCTGAAATACAAGTGTGAATTATTTGAAAGGTTCAAAGAATTCAAAAGTGAAACAAATTGGCAATGTATTAAGATTCTTTGATTAGATCAAGGAATAAATACTTATGCAATAAGTTTCTAGATCATCTCAAATGGTTTTCTCATAATGGACACACCCTGATACGCAATAATTGATTGATGTATCTGAATGAAAAATCGTACCTTATTGGACATGGTGCGGTCCAAAATGATTTTACCGACATTCCAGTATCCTTCTAGGATCATGTCCTAGAAATGGCTGCATATCTACGAAAGGGTAACCTCAAAATCCATCCCCAAGACTCCATAAAAGTTATGGATAGGGAGGATTCCTAATCTTAAGTATGATAAGATAAGAGGTTGTCCAACTTATGTGAAAAAGGATTTCAAAAGATAAGCTTGGGACAAGATTTGACAAGTGTAGATTTGTTGGACATCCTAAAGTAAGTTTAGGGCATGTGTTCTATAATCCTACTTAGCAAAAGGTGTTTGTTGCAAAACACGCTGCCTTCTAAGATAAAGGTGTTTATCATTGAAAGGGCTAGTGGGAGGATAATAGATCTTGAAGAGTTCAAGAACCCCAAAACACTATAAGTCAAATAAGAGGAACCTGTAGATAGACCTATTGTACCACAACCGAATCGTAAATCTGGAATAGTACCAAAGATACCTAGGAGGTATGGATTCATCATGGATGATGATGATGAGGTACACGTCATAGAAGATGATGATCTAGTTACATACGATGAGGTAAGTGTTGTAGACACTCAGAGAAATGGATTGAAGCAAGTTTCTCAAATATGGAACATTCGTTTTGATGAGGTAATCAAAAGAGTTTGATTTTATCAAAAATAAGAATGAACCTAGTGTGTACAAAAGGGTCAGTGGGAGCATCGTGACATTCCTAGTACTATATGTTGATATACTACGGATAAGGAATGACATACTAATGCTACAATCAGTAAAGATAAAGTTATCTAAACATTCCTCCATGAATGATTTGGGAAGAGTATCTTAATTGGGGATACAAATCTATATAGATAGATTTAAAAGGATCATCGACTTAACCCAAGGAACGTATATTCATTTGATGCTAAAGTCGTTTAGCATGGCAAACTCCAAGAGATGTCTCATGTTGATGAGCTATGGAGTGTATCTCTCTTTATAGTCCCCACAGACTCTTGAAAAGAGAGGTCGCATGAGTAACAATCATGTATGCAATGAAATGTACGAGACCTGATGTTGATCAGTCATATTATGGAGAAGTTCACTTTGAGTCGGTGAAAAACATCTTAAAGTGCTTAAGCAAGCACTAAGGATGTGATCATATTCATGGGTGGTTCGAATTAAAACTTGAGGGCTTTTGAGACTCAAGTTTTTAGATGCACTCAAGACGATCGAAAATCCACTTTAAGGTAAAGTGTTACCTTGAACAAGTGGTGTAGTGAATTGGAAAGGTTTCAAACAAAGAAAGAGTTCTTTGGTTTAGTGATAAAGACAAAGTATATAGCTATAAATGAAGTCGTAAGTTGATTGTTTGGATTAAAAGTTCATTACGTAACTAGGAATAGTTCCTAAGTCTCATCTTGGATCTAAACATGTGTTGTGGCACTTTCATTTGATTATTAGAATCATTGAAAGATGGGAAATCACTATAGAGATAGTGGACTCTCATGAACAACATTACATATCCATTAACTAAAGCTTATCCAACAAAGCAGGATAATAAATCACTTAGAGAAGAAGAGTATAAGATACAATGGCGATTGGCTTTTAGTGCAAGTGGGAGATTGAAAGTAATATGCACACAAGCCAATCATGTTTGATGATAAAGCATATACTTTGTAACAATCTTATTCATTTATTAATAAAAGTATTAATTTATTAAAGGCTTTTAATTATCTTCATGATCTTTGTTTTTATAATATGTGATAAACCCATAGTTTTAAGCAATGCTTTTAGAATAATGATGATGATCATTCTAATGAGATCTAAATTCTTAGAAAGCTTAAAACTAAAATAGTTCCCAATCATTGGATTACTAAATTGGGGATTAGTGAATCCGGATAGATTGGTACATACGTTCTTGCTCATTGGATGAGGATGATTGATCTCATGATCATTTGTGTGGAGACACTAAAGCAAGTATGTAGGTGCTTATTAGAGAATAAGTTCACTTCGAACGCATTGGCTCGCTAAGGAATACCTAATGGAGTTTTATTTGCCTGTCAATAGGAATTCCTGTAGTGATAGTAGTACAAGTGATCCTTGGACTTGAGATCATCATAGTATCTTGTGTATGATGAGTTATACTTTGACTTATTCCTTAAGACCCTTAGGGTATATCAAAGGGTATGCTTGGGTATAATAAGTTGTACATGGAGATAATGTATGATCAATAAAGAATCTACCACTTCTAATAAAAGAAGAGAAATGTCCTATGTGATTCGATAAATGACAACCTAGTAGTCCTTGGTTAAGAGAATGAAATTAGAAAGGAGTTTCTAATTTGCATTATTTGAGTTGTGCATTTAAGGATCGAAATACATATAATTAAATAAAATAAGACTTGACAGTGAAATTCCATGTCTTATATTTAATTGGGACATTGTATGGTGGAAGGATTGAATTATCACTGTAACTATTTACTCAAAGGTTCTTTTATGATTAATGTTGAAATCTATATTATCACGGAAAGTCGTTGATCGCTAGGAGGCTTATCCCTATTGTAGAATAAATATTATTTATTTAAATAAATTAATTATTTAATTTATTTATTTAAATAAGATTAGAATTGTTCTAATTGATTTATTCACACTTAGGTTTAATATGGAGAACCTAAAGGGTCACACCATAAAAGGAAGAATAATTATTTAAGAAGTTAATGGCATAATCGTAATAATATGTTAAGTATATTTAATTTAATCTATGGTGATAGAATAAATTAAATAGCTTAATATTTATTATTTAATATTTTAGAAATATTAAATATAAATTAATAAGAGGAGTCTTATTAATATTATTACAATTATTATTATTTTAATTTCTAAAAGAGTTTAGGAATTAATTTAATATAAGTACTCTCATTTATTCCTAATTAGATTAGGAAGGAAAATTAGTTAAAGGAGTTTAATTAATTATCCCTAATAAGATTAGGGAGTCTAATTAATTAAAAGAATTTAATTAATTAAATAAAACCCAATTTCTTAATTGTTAAGGAGGGTTGCCCACATCAATAAATAAGAGGAGTCTTATTATGGGTGAAGGGGGTTGTTGACTTTTACAACAAACGACATAATTCTAATTTGTTGGAGAGTACCCTTTTCTATAGAGATAGAAAACTAGGGTTTGAGCCAAATACACCATCTTCTTTAATTCTTTATTTTCTTTGGTGGATCACCTCCAGAGGCCAAACATATGGGTGGCTAACGTTGATCAAAGGAAGGAACAAAATCCGGTGGATTCAAGTTGAACGAAAGGATTTGGAGGTGAACTTGTACCGAGGAAGCTTCGATCTTCAAGGGTATGATTTTATTCTTTATCTTTTCGTTTAATTAATAATTATGCATAAAGGGTGATCCGGGTATATGGTTTGAAAAATTTTAAACTCTGATTTTTATTCGCTTCCGCTTATTTTTGCAATTTGATTGCGTACATGAATATTACAAACCTAACACTATTTACTCAAAGGTTCTTTTATAATTAATGTTGAAATTTATATTATCTGGAAAGTCATTGATCGCTAAGGATGCTTATCCTTATTGTAGAATAAATGTTATTTATTTAAATAAATTAATAGTTTAATTTATTTATTTAAATAAGATTAGAATTGTTCTAATTGATTTATTCACAACCGATTTAATATGTTGAACCTAAAGGGTCACACCATAAAAGGAAAAATATTTATTTAAGAAGTAAATGGCATAATCGTAATAATAAGTTCAATGTATTTAATTTAATCTATGATGATAGAATAAATTACATAGCTTAATATTTGTTATTTAATATTTTGGAAATATTAAATATAAATTAGTAAGAGGAGTCTTATTATTAATATTACTGTTATTATTATTTAATTCCTAAAGGAGTTTGGGAATTAATTAATAAAAGGTACTCTCGTATATTCCTAATAAGAGTAGGAGGTTAATTAATCAAAAGAGTTTAATTAATTATTCCTAATAAGATTAGGAGCCTAATTAATTAAAATAAAACCTAATTCCTTAATTGTTAAGGAGGGTTACCTACATCTATAAATAAGAGAAGTCTTATTATTGGTGTGGGTTGATACTTTCACAATGCACGTGAATGACAATTCTAAGAGTTGGGATAGTACACATTTTCTATAGAGATAGAAAAACTAGGGTTTTGCCAAACACACATCTTCTTGAATATTTGTTCTTCTTTGGTGGATCACCTCTAGAGGCCAAATACTTGGGTGGCTAACGTTAATAAAAGGAAGGAATCAAACCCGGTGGAATCAAGTTGAACGTGAAAAAGAATTGGAGGTGAACTCGTACCTGAGGAAGCTAGTTTCCACAAGGGTATGAATTTGATCTCCTTCTCCTTTCTATTGATTGATAATTATTCATAAAGTATGATCATGGTGATAAGTTTGTATGAAAATTTTAAATTCCTATTTTATCGCGCTATCGCACCTTTTATGTAATTTGATTGCATGATCGCGCTATATACAAACCTAACAGTTGTATCAGAGACTAACTTTGTGCTAATTATTGATATTGATTATTCCATGTATGTATGGGTATGTGATTGGATCAAATTTTTTGGGCAAAAAGTTTTCTCGTTTCTATCTGCTGACGCTATGCGACAAATTTACTTGCCTCTAGTTCATTCATTCGAGCGCATTTTGCGCCATAACTGGGAAAAAGGTTTTCTGGGCTAGCAGCGTAGTTGCGTTGTATCGCAGTGTATTCAGGGCGCAGCTGCGTCTGACACCAGATTCTATTTTTTTAATTTTAATATATTTTTTAATTAAGATAAAATGTTTAATTTGAATTGGAATATGATTTAATAAAAGTTTTATATTAACTTGGAATTGGATTCCACGTTCGTTTGAATAAAAGAATTTATTCAAAAAGTTTTATATTTACTTGGAATTGAATTTCACGTTCGTTTGAATAAAAGTGTTTATTCAAAAGTTTTATATTAACTTGAAATTGAATTCTACGTTCGTTTGAATAAAAGAGTTTATTCACATATGGAATAGGATTCCATGTTTCCTAGAATAAAGATGTTTATTCACATATGGAATAGGATTCCATGTTTCCTAAAATTAAAGATGTTTAATTTTTGATAAGGAATATGATCATTTAACATATTTTATTTTTTCAAAGAATTTTAAGTTAAAATAAAGGAGTTTATTTTGTACTCGAAATTGAATTCCTTGTTGATTAAAATAAATGAGTTTATTTTGATTTGGAATTTGATTAAAATAAAGAGTTTATTTTTATTCAAAATTGGATAAAATAAAATAAAGAAATTTATTATGATTTAAATTTTGATTAAAATAAAGGAGTTTATTTTATCTCAAAATTGGATCTTTAATAAATTTGAAATTGCTCATTAAATTAACATCGATGCATATATGGAATGGATTTATTATTCATGAGATGAATTTTATTTATTGATACATATGATGATGTGTATGATAATAAATGGGATTGATTATGGACTATTAACCAATGTGATTGGATTTTATTTTAGTTGGATGCATGAATGTATGAGTTTTATTAAATGGGGTCTGTGTACCTCGTCTTCTCTAATTTTTTCTTAATGTAAATTCTATCTCCCTCCTATGTACTTCTCCTTTACTGTTGATCAAGATTTCTATTTATTAAATAGTTTTGTAATAGGAGTAATTAGAATTAATTTTGAAGAATTGGAGATCAAGGAGCAAGAATCGCATGAAGACCCGTTTGAAATAGAGCTCAGGTTTAAATGTAATAGTAATATTTAAATTTAATTCTTGCACCCTAGGCTTGACCTCTTGGTTCACTTGGTGGCTCTAGTGAACCAAACTAGAATAAAGTCCATAATCAATCCAGGTAGAATATAGTATTCTATATGCATGCTTATACTATATATATTATATATTATGCAACATGCTTCACATGTAAAATAATATGACGCGTATTTTATATATATATATATATATATATATATATGTGTGTGTGTGTGTGTGTGTGTGTGTGTGTGTGTGCATGCACATTAAACAAGATGAGACAAATAACAAAAACCCCTCAAAGAAATTATATTAAGTTGTAACGTTAAAGATATTTGGAATATTGAACGTCACCTTCTAGCATGGTAAAACAATAGAGTATAAAATATTTAATATGAGTTTGTTGTGCACACACAAGGCAAATATTAAATATTTAAGATGTTGTTTTATCAAATTTAATGCTTATAAATAGACTGAACATTTTAGTGTTTATGCCCTATAGGCCAATTATTTGATATAATTGCTTAACATTTTGATATTATATTTGATTGAATAAATGAATTATTTTATTATGGTTTTATTTACTACGTTATATAAATGTTGGCATAATATAAGTCCTTAGAATAATGATACAAATTATATAGCTTCAAGTATGTGACTTGAACATGAGATTATATAATTACAATTAGTATCATTGCTCTTAAATGTCCCTAGTCCAGTATCATTGTTAATGTGACAACAATGATACATTGAGACTAGTATGTGGATTGACTGATGACAAAATCTCATAGGTCATAAATATATGAGATATTGAGTCAATGCATAGGTACATGTTAGAGAATGATGTACTGGACAGACCCACCATGAGAATTCTACGTGGAGCATTATGCAAAGTGTCATTAGCGATTCTCATAGTGACAATGATGTAATGATCCTTCGACCTGAAATCACTATATTACTACACGAGAATTTATGTACTTTGATATCATCAAAAGTCACCTTTAATAGGGTGGACAATAAAGGTGATTATTGGGTATATTATGAATCGTGTGAGGAATATGAGTGATCTAGATAGAATTTAACCCTCCTATATATTAGGGGTGATATCCGTAGGCCTCTTGATTGAGTAGGAATATGAAATGCATGGCCATGCTCAAATACTAATTTGTTTCATATAGTCTACTCATTGATCAAGAAAACTCAGATTAAATTATGAAGAGTATGACACATTCCATGACTCGAGTTTAATCTAGGATGTCAAGGTTAAAATGATTAAATTACATTGAAACATTGGTCACGAAAAGGTTGCATCGAATCATCGATCTTATTATTACTTGTGCAGCAGTGATGCATTACTAGATGTCGCTCACTGTTTATAATTTTATAATATGATTTTAAGATTATTGCCAACGTAATAATTACCTATAGGGTCACACACTTAGAACGTGATTAAAGGGGAATTAATTTAAATTTTAAGATTTAAATATGTTAATATGATTGATAATATTTAAATTACGAATTTAAATTAATAGGATAATTTTTATATATGTATATTAATTAATTAAGACTTAATTAATATATAATATATATATAATTCGGATTGTACTAGAATTAGGTTTTGATTAATTCCTTTTGACTGATATATATATGATATATCAGCCACTTTAGGGAATAATCAAAAACCAAAACCCTAGCCTCTCTTAGAGAGAGACTAGAGAGAAAAGCTTCAGAAAAATCCCGATCCTTTGTGGCTAGTACCGCGATTCTTTTACAGCAGATCGTGTGACGGTTCGCGAGATGTTCGTGTGGATACCGTAAAGGCGCAATTCATTTGGATTGCGTTGAAGATTCGATCGTATCAATTATAGCTTCTATAATCGGTATAAATTTTCAACCACTGAATTAATATATTTTTCGCATGGATCCTATTTTAGGGTTTTGAAATTGTATTTAAAATTTTTATATTCCGCTGCATTTTTGTGCTGAAAACCCTACAGAACAATACTGTTTTATTGTGCACACACAAGGACAATGTTTTTCTTTTGAATATATAGAAGTGCTAGGTATGACTTAACTTAGATCGTTTTAGTTCGGATGTGCACACACTTGACCATTATGATCTAAGAGGCAAAATTCAAGGAGTTACATAGTTGATGTAATTGACAAGAGTTGTCTACCTATTTATTTATATATTGTTGGTTGTGCACACATAATGTTATATACATTTGAAATGAGATCCTTATTCTCACTAGCATATCTTTAATTAGATATTGTCGAACTATATATATTGAGGGTAATATAGTTTGAAGAAAATAGTGGGAGATACCAATTTAAAATAAGGCCTAATTTATTTTGGTAATTAATAATAGAATGTATGCTAAAATGTTGTTAATTACAAATTCATTTATAAAATTTTACAATGTCTAAGTTACTATCATTGCGGAGAATATTAGATGCTAATTAATCAGACCAAATTAAACGGATTGGTTAAGAAATTTGAGAATAGTTCTCACCACTGAAAAGCTATCTTATGTACTTAATATGCATATCCCTGCAATGGTTGCACATAATACCTCTGAGGAAGAGATTGCTACTTTTAGAAAGTGGCAAGATGATGCATAGTTGGATCAATGCATCATGCTCGCATCCATGACTAACGAGCTTCAGCGTTAGCATGAAACTATGGATGCTCCTACTATACTCATGCACTTGAAGTAGTTGATGGTGAGGAAAGTAGGACTGATAGATATTAGATATCTAAGGAGCTCTTCCGATCTAGAATGACCGATGACACTACAGTAGAGATAAAAGTCCTTAACATTATCAATTTGATTGAATAATTAGGGCAATGGGTTTTTTCATGGATGGAGAGTTGAGCCAAGATTTGATTTTGCAGTCACTCCTGGACTCCTTCTCACAATTGTTGTGAATTTTTCATATGAATAAGCTAGATATCAGCTTCGCTGATTTTCTTAACATATTAAAAATGCTGAGAGTCACTTTCCAACCAAGAAAGACCAAGTCTTACTGGTTGGGGCCAAATGATCTTATGAAAAGAAGAACGATAGAAAGAAGGTAAATAGAAAAGGCAAAAAAATAAAGGATAATACGAACAAAACTGATACGAATAACAAAGGAGTTTGCTTCCACTACAATAAGCCAAGACACTGGAAAGAAGACTTCAAGAAGTATCTTGCAGAGTCTAACCAGAAAATGCTTAATGAAGCTTCGATTACAAATATAGTTTCGCTTATGATTGAAATAAAATTTATTTTAAGTCAAGGTTCTACTTAGGTATTGGATACCGACTTTGGTTCTCATAAATATAGATTTATGAAGGGACCAAGCAGAAGTAGAACACTAAACAACGGATAAGTAATCCTATGTGTGGGAAATGAAGCAAATGTTACTGCATTAGCCATTGGAACTTATAGTTTAGCATTTCCCGCAGGCAAGTTTATTAAGTCAATAAGTTGTTATTGTATTTAAGTTCTCGTTAAAACATTTTTTCCATTTTGTTGTTGGACAACAAAATTTTTGTTATTATATTTAAGAACAATTGTTGTTCTATGTATAATAATAATGTTTTGTATAAAATTGGAATATTACTTAATGCACTTTGTATACTTGATTTACATGAAGATAATTTTGAAAAATTAAACAAATTATTATGAAAAGGAGATGATCTTTCAAAGAGTTAAATAGAAGTGTGAATTATTTGAAAGGTTCAAAGAATTCAGAAGTGAACTAATTGAAAAGTATTAGAATTCTTTGATCAGATTGAGGAAGGAATACTTGTGCGATAAGTTTTTAGATTATCTCAAATAGTTTTCTCACAATGATTGCCTCATGATATGCAAATAAATAATTGATGTATCTGAAAGGAAAAATCGTACCTTGTTGAAAATGGCGCGGTCTATAATGATTTTATCGACATTCTAGTATCCTTCTGGGGTAATACTTTAGAAATAGCCGCAACTCTATGAAAAAGGTAACCTCAAAATCTGGCCCTAAGACTCCATTAGAGTTATGAACATGGAGGATTCCTAATCTTAAGTATGTTAAGATAAAGGGTAATCCAACTTATGTGAAAAGGTTTCAAAGGATAAGCTTGGGATAAGATTTGACAAGTAAAGATTTGTGGGACATCCTAAAGTAAGCTTAGGGTATATATTCTATAATCCTACTTAGCAAAATGTGTTTGTTGTGAAACATGTTACCTTCTAAGATAAAGGTTTTATCATTGAATGGGCTAGTGGGAGGATAATAGATCATGAAGAGTTCAAGAATTACAAAGAACTATAAGTCAAATAATGGGAACCTGTAGATAGGCCTATTGTACCACAACTGAATTATAAATCTAGAATAGTACTGAAGATACCAAGAAGGTATGGATTCATCATAGAGGATGATGATGAGGTAAGCATCATAGAAGATGATGATCCAATTAAATACGATGAGGTAAGAGTTGTAGACACTCATAAAAATGAATTGAAGCATGCTTCTCAAAAATGGAACATTCAATTTGATGAGATAATCAAAAGAGTTTGATTTTGTCAAAAACAAGAATGAAACTAGTGTGTACAAAAGGGTCAGTGGGAGCATCGAGACATTCGTAGTATTATATGTTGATATACTACGAATAAAGAATGACATACTAATCCTACAATCAGTAAAGATAAAGTTGTCTAAACATTCCTCCGTGAATGATTTGGGAAGAGTATCTTAATTGGGGATACAAATCTATATAGATAGATTTAAAAGGATGCTTGGCTCAACCCAAGGAACGTATATTCATTTGATGCTAAAGTTTTTTAGCATGGAAAACTCCAAGAGATGTCTCATGTTGATGAGCCCTGGAGTGAATCTCTCTTAATAGTTTCCATAGGCTCCTAAAAGAGAGATCACATGAGTAACTATCATGTATGTAATGAAATGTACGAGACCTGATGATGATCGGTCATATTTTGGAGAAGATCACTGTAAGATAGTGAAAACATATTAAAGTACATAACCGGTACTAAGGATGTAATCATATTTATGGTGGGTCTGAATTAAAACTAGAGGGCTTAACAAACTCAAGTTTTTCAGACTGACCAAGACGACAATAAATCCACCCACTTTAGGGTAAGGTGTTACCATAAACGGTGGTGCAGTGAATTGGAAAGATTCTAAACAATTAAAAGTTACTGGTTTAGTGATAAAGATAAAGTATATAGCTGTAAATGAAGCTACAAGTTGATTGTTTAAATGAAAAGTTCATTACAGAACTAGGAATAGTTCCTAAATCTCATCTTGGATCTAAACATGTGTTGCGACATTTTCATTTGATTAGAGGAATCATTGAAATATGGGAAATCAGTATAGAGATAGTGGACTCCTAAGAACAACATTACATATCCATTTACTGATGCTTATCCAATAGCAGGATGATCGTCACTTAGAGAATAAGGGTATGAGATACCATGACGATTGGCTTTAGTGCAAGTGGGAGATTGAAAGTAGTATGCACACAAGCCAATCATGTTGATGATAAAGCATATACTTTGTAATAATCTTATTCGTTTATTAATAAAAGAATTCATTTACTAAAGCCTTTAATTTATCTATATGGTGTTGTTTTAATAATATGTGATAAACCCATAGTTTTAAGCAATGCTTTTAGAATCATGATAAGATCATGCTATTGAGATCTAAATTCTTAGATAGCTTAAAAACTAAAATGTTCCCAATCGATGGATTACTAAAAAGGAGATTAGTGAATCCGGATAGATTGGTACATACGTTGCTTGCTCATTGGATGAGGATGATTGATCTCATGATCATTTGTGTGCAGACACTAAAGCAAGTATGTAGGTGCTTATTGGAGAATAAGTTCACTGAACTTGGCTCGCTAAGGAATACCTAATAGAGTTTTACTTGCCTGTCAATAGGAATTCCTGAAGTGATAGTAGTACAAGTGATTTTTAGACTTAAGATTATCATAAAATCTTGTGTATAATGAATTATAATTTGACTTATTCCTTAAGACCCTTAGGATATATCAAAGGGTATGCCTGGGTGTAATAAGTTATAAATGGAGATAATGAATGATCAATAAAGAATCTACTATTAGGTTTGTAATATTCATGAACACAATCAAATGACATCAAAGTAAAGCAGAAGCGTAAAAATAGAGTTTTAAAATTTTATAAACCAATTACCCGGATCATCCTTTATGCACAATTATTAATTAGATGGAAAGAGATGAAGATAATATTCATACCCTTGTAGAAACTAGCTTCCTCAAGTACGAGTTCACCTCCAATTCCTTTTCACGTTCAACTTGAATCCACCGGGTTTGATTCCTTTTTTTGATCATTGTTAGCCACCCAAGTGTTTGGCCTCTAGAGGTGATCGACCAAGGAAGAACAAGTATTCAAGAAGATGGGTGTTTGACAAAACCATAATTCTATCTCTATAGAATATTATGTGTAGTCTCCCAACTCTTGGAATTGCGTCTACTGATATCTAGCATAAGACTCCTCTTATATAGATATTAGTCAACCCTTCTAAACTAATTAGAAATAGGGTTTTATTTAATTATTTAAATTCCTTTAATTAATTAAGCTCCTAATCTTATTAGGGATAATTAATTAAACTCTTTTAATCAATTTGTCTCGTAATCTTATTAGGAATAAATGAGAGTACTTATATTAAATTATTTCCCAAACTTCTTTAGAAATTAAAATAATAATAATTGTAATAATATTAATAAGACTCCTCTTATTAATTTATATTTAATATTTCCAAAATATTAAATAATAAATATTAAGCTATTTAATTTATTCTATCACCGTAGATTAAATTAAATAAATTTAATATATTATTACGATTATGCCATTAACTTTATAAATAATTATTCTTCCTTTTATGGTGTGACCCTTTAGGTTCTCCATATTAAACTAAATAAATCAATTAGAACAACTCTAATCTTATTTAAATAAATAAATTAAACTAATAATGTATTTAAATAAATAATATTTATTCTAAAATAAAAATAAGCATCCTTAGCGATCAACGACTTTATAGATAATATAGATTTTGACATTAATCATAAAAGAACCCTTGAGTAAATAGTTACCATACAATTCAATCCTTCCACCATACAATGTCCCAATTAAATATAAGACATGGACTTACTGTCAAGTCTTATTTTATTTAATTATATATATTTCGATTCTCAAATGCACAACTCCAAATAATGCAAATTAGAAACTTCTTTCTAATTTCATTCTGCTTTGGCCAAGAACTACTAGGTTGTCATTATCAAATCACATAGGACATTTCTTTTCTTTTACTAGAAGCGGTATATTCTTTATTGATAATACATTATCTCCATGCACAACTTATTATACCCAAGCATACCCTTTGATATACCCTAAGGGTCTTAAGGAATATGTTAAAGTATAACTCATCATACACAAGATACTATGATGATCTCAAGTCCAAGGATCAGTTGTACTACTATCATTACACGAATTCTTATTGAAAGACAAGTAAAACTCCATTATGTATTCCTTAGCGAGCCACGTTAAGTGTACTTATTCTCCAATAATCACCTACATACTTGCTTTAATGTTTCTACACAAAGTATCATGAGATTAATCATCCTCGTCTAATGAGCAAGCAATATATGTACCAATCTATCCGAATTCACTAATCCCCTTTTTAGTAATCCATCGATTGAGAACAATTTTAGTTTGTGAGCTATCTAAGAGTTTAGATCTCATTAGCATGATCATCATCATGATTGTAAAAGCATTGCTCAATACTATGGGTTTATCACATATTATAAAATAACACAATGTAGATAAGTTAAAAGCCTTTAATTAAATAATTCTTTTATTAATAAATGAATAAGATTGTTACAAAGTATATGCTTTATCATCAAACATGATTGGCTTGTGTGCATACTACTTTCAATCTCCCACTTGCACTAAAACAAATCGCTATGGTATCTCATACCCTTCTTCTTTAAGTGACGATTATCTTGTTGTTGGATAAGTTTTAGTTAATGGATATGCAATATTGTTCTTGAGAGTCCACTATCTCTATAGTGACTTCTTCTCTTTCAATAATTCTTTAATCAAATGAAAGTGATGCAACACATGTTTAGATCCAAGATGGGACTTAGGAACTATTCCTAGTTCTTTTATGAACTTTTCATCCAAACAATCAACTTACAGCTTCATTTACAGCTATATACTTTGTCTTTATCACTAAACCAGAAACTCTTTGCTGTTTGGAACTTTTCCTATTCACTGCACCATCGTTCAAGGTAACTCTTTACTCTAAAGTGGATTTGTTGTCGTCTTGGTCAGTCTAAAAAAATATGAGTCTGTTAAGCCCTCCAATTTTAATTCAAACCCACCTTGAATATGATCACGTCCTTAGTGCCGGTTAAATAATTTAAGATGTTTTCACCGTCTTACATTGATCTTCTCCAGAATAAGACCGATCAACATCAGTTCTCGTACACTTCATTGTATACATGATATTTACTCATGCGATCTTTCTTTTAAGGAGTCTATGGGGACTATTAAGAGAGACGCACTCCAGGGCTCATCAACATGAGACATCTCTTGGAGTTTGTCATGCTAAAAAACTTTAGCATCAAATGAATATATGTTCATTGGGTTAAGCCAAGCATCCTTTTAAATCTATCTATATAGATTTTTATACCCAATTAAGATACTCTTCCCAAATCATTCATGGAGGAATATTTAGACAACTTTATCTTTACTGATTGTAGCATTGATACGTCATTTCTTATCCGTAGTATATCAACATATAATACTAGGAATGTCACGACGCTCCCACTAACCCTTTTGCACACACTAGGTTCATTCTTATTTTTGATAAAATCAAACTCTTTTGATTGTCTCATCAAAACGAATGTTCCATTTTTGGGAAGCTTGCTTCAATCCTTTTCTCTGAGTGTCTACAACTCTTAGCCTCATCGTATGTAACTGAATCATCATCTTCTGTGATGAGTACCTCATCATCATCCTCCATGATGAATCCATACCTCTTAGGTATCTTCGATACTATTCTAGATTTACGATTCAGTTGTGGTACAATAGGTCTATCTACAGGTACCTCTTATTTGACTTATTATGCTTTTTGGTTCTTGAACTTTTCAAGATTCTATTATCCTCCCACTAGCCTCTTCAATGATAAACACTTTTATCTTAGAAGGCATCTTGTTTCACAACAAACACCTTTAGCTAAGTAGGATTATAAAAAATATACCCTAAACTTACTTTAGGATGTCCCACAAATCGACACTTGTTAAATCTTATCCCAAGCTTATCCTTTGAAACCTTTTCATATAAGCTGGACAACCCCTTATCTTAACATACTTGAGATTAGGAATCCTCCCTATCTATAACTCTTATGTAGTCTTGGGGCCGGATTTTGAGGTTACCTTTTTCGTAGATATGCATCCATTTCTAGAGTATTACCCTAGAAGGATACTAGAATATCGGTAAAAATCATTATGGACCGCACTATGTCCAACAAGGTATAATTTTTCCTTTTAGATTAACCAATCAATTATTGCATATCAAGAGGCATCCATTATGAGAAAACCATTTAAGATGATCTAGAAACTCATTGCACAAGTATTCCTTCCTCGATCTAATCAAAGAATCTTAATAATTTGCCAATTTGTTTCACTTCTGAATTATTTGAACCTTTCAAATGATTCAGACATATATTTCATCAAATACAAACATTCAACTCTTTGAATGATCATCTTCTTTTCTTATACTAGTTTGTTCAATTTGCAAAATAATTTTTTATGTAAATCATGTATACAAAGTCCATTAAGTAATATTTTAGTTTTATACAAAATATTATTATTATAAATAGAACTATAATTTTTCTTAAATATAATACTAAAAAATTTGTTGTCCATCAACAAAATAAAAATAATGTTTTAACGAGAACTGAAATATAATAACAACTTATTGACTTAATAGAGTTTCCTGTAGGCAATGCTAAACTATAAGTTCCTATAGCTAATGTAACAACCTTTGATTCATTTTCCACACATAAGATTACTTATCCCTTCTTTAGCTTTTTACTTCAACTTGGTCCCTCCATAAATCTATATTTATGAGAACTAAAGCCGTTATCCAATACCCAAGTAAAAACTTAACTTATCGAAAGTTTTATTTCAATTATGAAAAAACTTGTATCTATAACCGAAGCTTCATTAAGCTTCTTCTGTTTAGCCTCTGCAAGATATTTCTCGTAGTTTCTTTTCTAGTGTCTAGGCTTATTGCTATGGAAGCAAACTCCTTTGCTATCCATATCAGTTTTGTTCTTATTATCCTTTGTTTTTGCCTTTCTATTTACCTTTTTTGAATCGTTCTTCTTTTCAGAAGATCCTTTGACCCCTACTAGTAAGACTTGGTCTTTCTTGGTTGAAAAGTGACTCTCAGCATTTTCAACATGTTAAGAAAATCAGCGAAGCTGATATCTAGCTTGTTTATACGAAAAATTCACAACAATTGTGAGAAGAAGTCCGGGAGTGACTACAAGACCATATCTTGGCTCAACTCTCCATCCACGACTAAACCTATTGTCCTAATTTTCCAATCAAATTAATCATGTTTAGGACATGTGTCAGTACTGTAGTGTCATTGGTCATTTTAGATTGGAAGAACTCCTTAGATATCTGATACATATTAGTCCTACTTTCCTCACCATCAACTACTTGACGTGCAGGAGTATAGTAGGAGCATCCGTAGTTTTATGCTGACACTGAAGCTCGTTACTCATGGATGCGAGCATGATGCATTGAGCCAAAAGTGCATCATCTTGCCACTTTTTAAAAGTAGCAATGTCTTCCTCAGAGGCATTGTCTGCAACCATTGCAGGGATAGGCATATGAAGGACATAAGATAGCTTTTCAGCCATGAGAACTATTCTTAAATTCCTTAACCAATTCGTTTAATTCGGTTAGGTTAATTAACATCTAATATGCTTCGCAGTGATAGTAATTTAAACATTATAAAATTCTTTAAATAAATTTGTAATTAACACCATTTTATCATACATTCTTTTATTAATTAATTACCAAGATAAATTAGGTCTTGTTTTAAATTGGTATCTCCCACTATTTTCTTCAAACTATATTACCCTCACTTATATAGTTCGACAAAATCTAATTAAAGATTTTCTAGTGAGAATAATATCCCATTTCAAATGTATATAGCTTTGTGGTGACACAACAAACTATATATAAATAAATAGGTACACAACTCTTGTCAATTACATCATCATATAACTCCTTTTATTTTGCCTCTTAGATTATTTTGATCAAGTAGTGGCACATCCGAATCAAAATTATCCTTGTTAAGTCCAACCTAACACTACATATATTCAAAAAGAAAAATATTGTCCTTGTGGTGACACAACAAAAAACATTTTTCAATTTATTTATAAGCATCAAATGTGATAAAATTAACATCTCAAAAAATTAAGATAATTGTTGTGGTAACACAACAAACTTATAATAATTAATTGATACTCTATTATTTTTATCATACTAGAAGGCGACGTTCGATATTCCAAATATCTTTGAACGCTTAGGACTTAATATAAAATCTTTGAGGGGTTTGTTATTATTTGTCTCATCTTGTTTAGCGCGCATGCACATATATATAAAATATGCGTCATATTAATTAACATGCGAAGAGTGTTTGCATAAGATATATATATATATATATATATATATATATAGTATAAGCATGCACATATAGAATACTATATTATACCTAGATTGATTATTGACTAATTTATTCAACTTTGGTTCACTAGAACCACCAAGTGAACCAAAAGGTCAAACTTAGGGTACAAGAATTAAATTTAAATATAACTATTACATTTAAATCTCGGGCTCCATTACAAACGGGTCTTCAAGCGCTCCTTACTCCTTGATCTCCAATTCTTCAAAATTAATTCTAACTATTACTAATACAAAACTATTTAAAATAAATAGAAACCCCTATCAGCAGTAAATGGGAAATAAATAGGAGAGAGATAAAATGTACATTAAGAAAAAAAATTAGAGAAGACGAGGTACGCAGACCCCATTTAATAAAACTCATACATTCATGCATCCAACTAAAATAAAATCCAATCACATTGGTCAATTGTGACGCCCCCAAAATAGGTATACATCACCCATTCTGAGTCGCCAAATACATGGTATAAAATTAAATTACAAACTTCATTTATGCAATACGACAAAAGCGTAGCTGAGAGTTTTTACATGAATATTGTCTCATAGACAATATCCAAACTCAAATGGAGTCCTCATTACATTTATTATCACACTATTTCATATAATAGTGAGGACTACTGTGACGCCCCCAAAATAGGTATACATCACCCATCTTGAGTTGGCAAATACATGGTAAAATATTCAAATACAACTTAATTATACAACAGTCGTGTAAAATACGACAAAACATAATCTAAGAGTTTTAATAAGAATAATGTCATCTAGACAATATCCACACTCAATGGAGTCTTCATTGTATTTATTGTCACACTATTTAACAGAATAGTGAGGACTACTAATGATATCATCTGGACCATCACTTTGTTCCTCGACTAGTCCCGGCTACGTTCTCATTTCCTGAAGAGAACAGTGAAAGAAATGGTGAGCTCAACTAGCCCAGTAAGAAATATTATGACTAAGATAATGCAGAATAAATTATCATTAGTCTTCAACAATGTTAAACTGATAAAATACAATAGACATCAAGTTTAACTGCAGCGGAATAAGTAATCCATTAGAAGAGTCAAGTAGAGCATGATATCTACTATCTTCTATGATTTAAAATGTTTTCATCAATTTTATATCATTTGAGACTCGACTTACTAAATAAACCACATCATCGAGTCATCCTCACATACTACGGGCCAAGGATATTCATTAAATCATCAATGGTCATGACTATCTTTGAATAATCCTCGGTCATAATCATATCAAAATTGTCCATCAATGCACTACAGAGCTCACGAGGACTTTTACCACATCATTTATAACATTATAGGTCATGATTATACCGAATAATCCCTGGTCATAATCATACCAAGTCCATCTATGCACGTAAGCCAAAGGTGACTTTCATCACAATATAAGCACGAGGATGATGACAATGACATAATAATTCAATAAAACAAGTTCAAGAATAAATTTTAAAGATTTATAAGTTAATTTATCTTGAAATCAATTACGTCCAAATTGTTAACATGATACTTCTTTGTGGAGTAAAATTCAAGAATGCTCAGAAGAATATTTCCATGAAAAGATACCGGATGAAGCGCACATATCCAAGATATTCTACTAATTTCATGGAGTATAGAAGCCAAAACTTTAACCAAATGAGTATCATAGAATATATGAAACTACAAATGGATTTTCACCCGCCATGCGGTAATCCACGTAGACATATCATTTCCACAATTTAATAAGGAATGAATACGAAGGATCATTCACCATGCATGTGATAATCCACATAGACAGGTTATTCCAACAGAATAATAAAGAATGGAACTAGGTCTAGCGTAATCTGCACAGACAGGATATTCCAACAGAATAATAAAGAATGAAATAACAAGGAATTCACCATGCATGCGATAGACCACACACGACAAAAGTTATTCCAATGTAATAATAAAGAATGGAACCAGTCAGCGCGTAATCCGCATTGCATGGATATTCCAATGTAATAATAAAGAATGGAATAACAACGAATTCACCATGCATGCGATAGACCACACAGACAGGTTATTCCAACAAAATAATAAAGAATGGAACCAGGTCTAGCGTAATCCGCACAAACAGGATATTCCAATAGAATAATAAAGAATGGAATAACAGAAGAATTTCACCATGTATGCGGTACTTCACATAGACAGGTTATTCCAACATAATAATAAAGAATGGAATAACAGAAGAATTTTACCATGTATGTTGTACTTCACATAGACAGATTATTCCAACATAATAATAAAGAATGGAATAACAGAAGCTCTCTTCATGAATATGAAAGAAATAATACCCCTTACCTTTAGAAAGAAACTGCATACTAGAGTAGAGAGGTAACATATTTCTCTTCTTTTTTCTCTCTATAATTTCAATCTATAATAATTGCTCTATAGATTTAGTGAATTGGTGAGAAATAGAGGAAGAATGAGCTTCTATTTATAGGAAAATATAGTTTCGATAATTGCACGTTTTGGGGCTCGAAATATTACAGTACAATACTTTCAACTTTTCTTTTATTTTTAATTTTGTCCTGTAAGTATTATCAAACTTGCACCACCTCCCCTAATAGTAAATAATGTGAATCAATAGTTCAATCACGTGAATCAATAGTTATAATCATGTGAAAATACGAATTACAGTATAGTACCTCCATCTACACCTCCATTTTTAACTTAGTCATGCAAGTATTATCAATCTTGCACCAACTCCCCTAATAGTACAAGAATGTGAATCAATAGTACACACATGTGAACAAATAGTTATAATCATGTGAATTAATAGCAATTAATTGCTCATTTATTCGATTAATTACCCGACTGGTCAGTATAACTTCCAGACATCAATTAATATCAAAATAAATGTCAATTTCCACTAACACTAATAATTCCAACACAATGGAACTATCAATTTCATCTTTAATCAACACGAACTTATTAATCATTAATATTATAACTCACAATATTTAACAACCAGGTCGTTCTCAGGAAAGAGGGGGCTTTCCGATAAGGATTTCTCCTTATTGGCGTGCAATTAGATGACCAAACCTCTCCTCGATGATGAACTTCGGACATTGTAAATATTGTAATTTAATAATATGAATAACTTTGTCGTCTCAATTATTGATTTAATAATATATCATATTATGCAGATGATACTGTGACAATAATTGAATCAATAATATGAGAGATATGATGCTGTAATTACTATAGTAATAATTGAGTATAACTGAGTTACTTTTCACGTAAGCATCAATAATCAATACCATGTGCTACTTGCAACCACGCAGCAGACATCTTGTACTTTTACTACCGGGTAGTTCAACAGTTTAACGGTAAAACTTCCGCCGTTATTTTTATAAAAAGATAATTATGTTGTTTTCTAACTACGATAATACTTTCGTTATGGGGTCCACCAATGATTGTGCCGTCGTACGAATATTCCCTATTAAAATGAATATTCCCCGACTAATCGAATATTATATAACCACTTACTTACTTTGCAAAATTTGTAAATATTACCCATAATTATAACATTATATCAAATCCACACCATAATATTCAAAAATATATTTTGAGAAAATTATTCTTTATTCATAAAAGTTAGGGTCTTACAACCTCCCCTTCTTATGAAATTTCGTCCTCGAAATTAGGGTGTGTACCTGGTATGTCGAAGAGGTGAGGATACCTTGATTTCATCTCAGATTCTAACTCCCATGTCATTTCCTCCACATCGTGGTTTCTCCATAAAACTTTGACTTGAGGTATAACTTTAGAGCGTAGAATATGATCCTTCTTATCCGAGATTTTAATCGGTAACTCTTCATACGTTAAATCTTCCTCTATCTTGTCTAGTTCTAATTCAATAATGTGGTTCGGGTCTTTCAAATATTTACGTAACATAGATATGTGGAAAACGTTATGAACACGAGACATACTTGGCGGTAAGGCAAGTCTATAGGCCACAGTTCCTACTCGTTCGAGGATTATAAATGGGCCAATGAATCGAGGATTGAGCTTTTCTCTCTTTCCAAATCTCATAACTCCTTTCCATGGAGCAACACGTAACAACACATGATCTCCAATATTGAATTCCACGTCTTTTCGATGAAGATCAGCATAACTCTTTTGTCGATCTTGTGAGGTTTTTATACGTTGTCGGATCATTTAAATCTTTTCCTTAGTCAAATGCACCAAATTCGGTCCCAGCAACGTTGCTTCACCCACCTCATCCCAGCATACTGGAGAACGAAACTTTCTTCCATACAACGCCTCAAATGGAACCATGTCAATACTTGCTTGATAACTATTGTTGTAGGAAAACTCCACCAATGGTAAGAACTTGTCCCAACTTCCCTTAAAGTCAAGGACACAGAGTCTTAATAAATCTTCAAGAGTTTGAATAGTCCTTTCTGACTGCCTATCCGTTTGAGGATGATATGCCGAACTAAATCGTAAATCTGTGCCCATAGATTTTTTCAAACTAACCCAAAATCTTGAAGTGAATCTTGGGTCTCAATCAGAAACTATGGATACTGGCATACCGTGCAATCTTACGATCTCGTTTATGTACATACTAGCAAGACGTTCAAGTGTAAAAGTTTCTCGTATCGGTAAGAAATTAGCAGATTTGGTCAATCTATCAACAATGACCCAAATCGCATTTATGCCTTGAGAAACCTTGGGAAGACCAATAACGAAATCCATGGTAATGTGCTCCCACTTCTATTCTAGAATTTCAAGTGGTTACAATGGACTTTTGGCACTTGATGCTCCGCCTTGACTCGTTGACAAGTTAGACACCTTGAGATAAACCCCGCTATCTCTCTCTTCATATTGCTCCACCAAAATGTATGTCGAAGATCACGATACATTTTGGTACTCCCAGGATGGATTGCAAACGGTGTGTTGTGCGCTTCCATCATTATTTTATACTTCAAGTCAGAATTGTTAGGAACACAAAGTCTGGAGTTGACTCGAGGTATTCCTTCTTCATCGATTCTTGCTTCCGGAATAGCACCTTCTTGCACTTGCTTCTTCATACGCATTAGCTCCAGGTCTGTAGTTTGAGCAGCTTTAACTTTATCGATTAAAGTCGGTTCCACTCGTATATTCGCCATTATCACATGGGTCCCTGGAGTCTTTAACTCTATTTCCTTCCTTTTCAAGTCATACAAAATGGGTCTTTGCGTTGACAATATTGCACTGCATGTGCGATATGATCTTCTACTCAATGCGCATACTACTACGTTCGCTTTTCCAGGATGGTATTGGATGGTATGATCATAATCTTTCAACAACTCAAGCCATCATCATTTTTGCATGTTGAGTTCCTTTTGAGTGAAGAAATATTTGAGGCTTTTATGATTAAGTATAAATCTCCACTTCTCTCTCCATGTAATGCCTCCAAATCTTAAGCCAAAAAAGCGACTCATCGCTAACTCTAGATCATGAGTAGGATAATTCCTCTCATATTCTTTGAGTTGTCGTGAGGCATAGGCTATGACTTTCCCATGTTACATGAGAACATATCCTAACCCTTTGCCTGAAGCATCACTGCAGATGACAAATCCTCCAAAGCAAGATGGTATTGTCGTAACAGTCTTTGAAATGAGTCTTCTCTTGAATTCTTGAAAACTCTTCTCACATTCCTCGCTCGAACCAAAATTTGTATCTTTTCGAGTCAGCTGAGTTAATGGAGTAGCGATTCGAGAAAATCCTTCCACGAATCTCCGATAATAACCAGCTAAGCTGAGAAAGCTACGTACTTTGGTCACTCACTTTGGTTGCTCCCAGCTTTGAATTGATTCAATCTTTGTCGGGTCAACAAATATTCCATGATTTGATATTACGTGCCCAAGGAATGCAACTTCCTCAAGCCAGAACTTGCATTTCTTTAACTTGGCATAAAGCTTGTTTTCACGAAGCTTTTGGAGTATCAGCCTCAAGTGTTGCTCATGGTCTTCACGGGTTTTGGAGTATATGAGGATGTCATCAATAAAGACGACCATAAAGTGATCCAAATATTCCTTGAATACTCGGTTCATCATGTCCATGAAGGCAGCAGGAGCATTAGTCAATCCAAAAGACATGACTAGGAATTCATAATGCCCGTACCGAGTTCTGAAAGCAGTCTTTGGAATGTCATCAATTTTAATCTTCAATTGATGATATCCGGAACGAAGATCAATCTTTGAAAAGAATTTGGCTCCTTGCAACTGGTCAAACAGGTCATCAATGCGAGGCAACGGGTACCTATTTTTGATGGTGACATGATTTAACTCCCGATAATCAATACAAAGTCGCATACTTCCATCTTTCTTCTTTACGAATAGAACAAGAGCACCCCAAGGAGACGTACTAGGACAAATGAAACCCCTGTCTAACAATTCCGGTAGTTGGGTTTTTAACTCCTGAAGTTCAATAGGAGCCATTCGATATGGGGCTTTGAAAATGGGTTTTTTACCGGATTCAAGGTCGATACAAAATTTAATTTCACGCTCTGGGGGTAAACCAGGAAGTTCTTCAGGGAATACATCAGGAAATTTATTAACAATAGAAATATCATTCAAATCTGGCGTATCTTTATTTAAATAAGTGACATGGGTTAAGAAAGCTTGACATCCATTTTTTAATAAATAAATAGCTTTATTACTTGATATGACAGTGATTGATTTTAGTGGTTTGGTTGCTTGAATTCGCATAATAGGTTGGTTAGGAATATGAAAGCTAACAACCTTACGAAAACAATCGACTTTAGCATGATGAGTAGTTAACCAATCAATCCCTAAAATCACATCAAATGCAAGTATTTTCAAAGAAATAAGATCGACAGGTAACGTGCGGTTACCGATTTGAATCAAACAAGACTTATAAACAGTGGATGTAATGAAGGTTTCTCCCAATGGAGTTTCAACATATAAGTCAAAGTCTATTTTCTCCGGAGTCAAATTTAAACATTGAGCACAAGTAGGAGAAATAAAGGAATGGGTAGAACCAGTATCAAATAAAGTATAAACTTCGCTAGAGTTTATGATTAGCTTACCCGTGATCACCTCGTTCGGATTTCTTGCTTTTTGGGAGGTTACGACAAACGCTCTCCCTTGAACTACCGGTTTTGTCTTTTCTGGGACACCCTTTGATGCATCCATCCCAGCTGGACTTTACATTGGTGGACGACAAAATCGGGCTAGGTGACCTTCTTTTCCACAATTATAACACGCTTTGGACTGCATCATGCAGTTTAGACTTATGTGTCCTTCCCCTCCACATTTGTAACATTCTACCGGTGGTCGTTCTCCTTCCTTAACAACAGGTGCTGATACTGACGTCTTTCCATCCTTGTTGAATCTCCTCTTCTTGAAATGTCCACTCTTATTGTCATGGCCATGATTACCACCGAAGTGATTATCATTTTTGGCATGTTGATTCCCTCCACGTTTGTAGTCACCACTTCGATGACTGCTACCACTGGTATTATCGACTTGTCGATATCTCTCTCTTGGTTGGGTTAACTCATTATCGCGCTCCAATAATTGAGCCCTATTCACCACATCTGAATACAAACACAGTTTGTGAGAAATTAGGTATTGACGTATCTCGGGTTTCAAGCCTGTAGTGTAGGGATGATTTGATGATGTGGATTATTTATTAAGCTGAGTCTCAGCAATAAAAGTGATGAAAAACTTTTTAAATCATAAAAGATAGTAGATTTTATTCTCTACGTGACTCTTTGAATGGATTGCTTGTTCCGCTACAGTTAAACTTGACGTCTATTGTATTTTATCAGTTTAACATTGTTAAAGACTAATGATAATTTATTTTGCATTATCTTAGTCATAATATTTCTTACTGGGCTAGTTGAGCTCACCCTTTCTTTCACCGTTCTCTTCAGGAAATGAGAATATAGCTGGGACGAGTCGGGGAACGGAGTGACGGTCCAGATGATAGCATTAGTAGTCCACACTATTCTGTTAAATAGTGTGACGATAAATGTAATGAGGACTCCATTGAGAGTGGATATTGTCTAGAAGGCAATATTCTTGTTTAAACTCTCAGCTTATGTTTTGTCGCATGTTACACGACAGTTGTATTATTAAGTTGTATTTTGTATTTCTATACTATGTATTTGGCGACTCAAGATGGGTGATGTATACCTGTTTTGGGGGCGTCACAGTTGGTATCAAAGCTTAGGGATATGATCCCTGGCTGAGATGTGAGAAAAGAACTAGGAGGGGAGAGACGGGGAATTCCTTCGCTAGTATGACCTACCTAAGTTTATTTGGTATTTATTTGGTCGGTCAGAGTATAGGGATAATATGTGATATGTCAATTAACCCTTGTTTTGTGACAGTGTTTGAAAATGGCATCTGAAAATGTTGAGATAAGCAATGGAGCAAAATAATATGACCGTATCGCATACGAGGCTAAGTTTGCGGAGTTATCCCGGTTTGCATCCCATTTGATCGATAATGAGGAGCGAATGACCCGAATGTTTCTAAGAGGTTTGAAACCCGATATACGTAAATACCTCATTTCTCATAAACTTTTTTTATATTCAAATGTTGTGAATAGGGCTCAGTTATTGGAGCGCGATAATTAGTTAGCACAACCAAAAGGTAACGACCAACAACACGATAATAATCGTACCAGTGGCAACGGCCATCAGAACAATGATGACCATCGTGGGGGAAATTATCATGCCAAGAATGGTAACCACTTCGGTGGTAATCATGGCCAAGATAATAGAAGTAGAAATTTCAAGAAGAGAAGGTCATTTAGCTCGATTTTGTCATATAGTGAAGTCAAGTCCAGCTGGGACGGTGGCACCAAAGGCGGATATGGACAAAACAAAATCGGTGGTTTCAGGAAAAGCGTTTTTCGTGACTTCTCAAAAAGCGAGTGACCTGAACGATGTTAGCACGGGTTAGTTAATTATAAATTATTGCGAAGTCTATACCTTATTAGATACCGGTTCTACCCATTCTTTTATCTCTCTTGCTTGCGTTCAACGTTTAAATTTGACTCCTGAGAAGTTAAACTTTGACTTATTGGTTGAAACTTCGTTAGGAGAAACCTTCATTACCTCCACTATTTATAAATCTTATTTGATTCAAATCGACACTTTCACGTTACCTGTCGATCTTATCTCTTTGAAAATACTTGCCTTTGATGTGACTTTAAAAATCGATTGGTTAACTACTCATCATGCTTTTCGTAATGTTGTTAGCTTTCATATTCCTAACTAACTTGTTATGCGAATTCAAGTAACCAAACCACTAAAGTCAACCATTGTCATATCAAGCCAGAAGTAAAGAGCCCCGATCTTTTCGTTATTGACTTTCTTGCGTGGAATGCACCAAAGCCAGACTTTCTGTAGATGACGATGGCAAGTTGATAGGTATCAATATGACGTACTATCTAAGTCATGGATGAAAGTCACAGTTTTAAATGATATTTTTATTGTTAATAAATTTCCTGACGTATTCTTGAAGACTTCTTAGCCTACCCTAGAGTGTGAAATAAAATTTTGTATTGACCCCAGTACAAAACCCATTTCTAAAACCCTTAAATATTCTTCAACCAAAACAAACGTATCATGCGCCAAGAACGTTGGCTCAAGCTGTTGAAGATTATGATCGTACCATTCAATACCATCGTGGAAAAGCGAACGTCGTAGCTGACGCATTGAGTAGAAGATCGTATATGTTTACGAGTGCGAATATACAAACCTACGTGAAGATAACGAATATACGAGTAGAATCGACTTTAATCGATAAAGTTAAAGCCGCTCAAGCTACACACCCGAATCTGATGAATGTGAAGAAGAAGGTTCAAAAGGGCGTTATTCTAGAAGCAAGAATCGATGAAGAGAAGAAATCTCAACCCTCGATTTAATTGGCCCATTTGAAATCCTCGATCGAGTAGGATCTGTGGCCTATAGACTCGTTTTACGGCCAAGTATGTCGCGTGTTCATAACGTTTTTCACGTATCGATGTTACGTAAATATGTGGATGACCCGAACCACATTATTAAATTAGAACTAAACGAGATAGCAGAAGATTTAACGTATGAGGAGATACGTGTTAAAATCTTGGATAAGTAGGATCATATTCAACACTCAAAGGTTATACCTCAAGAGTTAGAATCTGAAATGAAGTCAAGGTATCCTCATCTCTTAGGCATACCAGGTACGTATGTAAATTTTGAGGGTGAAATTTCATAAGGAGGGGAGATTGTAAAATCCCAAATTTTATGAATAAAGATTTAATTTTCTCGAAATATTTTTTTTATATTATGGTGTGGATTTGAGATAATGTTATAGTTGTGGGTAGTATTTATAAATTCTGTAAAGTATGCAAGTTGTTATATTATATTCAATTGGTCGGGGAATATTCATTTTAGCAGGGAATATTCGTACAACGGCGCAATCATTGGTGGACCCCACAACAGAATCATTGTCGGATTGAGAAAACGACAAAAATATTTTATGAAAATAATGGCAGAAGTTTTACCGATTAATCTTGTTGAACTACCTCAGTAGTAAAAGTATAATGTCTGGCATTGGTACGCATAGTAGCACACGGTATTGATTATTGATGCTTACGTGAGAAGTCACTCAGTTATACTCAATTATTGCTACAGTAATTATATCATCTATCTCTCATATTATTGATTCGATTATTGTCACAGTATCCTCTGCATTATATGTTATATTATTAAATCAATAATTGACACGACAAAGTTATTCATATTATTAAATTATAATATTTACAATGTCTAGAAGTTCTGCCAAGGAGAGGTTTGGTCACCTAATTGCGCGTCAATAGGGAGAAATCCTTATCAGAAAGCCCCCTCTTTCCTGGGAATGACCTGGTTGTTAAATATTGTGAGTTATAATATTAATGATGAATAAGTTCGTGTTGATTAAAGATGAATTTGATAGTTCCATTGTGTTGGGATTATTAGTGTTAGTGGATATCGACATCTGTTTCGATGATAATTGATGTCTGGGGGTTATATTGATAAATCAGAGAATTTATTGGATAAATGAGCAATTAATTGCTACTAATTCACATGCTTATATAACTATTTGTTCACATATGTGTACTATTGAATCACATTCCTATACTATTAGGGGAGTTGGTGCAAGATTGATAATACTTGCATGACTAAGTTAAAAATGGAGGTATAGTTGAAGACACTATACTATAATTAATTTTTTTCACATGTTTAGAACTATTGAGTCACATGATTTACTATTGAGTCACGTGATTTTACTATTGATTCAGATGATTTACTATTAGGGGAGTTGGTGCAAGATTGATAATACTTGCAGGACTAAATTAAAAATGAAGAAAAAGAGGAAGGTATTATACTGTAATTTTTCGAGCCCCAAAACGTGCAATTATTAAAACTATATTTTTCTATAAATAGAAGCTCATTTTTCATTCATTTCTCACCAATTCACCAAAGCTATAGAGAAATTATTATAGAGAGAAATTATAGAGAGAAACTATAGAGAGAAAATCTATAGAGAAAAAGAAGAAGAGAAGTCTGCTACATCACTATTCCAGTATCCAGTTTCTTTCTAAGGTAAGGGGTATTATTCTTTCGTATTCATGAAGAGAATTACTTTTTTTCAATACTCGTAAGAGTTGTTATTCCATTCTTCATTATTATATTGGAATAACCTGTTTATGCGAAGTACCGCATACATGGTGAAATTCTTCTGTTATTTCGTTCTTTATTATTTTGTTAGAATAACCTGTTTATGTGAAGTACCGCATATATGGTGAAATTCTATTGTTATTCTATTCTTTATTATTCTGTCGGAATATCATGTCTGTGCGTTTATGCCAGACCTGGTTCCATTATTTATTATTCCGTATTTATTATTCTGTCGGAATATCCTCATATCATGAGTTTACGCTGTGGGACTGGTTCCATTATTTATTATTCAGTATTTATTATTACGCCGGAATATCACATGCATGCGTTCTGTGGGACCTAGTTCCATTATTTATTATTTCGTTGGGAATAACACATGCATGATTATCGCATCGCACGCATGGTGAATCCTTCTGTTATTCCATTATTTATTATTCTGTTGGAATAACCTGTCTATGTGGATTACCACATGCATGGTGAATGATCCTTTGTATTCATTCCTTATTAAATTGTGGAAATGATTTGTCTAAGTGGATTACTGCATGGCGGACAAAAATACATTTGCAGTTTCATATATTCTTTTATACTCGGGTATTCGGGGCACTTTTCGTGTCGAGGTTACTATTCACCCAAATTACTATTCACTCTAGTATTATTCACTCGGGTATTCGGGGCACTTTTCGTATCGAATTACTATTCACGGGTTACTATTCACCTAAATTACTATTCACCCAAATATTTTTCACTCAGGTATTTGGGGTACTTTTCATATCGGGATACTATTCACGAGAAGTACTATTCACGGGGTACTATTCACTCAAAAAATATATATTTTTTCTGTCCAAATTATTTTTGAAACAGAAATATTATTCTTGAATTTTACTCCACAAAGCAATATCATGTTGACAATTTGGACGTTATTAATTCCTGAATAAATTAATTCTTGAACTTGTTTTATTGAATTATTATGTCATTGTCATCATCCTCATGTTTATATTATGTTGAAAGTCATCTATGGCCTGTAGTGCATAGATGGACTTGGTATGATTATGACTGGGATTATTTGGTATAATCATGGTAGTAATGTTACAAATGATGTGAAAAAAGTCCTCATTGCCCGTAGTGCATTGATGGGACGCTTTTTGGTATGATTATGGCTATGGATTCTCTTCAGCCAAGGGAGCAAAGATGAATTATTTTATGGCATGATCAGGACCGTTGATGAAAACACGATTATCTTTGGCCCGTATTGCATGGATAATTCGTGGTCGTGATACTAAATAATATCCTTGGCCTGTAGTGCAAGGATGATTTGATGATGTGGATTATTTATTAAGCTGAGTCTTAGCGATAAAAGTGATGAAAATTTTTTTAAATCATAAAAGATAGTAGATTTTATTCTCTACTTGACTCTTTTAATGGATTGCTTGTTCCACTGCAGTTAAACTTGATGTCTATTGTATTTTATCAGTTTAACATTGTTGAAGACTAATGATAATTTATTTTGCATTATCTTAGTCATAATATTTCTTACTGGGCTAGTTGAGCTCACCCTTTCTTTCACTGTTCTCTTCAGGAAATGAGAATATAGCTGGGACGAGTCGGGGAATGGAGTGACGGTCCAGATGATAGCATTAGTAGTCCACACTATTCTGTTAAATAGTGTGACGATAAATATAATAAAGACTCCATTGAGAGTGGATATTGTCTAGAAGGCAATATTCTTGTTTAAACTCTCAGCTTATGTTTTGTCGTAAGTTACACGATAGTTGTATTTTGTATTTTTGTACCATGTATTTGGCGACTCAAGATGGGTGATGTATACCTATTTTGGGGGCGTCACATTCATGTTATCACAAATGATCATGATCATGCCAACAACTGTCCATCAATGCACTACGGGCCAATGAGGATTTTTTACCACATCATTTGTAACATTACAGGTCATGATTATACCGAATAATCCCTGGTCATAATCATACCAATCAATAGTCCATCTATGCAATACGGGCCAAAGATGACTTTCATCATAATATAAACATGAGGATGATGACAATGATAATTCAATCAAACGAAATCAATGATAAATATTAAAGATTTTTAATTTATCCATAGTTAAAAATGTCCAAATTGAAAACATGATAACTGCTTTGTGGAGTAAAATTCAAGAATAATATCCATGTATCAATAATTTGGACAGAAAAAAATCAATTTTTTGGGTAAATAGTACCCCGTGAATAGTACTTCGTGAATTGTACTGTGTGAATAGTACCCCGGTATGAAAAGATCAAAATTTAACAAGAATGTTCAGAGAAATATCCTTGTGAAACGATACTAGATGAAGCGTAAATTTCAAGGATATTCTACTAATTTCAAGGAGTATAGAAGCAATACTTTACAAAATGAGTGTAGAATTCAGAATCTGAAACGAAATAATATTACTCACATACTACAGAGTATGGAAGAAAATTTTATTTCTTACGAATACTGAACAAAAATAATATCCTTTACCTTAAAAAGAGAGTACTTCTGATTGGTAGGGCGGGGATATTCTTGAAGAAAACTTGAACTGTTTTCTATACTAAAAGCTTCCTTAAATTCTAAAGAAATACGCTCAATATTATAGAAGAAGAATTATTTTATTCTGGTGTGATTTTCATTTCTAAACTAAGCATCCTGTTTATAGAAAAATGGAAGGATATTATTTGAATCAAGAAAATCACGGTCTGCACAGTAAAGAATTATGAATTTCTAACGAATTTTTCTAATTTTACTATGCAAACACTATACATAATAAAATATAGTATATTCTATTTTTTATAAAAAACCAAAACTTATTATAATATATATATATATATATATATATATATATATAAACAAAATTGAGATAGCTTTCTCCCGACTATTTTGAAAAATAAGTAAGTGGGGGTTCATATAATAAACCAAATTTACAACAAATACTTCATAAAATACTCCTCTATTTATCTCAATTCACTTGACTTCTTAAAACATATTTTTAATAACATTCATCATTAAAATTTAAACTCACAATATTAACAACTAGATCATTTGCAGGAAAGAGGGGGCTTTCTGATAAGGATTTCTCTCTATTGGCGCGCAATTGGGTGACCAAACCCCTTTCCTCAACAGGACTTTTTAGACATCGCCAATAATGCAAATAATAATATGAATAACTTTGTCATCTCAATTATTGATTTAATAATATAAAATATTATGACAATAATTGGATCAATAACGTGAGATACTATGCAATAATTAATGTAGCAATAATTGAGTATAACTGAGTGACTTCTTACGTAAGCATCAATAATCAATAACGTGTGCTACTATGCAACCACGCGTATTACTGTACTTTTATCACCAGGTATTTCAACAGTTAACAGTAAAAATTTCGTCGTTATTTTTATAAAAAGATATTTCTTTCGTTTTCTAACTCCGACAGTAATTCTGTTGTGGGGTCCATCAATGATTGTGTCATCGTGTGAATATTCCCTGATAAAACGAATATTCCCCGAACAATTGAATATTTTATGATAACTTGCTTACTTTGCAAAATTTATAAATATTACCCACAACTATAACATTATATCAATTCCACACCTTAATATTCAAAAAGATATTTAGAGAAATATTAATCTTTATTCATAAAAGTTGGGGTCTTACATCAATAGTCCATAATCAATCCCATTTAATATTATACACATCATCATATGCATCAATAAATAACATTCATCTCATGAATAATAAACATTCAATATATACATTGATATCGATTTAATGGGCAATTTTAATTAGCATAAATTCCAATTTTGAAACAAAATAAACTCCTTTATTTTTTATCAAAATCATAATAAAATTCTTTATTTTATTTTGTCCAATTTTGAATAAAATAAACTCCTTTACTTTTAATCAAATTCCCAATCAAAATAAACTACTTTATTTTAATTAACATGGAATCCAATTTCAAGTACAAAATAAACTCATTTATCTTAACTTAAAATTCTTTGGAAAAATAAAATATGTTGAATCCTATTTCTTATTAAAATTAAACACCTTTAATTTTAAGAAACATGGAATCCTATTCCATATGTGAATAAACTCCTTTATTCTAGGAAACATGGAATCCTATTCCATATGTGAATAAACTTTTTTATTCAAACGAACGTGAAATTCAATTCCAAGTTAATATAAAACTTTTGAATAAACTCTTTTATTTAAACGAGCGTGGAATCCAATTCCAAGTTATTATAAAACTTTTGAATAAACTCTTTTATTCAAACGAACGTGGAATCCAATTCTAATTAAAATATAAAACTTTTATTTCTAATTTAGAATTACTGAAAAACAAACTTTTATTTAATTCCGGGTACCGGTGTTGTAGCGCCCAGAAAGAACTGGTTTTGGGCGCTGCAGCTCCGGGTTACCCATTTTCAAAAATTATGACATGGCGCTACAACGCCAAGTTTATACTATGAACTGGAGCTGCAACGCCGGGTCGCCCATTTTGAAAAACCCAGACCAGCACTGCAGCACTTAGATTACACTGTAATCCGGCGCTGCAACGCCAGTTACCAGAAACTATTTTTCCAGTTCGCGAATTATGTAATTTTTCTCCAAAACATGATTCTATACCAATAATTATGCCCAAAAAATTTATTCTAAACACATATCAACATACATATCAAATCTAAACAATTAATAACTCGCATAAAGGTTTATCTCTGATGCCACTGTTAGGTTTGTAATATTCATGAACACAGTCAAATTGCATCAAAGTAAAGCGAAAGCAAAAAAAAAATAGAGTTTTAAAATTTTACAAACCAATTACCCGTATCATCTTTTATGCACAATTATTAATTAGATGAATGGAGATGAAGATAAGATTCATACCCTTGTAGAAACTAGCTTACTCAGGTACGAGTTCACCTCCAATTCCTTTTCACGTTCAACTTGAATCCACCGGGTTTGATTCATTCCTTTTATCAACGTTAGTCACCCAAGTGTTTGGCTTCTAGAGGTAATCCACCAAGGAAAAACAAGTATTCAAGAAGATGGATGTTTGGAAAAACCCTAATTCTATCTCTATAGAATATTATGTGTACTCTCCCAATTCTTGGAATTACGTCTACTGATATCTAGCATAAGACTCCTCTTATATAAATATTAGTCAAACCTTCTAAACTAATTAGAAATAGGGTTTTATTTTATTATTTAAATTCTTTTAATTAATTAAGCTCCCTAATCTTATTAGGAATAATTAATTAAACTCTTTTAATTAATTTTTCTCCTAATCTTATTAGGAATAAAAGAGAGTACTTATATTAAATTAATTCCCAAACTTCTTTAGAAATTAAAATAATAATAATTGTAATAATATTAATAGGACTCCTCTTATTAATTTATATTTAATATTTTCAAAATAATAAATAATAATTATTAAGCTATTTAATTTATTCTATCACCATAAATTAAATTAAATACACTTAACAAATTATTATGATTATGTCATTAACTTCTTAAATAATTATTCTTCATTTTATGGTGTGACTCTTTAGGTTCTCCATATTAAACCTAGGTTGTGAATAAATCAATTAGAACAACTATAATCTTAATTAAATAAATAAATTAAACTAATAATCTATTTAAATAAATAATATTTATTCTGCAATAATGATAAATCTCCTTAGCGGTCAACGACTTTTCAGATAATATATATTCAACATTAATTATAAAAGAACCATTGAGTAAATTGTTACCGTATAATTTAATTCTTCCATCATACAATGTCCCAATTAAATATAACACATGGAATTACTGTCAAGTCTTATTTTATTTAATTATATGTATTTCGATTCTTAAATGCACAACCCAAATAATGCAAATTAGAAACTTCTTTCCAATTTCATTCTGCCTTGGCCAAGGACTACTGGATTGTCATTTATCAAATCACATAGAATGTGACGCCCCCAAAATAGGTCCACACGACCCATTCTGAGTCGTCGGACATCACATTATAAAAATCAAATACAAACTTCATTTATACAACTGTTGAACTGTCGTGTAGAGTACGACAACACATAAGCTGTGAGTTTTAATACAATATTATCTCGTAGACAGTATCCAAACTCAAATTATTACAATGCCATATAAAATACAGCAGCAAATATTTGAAGACCCCAAAGAAGAACGGGAAGATTACTATCTTGCTCATTCTAATGAGGTGCACTTTTGACGCTTTCAAAGTCAGGTTCTCATCACCCTATTGTTGTTCACCAAAATAAATTATTAAGTGACATATAAAATATGACACACACATCTTAGGTCCTCAATACAATTATATATTGCGTGTCATGCCGTTTTATAATGTATTGAGAAACTTCGACAGTCTCGGACCATCACACTATTCCCTTGTTATCCCCGCTCGACCCAGCTACACTCTTATTACCTGAAAGGAATTGTGAAGCAAAACGGTGAGCAAAAATAGCTCAGTAAAGAATATTATGGCTAAGATAATTAATTTATCAATAGCCTTCATCAGTAATAAATCATAGATTTAGAATATATGGTAGATGATAACAACTTTCAACCATAGTTACAGCGGAACGAGCAATCCATTAGAAGAGTCAAGTAGAACATAATGTCTACTATCTCCTCCAAATTAAAAGTCCATCGTTAATAATTTATTCCTGTAATACTCATCAACAGTTCTTTGTTGTACCCAAGACAAAGAGAACTTTCATCACCTGTCTTCACCTGAACCACTAAAGATTATAGTTAAACACACAATTCATATTTATAATCATGTAAATCAACAGTTTTTCCATGCCACAAAGGCTTAATAGAACGTTTACTCAACATCCTTACCCCAAAGGCTAAAGATATTCAAATGTAATAACAATGATCATACCAATCAGTTTTCTATCTTTGCACTATGGGCCAAAGATATTCAACTATAAAACCAATGATCATGATCATACCAATCAATTATCTGTCAGTGCTCTACGGCCAAGACATACAACTGTTAACTAATGGTCATGATCCTGCCAATCACATTATCGAATTATCCATGTACTACAGGCCAAGAATATTCGTTAGTATCACTAGTGGTCATGATCATGTCATACATCTGTCCATCTTTGCACTACAGGCCAAAGCTATCAATCAATAGTTCATCTTTGCACGTAAGCCAAAGATATACAATTGTAAAATCAATAATCAATTGTCCATCTTTGCACGTAAGCCAAAGATATACAACTATAAAACCAATAATCAACAGTCCATCTATGCACGTAAGCTAAAGATGACTTTCATCACAATATAAGCATGAGGATGATGACAATGATATAAGTATTAATCAAAAGAAATTAATGATAAATATTAAATACTTTAAGTTTATCTAGAGTTTAATAATATCAAAATTTTCAAGATAATACTGCTTTGTGGAGTAAAATTCAAGAATAATATTAATGTATTAAAATAATTTGGACATAAAAGAAATAATTTTTTTTGGTTAATAGTACCCCGTGAATAGTACTTCAGGAATAGTACCCCCTAAATAGTAACCCCGGTATAAAAAGTACTCCGAATACCCGAGTGAATAATACTAGAGTAAATAATAACTGGGTGAATAGTAACTCATGAATAGTAATTCGTGAATAGTACTCCGACACGAAAAGTGCCCCGAATACCCGAGTGAATAATATTTAAGTGAATAGTAATCAGGTGAATAGTAACTCATGAATAGTACCCCGGCATGAAAAGTGCTCCAAATACCCGAGTGAATAATATTATAGTGAATAGTAACTGGGTGAATAGTAACCCGTGAATAGTACCCCGGGTGAAAATATTGATATTTAATAAGAAAGTTCAGATCAATATTCCAATAAAACGATACTGGATGAAGCGCAAAACTCAAGGATATTCCACTAATTTCAAGGATTATCGAAGCAATAGTTACCATAATAAGTTTAGATTTAGGAATATAAAAAGAAATAACATACGAAACTGCAAATGGATTTTCACCTGTCATACGGTACGTAATCCATGTAGACAGTTTATTCTGACATATTAAATGATAAATTCAAAAAATAGTATTCCTTATGAATACGAAAGAGATAATACCCCTTACGAATACATTAAATAATATCCCTTACCAAATGAAAATAACATCTCTTACTAAACGAAAATAACATTCCTTACGAAAACAACAAATAATATCCCTTACCAAACAAAAATAACATCCCTTACGAATACAACAAATAATATCCCTTACCAAATGAAAATAACATCCCTTACGAATACAACAAATAATATCCCTTACCAAATGAAAATAACATCCCTTACCTTAGTAGAAGACCGGATACTGCAATAGTGAAGTAGCAGAATACTCTTCTTCTTTCTCTCTATAGTTTTTCTCTCTATAGCTTCTCTTGTGAGTCTTAGTGAATTGGTGAGAATGAAAGAAGAATTAAGCTTCTATTTATAGGAGAATGGACTAAATAGTAACCAATTCACGAACGGTCCAGATTGATTTACTATTAAAACGGACGGTCCATATTGATTACCATTAAAACCACAACCAACGGTCCAGATTAATTTTAATTTTAAAACCACCACCGACAGTCCAGATTGATTTACTTTTAAAACCACCACCGACGGTCCAGATCGATTTACTATTAAAACCACCACCGACGGTCCAAATTGATTTACTATTAAAACCACCACCAATGGTCCAGATTGATTTACTATTAAAACCACCATCAATGGTCCAGATTAACTTACTATTAAAACCACCACCAATGGTCTAGATTGATTTAACTTATTACACTTTAGTACCCCTAAAGTTTTTCAAGTTTTCATTATTCCCATCTAACTTTTGTAATTCACTTATCTTCAATAAAAACATTCTTGATACTTGAACAATTATTCATCATTAATATTATAACTTACAATATCGACAACAAGATCATTCCCAGGAAAGAGGGGGCTTTCTGATAAGGATTTCTCCCTACCGGCGCGCAATTAGGTGACCAAACCTCTCCTCGACAGAAGATTCTAGACATCATCAATATTGCAAACAATAATATGAATAACTTTGTTGTCTCAATTATTGATTTAATAATATAAAATATTATGCAGATGATATTGTGACAATAATTGAATCAAATAACGTGAGACACTATGCAACAATTATTGTAGCAATAGTTGAGTAAATTGAATGGCTTCTTACGTAAGCATCAATACCGTGTGCTACTATGCAACCACGCGTATTACTGTATTTTTACCACCGGTTATTTCAACAGTTAACGGTAAAACTTTCGCCGTTATTTTTATAAAAGATTTTTCTGTCGTTTTCTAACTACGACAATACTTCCATTGTGGGGTCCACCAATGATTGTGCCGTCGTGCAAATATTCTCTGACAAAAAGAATATTCCCCGACACAACGAATATTTTATATCAACTTGCATACTTTGAAAAAAAATTCAAATATCACCCTTAACTTTAACCTTTTATCAATTTAACCATTTACTAACTAAAATAATAATTATAAGAAAATTGAATACTTTTATTTCATAAATTCGGGGTCTCACATAGAACATTTCTCTTCTTTTACGAGAACAGGTAGATTCTTTATTGATCATACATTATCTCCATGTACAACTTATTATACCCAAACATACCCTTTGATATACCCTAAGGGTCTTAAGGAATAAGTCAAAGTATAACTCATCATACACAAGATACTATGATGATCTCAAGTCCAAGGATCACTTGTACTATTATCACTACAGGAATTCCTATTAACAGACAAGTAAAACTCCATTAGGTATTCCTTAACGAGCCACATTTAGTGTACTTATTCTCCAATAAGTACATACATAATTGCTTTAGTGTCTCCACATAAATGATCATGAGATCAATCATCATCATCCAATTAGCAAGCAACGTATGTACCAATCTATCTGAATTCACTAATCCCTTTTTTAGTAATTCATAGATTGGAAACAATTTTAGTTTGTGAGCTATCTAAGAATTTAGATCTTATTAGCATGATATCATCATGATTCTAAAAGCATTGCTAAAAGCTATGGGTTTATCACATATTATAAAACAACACCGTGTAGATAAGTTAAAAGCATTTAATTAAATAATTCTTTTATTAATAAATGAAAAAGATTGTTACAAAGTATATGTTTTATCATCAAACATGATTGGCTTGTGTGCATACTACTTTCATCTACCGCTTCTAGTAAAAGAAGAGAAATGTCCTATGCGATTCGATAAATGACAACCTGGAGTCCTTGGCCAAGGCATGATGCAATTAGAAATGAGTTTCAAATTTGTATTATTTGGAGTTGTACATTTAAGAATTGAAATACATATAATTAAATAAAATAAGACCTGACAGTAATTTCATGTCTTATATTTAACTGGGACATTGTATGGTGGAATGATTGAATTGTACGGTAACTATTTACTCAAAGGTTTTTTTATGATTAATGTTAAAATCTATATTATCTTGAAAGTCGTTGATCGCTAAGGAGACTTATCCTTATTGTAGAATAAATATTATTTATTTAAATAAATTAATATTTTAATTTATTTATTTAAATAAGATTATAATTGTTCTAATTAATTTATTCACAACCAGTTTAATATGTAGAACCTAAAGGATCACTCCATAAAAGGAAAAATATTTATTTAAGAAGTAAATGGCATAATTATAATAATAAGTTATGTGTATTTAATTTAATCTATGGCGATAGAATAAATTAAATAGCTTAATATTTGTTATTTAATATTTTAGAAATATTAAATATAAATTAATAAGAGGAGTCTTATTATTATTATTACTATTATTATTATTATTTAATTCATAAAAGAGTTTGAGAATTAATTAATAAAAGGTACTCTCATATATTCCTATTAAGATTAGGAGGCTAATTAATTAAAAGAGTTTAATTAATTAAAATAAAACTAAATTCCTTAATTGTTAAGGAGGGTTGCATACATCTATAAAAAAGAGTAGTCTTATTATGGGTGTAGGTTAATGTTTTCACAATACACGTGAATGACAATTCTAAGAATTGGGAGAGTACATCTTTTGTATAGAGATAGAAAAACTAGGATTTTGCTAAACACCAATCTTCTTGAATATTTGTTCTTCCTTGGTGGCTCACCTCTAGAGTCCAAACACATGGATGGCTAACGTTGATCAAAGAAAGGAATCAAACCCGGTGGATTCAAGTTGAATGTGAAAAGGAATTGGAGGTGAACTCGCGCGTACCTGAGGAAGCTAGTTTCTACAAAGGTATGAATCTGATCTCATTCTCCTTTCTATTTATTGATAATTATGCACAAATTATGATCATGGTGATGAGTTTGTATGAAAATTTTAAATTTCTATTTTATCGCGCTTCCGCACCTTTTATGTAATTTGATTGCATGATCGCGCTATATACAAACCTAACATTATCAATCATGTAATAACATCTTACTCACCTCATAATATTATTAAGCATTTAATAATATCTTATTCACTTCATAATATTATTAATCATTTAATAATATTTTAATCCTTAACTAATATTATTAGTCATTTAATAATAATTTAATCTAATATTATTATCATTTAATAATATTTTAATATAAATTTAATCTAATATTATTAATCATTTAATAATATTTCAAATTATTATATATATTATTAATTATTTAATAATATTTTAATTTAACTTTAATCTAATATTATTAATTATTTAATAATATTTTAAATCATTATCTAATATTATTAATCATTTAGTAATATTTTAATTTAACTTTAATCTAATATTATTAATCATTTAATAATATTTTAATTTAACTTTAATATAATATTATTAATTACTTAATAATATTTTAAATTATTATCTAATATTATTAATCATTTAATAATATTTTAATTTAACTTTAATATAATATTATTAATAATCTAATAATATTTTAAATCCAATTTTAATCTAAATATTATAAATACTTAATAATATCTTAATCTAATATTATTAATATCTTAATAGTATTTTAATCATTTATTATACTAATAAACAATTTATTATAATTGTTTAACCTTTACTAATTACTTTATTTAACAACCCTAAAATGCCAAAAATATAACATCTCATCAAAAATTACCAAAATACTTTCCATAAATCTGAATACAACATTTTTAGGGTTTCCAAGCCTTAAAATTATATTTTTGTCATTTATGACATCACATAACTTATTTTACCCATTTATTCACAACACAACCATTTACATGAAAAATACCAAAACAGTTCCAAAAAATTTTCTTTTCCGGAATCTGATAGAATATGATCTCATGAGGTCCCCAAATTTTTCCAGAACTTTCCAACTTGATTTACTATTTTTAAAGGCCCTAAAACAGCCGGATCTTGCAATAGTTTTCATAAATCGAGTTTTTGTCCAAATATTATGAAACGTTTAGAGTATGTTCTTGTTATATATATGTACTTCCAGTAAAAATTGCACCATTTTTGGAGTTACACACAAAGTGTTATTCATGTTTACTTTTTAAAGAGTCCTTTCTTGTAAAAGCCATAACAATTATTCTACACATCCAAAACTGTCCATTCTTTTTCCTAAATGTAGATAACTCATCAAAGTATCCTCCTGATTTTTTTCAGAATTTTTAAAGTATAGAAATTAGACGAAAATTGTAAGACCCCAACTTTTATGAATAAAGAATAATTTTCTCGAAATATATTTTTGAATATTATAGTGTGGATTTGATATAATGTTATAGTTGTGGGTAATATTTACAAATTTTGCAAAGTAAGCAAGTGGTTATATAATATTCGATTGGTCGGGGAATATTCGTTTTAACAGAGAATATTCGTACGACGGCACAATCATTGGTGGACCTCACAACGGAAGTATTGTTGTAGTTAGAAAATGACATAATTATCTTTTTATAAAAATAATGGCGGAAGGTTTACCGTTAAACTGTCATACTACCCGGTAGTAAAAGTACAGTAATACACGTGGTTGCATAGTAGCACACGGTATTGATTATTGATGCTTACGTGAGAAGTCACTTAGTTATGCTCAATTATTGCTACAGTAATTGTTGCATCATATCTCTCATATTATTGATTCGATTATTATCACAGTATCATCTGCATTATATGATATATTATTAAATCAATAATTGAGACGATAAAGTTATTCATATTATTAAATTGTAATATGTACAATGTCTAGATGTTCTGTCAAGGAGAGGTTTGGTCATCTAATTGTGCGCCAATAAGGAGAAATCCTTATTGGAAAGCCCCCTCTTTCCTGGGAACGACCTGGTTGTTAAATATTGTGAGTTATAATATTAATGATGAATGTTATTAAAAATTAAAGTTAAGTTCGGAGTTGATTCTGGAGACGCGGACGTGATATTTGAGTCCGGAATGATGAAATTAGTGGAAATAGACTATAAACACAAAATTTGTTGGGGTTGACTTTTTGGTCAACAAAGTCAATAGTTGACTTTTACGAAAAAAGTCAAACTTTGAAATTTTAAAAATGAAATTTTTGAGAAAAATATTTCCATTGTGTTGGGATTGTTAATGTTAGTGGAAATCGACATTTATTTCGATAATAATTGATGTATGGAGGTTATATTGACCAATCGGGTAATTAATCGAATAAATGAGCAATTAATTGCTATTAATTTATATAATTATAACTATTTGTTCACATGTGTGTACTATTGATTCACATTCTTGTACTATAGGGGAGTTGGTGCAAGATTGATAATACTTGCATGACTAAGTTAAAAATGGAGGTATAGATGGAGGTACTATACTGTAATTCGTATTTTCACATGATTATAACTATTGATTCATATGATTGAACTATTGATTCACATTATTTACTATTAGGGGAGGTGGTGCAAGTTTGATAATACTTGCAGGACTAAATTAAAAATGAAAGAAAAGTTGAAGGTATTGTAATGTAATATTTCGAGCCCCAAAACGTGCAATTATCGAAACTATATTTCCTATAAATAGAAGCTCATTCTTCCTTCATTTCTCACCAATTCACTAAAGCTATAGAGCAATTATTATAGAGAGAAATTATAGAGAAAGAAGAAGAGAAGTCTGCTACCTCTCTACTCCAATGATCGGGCCGGTTTCTTTTCTAAGGTAAGGGATATTATTTCTTTCGTATTCATGAAAAAAGCTTCTGTTATTCAATTCTTTATTATTATGTTGGAATAACCTGTCTATGCGAAGTACCGCATACATGGTGAAATTCTTCTGTTATTCCATTCTTTATCATTCTGTTAGAATAACCTATCTGTGCGGATTACGCTAGACCTGGTTCCATTCGTTATTATTCTGTTGGAATAACCTGTCTGTGCGGTCTATCGCATGCATGGTGAATTCTTTGTTATTCCATTCTTTATTATTCTGTTGGAATATCCTGTTTGTGCGAATTACACTAGACCTGGTTCCATTCTTTATTATTCATTGGAATAACACATGCATGCGATCTATCGCATGCATGGTGAATTCTTACATTATTCAATTCTTTATTATCTTGTTGGAATAATATCACATGCATGCGGATTACGCATGACCTGGTTCCATTCTTTATTATTCTGTTGGAATAACCTGTCTATGTGGATTATCACATGCATGGTGAATGATCATTTGTATTCATTCCTTATTAAATTATGGAAATAATCTGTCTACGTGGATTACCGCATGGCGGGTGAAAATCCATTTGCAGTTTCATATATTCTATGATACTCATTTGGTTAAAGTTTTGGCTTCTATACCCCATGAAATTAGTAGAATATCCTTGATATTTGTGTTTCATCCGGTATCTTTTCATGGAAATATTCTTCTGAGCATTCTTGAATTTTACTCCACAAAGTAGTATCATGTTGACAATTTGGACGTAATTGATTTCAAGATAAATTAACTTATAAATCTTTAAAATTTATTCTTGAGCTTGTTTTATTAAATTATTATGTCATTATCATCATCCTCATACTTATATTGTCATGAAAGTCATCTTTGGCTTACGTGCATAGATGGACTTGGTATGATTATGACTAGGGATTATTCTATATAATCATGACCTGTAATGTTATAAATGATGTGGTAAAAGTCCTCAGTAGCCTGTAGTGCATTGATGGATAGTTTTTAGTATGATTATGACCATGGATTATTCGGTATAGTCATGACCATTGATGATTTAATTCCCGTAGTGCAGGGATGACTCGATGATGTGATTTATTTATTAAGCTGAGTCTCAACGATAAAAATTGATGAAAACATTTTAAATCATAGAGGATAGTAGATATAATGCTCTACTTGACTCTTCTAATGGATTGCTAATTTCGCTGCAGTTAAACTTGATGTCTATTTTATTTTATCAGTTTAACATTGTTGAAGACTAATGATAATTTATTCTGCATTATCTTAGTCATAATATTTCTTACTGGGCTAGTTGAGCTCACCCTTTCTTTCACTGTTCTCTTCAGGAAATGAGAACGTAGCCGGGACTAGTCGGGGAACGAAGTGACGGTCTAGATGATAACATTAGTAGTCCTCACTATTTTGTTAAATAGTGAGACAATAAATGTAATAAGGACTCCATTGAGTGTGGATATTGTCTAGATGACAATATTCTTATTAAAACTCTTAGATTATGTTTTGTCGTATTTTACACGACTGTTGTATAATTAAGTTGTATTTGAATTTTGTACCATGTATTTAGCGACTCAAGATGGGTGATGTATACCTATTTTTGGGGCGTCACAAAAATACCCTTCCAAGGGACTATCCAGAAACTGTCCATCATTACCTTTGTTCAACATGGACTGTTTCGGCTCCAACAGCCCGCACCCCCTATGAAGGATCACAAATATGAGGTGTAGATTTTAAGTTATACATGATTCAAGTGAAGAAAAGTTAGGATTTTTCATCCTTAAGGAACATGTGACGCCCCCAAAATAGGTATACATCACCTATTCTGAGTCGCCAAATACATGGTACAGAATACAAATACAATCTTAAATATACAACATGAGCTGTGAGTTTTAATACAAATATTGTCTTCTAGACAGTATTCAAACTCAAAATAAGTCCTCAATACATTTATTAACACACTATTTCATAGAATAGTGAGGACTACTAATGCTATCATCTGGACCGTCACTCCGTTCCCCGACTAGTCCCTCGCCACGCTCTCATTTCAAGAGAACAATGAAAGTAAAAGGGTGAGCTCAACTAGCCCGAAAAAAATATTATGACTAAGATAATTTAGAATAAATTATCGTTAGCCTTCAACAAAGATGTTAAACCGATACAATATAACAAACATCAAGTTTAAGCATGACGAATAAGCAATCCATTAAAAGAGTTAAGTAGAGAATAAAATCTACTATCTTCTATGATTTAAAAGGTTTTTCATCACTTTATTCTTGAGACTCGATTTTAATAAATAAACCACATCATCCCCGCACTACTGACCCAAGGATATTCATTAGTATCACAACCACAAATTATCCATGCACTACGGGCCAAGGATATTCGTGTATTCATCAATGGTTATGATCATGCCAACAACTGTCCATCAATGTACTACGGGCAAATGATGACTTTTACCACATCATTTATAACATTACGGTCATGATTATACCGAATAATCCCTGGTCATAATCATACGAAGTCCATCTATGCACTACATGCCACAGATGACTTTCAACATAATATAAACATGAGAATGATGACAATGATATAAGAATTCAATAAAACAAGTTCAAGAATTAATTTGTCCAGGAACTAATAACGTCCAAATTGTCAACATGATACTGCTTTGTGGAGTAAAATTCAAGAATGCTCAGAAGAATATTACCATGAAAAATACTGGATAAAACACAAATATCAAAGATATTCCACTAATTTCATGGAGTATAAAAGCCAAAACTTTAACCAACTGAGTATAATAAAGAATGGAATAACAAAAGAAATCAAGAAGTATGCGATAGATCCATGTATACATGTTATTCCAACAGAATATTAAATAACGGAACCAGGTCATGCGTAAATGCACAAATAGGATATTCCAACAAAATAATAAATAATGGAACCAGGTCATGCGTAAACGCACAGACATGATATTCCAACAGAATAATAAATAATGGAACCAGGTCATGGGTAAACGCACAGACAGGATGTTCCAACAGAATAATAATGAATGGAATAATAGAAGAATTTCACCATGTACGGTGATTGTGATAGTATAAAAGTTATTCCAACGAGTAATAATAAAGAATGGAATAACGTAAGACTTTCACCAAGTATAGGGTAGTCCAGCGTATACTGAGTTATTCCAATGAGAATAATAAAGAATGGAATAATGAAGTTCTCTTCATGAATCAAAAGAAATAATACCCCTTACTATAATAATAATATCCCTTACCTTAGAAGAAAGCGGATATAGAGTAAAGTGAAGTGAAGTAGAATACTTTTCTTCTTTCTCTCTATAGTTTTCTCTCTCTAGAGTTTCAATGAATTCGTAAGAAATAATGAAGGAATGAGCTTTATTTATAGGAGAATGGGGTGAATAGTAACTAATTCATGAACGGTCAGCATTGATTTACTTTTTAAGCGGACGGTCCATATTAATTTACTATGCATTATTAATAAAATATTCTAATAAAACAAAATCTTTTAAATAAAATATAATATATTCTATTTATAATCTAATAAAATGAATAACTTTATAAAAGTATTACATTTTTTATATAAAAAGATTTTACTACGCAGCACTATGCAAACACTATGCATAATAGAATATTATATATTCTATTTATAGTCTAATAAAACAAATAACTTTATAAAAGTATTACATTTTATATAAAAAAATTTGTTTTATTACATTTATAATAATAATAAAACAAAACTTATCACATTTATTATAATTCACAATATTAATCGACCAGGTCGTTCCTAGGAAAGAGGGAGGCTTTCCAATAAGGATTTCTCCCTATTGGCGCGTAATTAGGTGACCAACCCTCTCATTGGGAGAACTTCTAGACATCATTAATATTACAAATAATAATATTAATAACTTTGTTATCTCAATTATTGATTTAATAATATATAAAATATAAACAATAATTGAATCAAATAACGTGAGATACTATGCAACAATTACTATAGCAATAATTAAACAAAAGCGAGTGACTTCTCACGTAAGTATCAATAATCAATACTAGTGTGCTTTACTATGCAACCACACGTATTATTGATTTTTAACACCGGGTGTTTCAACGAGTTAATAAGTAAAACTTCCGCCGTTATTTTCATAAAATATTTTTGTTATTTTCTCAATCCGACAATAATTCCGTTGCGGGGTCCACCAATGATTGTGCCGTTATACGAATATTCCATGTTAAAACGAATATTCCCCGACCAATCGAATATTATATAACAACTTGCGTACTTTGAAAAATTTATAAATATTACCCACAACCATAACATTATATCAAATCCACACCATAATATTCAAAAAAAATATTTCGAAAAATTTAAATCTTTATTCATAAAATTTGGGGTCTCACATCTTTAGGGCTGCTGTGTAATTGGGGGCAAGACGTGGTGGTTTCTTCAGAACGCCATGACCACGTTTGGCTATTTTTTCCGAGTTCTAAACATTGGAATTTGGAAATATAGTCTAGGGGAATGTAGACCAAGGAGTGGTAGATGAATTGGACGATTCCATCATACAATATGGGGTGTCGTTTAGGCGTTCGGGTTAGACAAGTCTGGCATACGACGTACACACATTTAAACGTCGAGTCAAATGTTAATGAACTTAAACAGTGTTCTGATTATTATGAAACCAAAATTATAAAACATGGAATAGAGTTAAATTAAACCATGAGTGACGTCTATACGTGGGTAATTGGTATGTCTATGTGCACTAAATGTGTAGAAATTTCAAAGGGCGATTAACGTCAAAGTATTAAAGACCGCTAAGGCAAGTATTCTAACTCCATTCAATCTTCATTTGAATGTTATTTTTAAATATATGGATGTGTATTCTTATGAATAATCCTTATGTATGCCTCGTTTTACACAATGTTTATCAGTTGCATAGACTTCATACTTATACAAACTATCTGTTAGTTGTATAAGTGTTTAACTACGCTATAACACATAAATTCTTAAGGCTTTCAAGTTCTAATATGTATGAACTATTTAAGATGTACGTCAATGCCAATTGTATCGACTAGACACATATTAAAACATTTTATCGATTTCAATGTAATCCTTTGAAATGTTATTTGTTTAAGTAGAGCTTACAAACCAATTGTACTTGGTACGAATTCAGTTTCAAAATGAATAACACTAATATTGGGGAAATGTTTTAATATTGCCGGCAAGTATTGTCGAATGATGATATGAACGCAAAATCAGTCGTTCAGATAGGTATTATTAATGAATACAGGGTACAAAGGGTTGATCACCCAACGTGCTCATAAGCCAAGATGGTTTACAGTGGAATAGTTCTTCAAACCTTTTTAAATGAAAAATTAAAGTTCGTGATCATATGACTGCAAAAAAAAAGTCAGTAAGTCATTTCAAAAATATGTTTTTAACACAAAGGAAGTAATTTCCTGTTATTCGAGATCTCTTCACAACTTTTGTTCAGTTGTTGAAAGTTTAGAAGTATAAGAGCATGATTCTTGATTTTGTTGTTTAATATATAACTATTATACTTTTTAGGCATGTAAATGCTCATTCTTGCTTTGAATTAAATGTTTCAGCGAAAACTAAGAGTGTAGAAGGTTTTTGTAAGGACAATGGCAAAGGAAAGATAAACGAATAAAGGATATGGATCCTATCTGTAATCGATAGGTTTATTTTAATAATTAATTAAGATGTTATTTATAATGTTATAAAGATTTAAAGGTTTTAGAACTTGGGTATATAATAATATGTCTGTAATAACTAATAATTACTTTCATATTAACAGGGTAATATGTATGTATGGATGTAAATGTTTAGTTCCATGGAGCACCATATCCGGAATTTAAAGATACTCATATTTGGGGTCGCCACAATATTAAATATAGCACTAAAGTATTTATTACAATTCATCTAAAACTTAGGTAAGCACATGTGCTTAATAGTAATATAATTCTGCAATCCTGTCTTTTCCTTTATCTTTCTTGGAAGTACCGGTCCTCTCGGTTTTAACTAAAAACATTATATTCAACGCAAAGATGAGCAAAAGTTTGCTCAGCAAGTATAAAAAGCTGAACATATATAACATAATTTGAACATTAACAATAATTGAATTATGGTTATAAAATTCTGAACAAAATAATTGTGATAACCCGGGGTTTCGAGAAAATATTAAAATAAAGAATATTAAAATAAGAATTTAATATATAAAATTCTTACTATGATATGTAATAATTTTGATTATTTAAATATATATAAATATGTAAGTATATTATGTGAGTGATGTGGTAGACTACAAATGTGTGTGTGTGTGTGTGTGTATATATATATATATATATATTTATTGAAAAGTAAAATTTATTAGTGAGTTAACTATCAAAATTAGTTAACTTAAGATAATTAATGAAATCGATTTAGCGATGAAGGAAATTAATTAATTAATTGAGATTAAATTTAAATTACATTTTGGATATTATAATTTGATTATTATTTTTTTGTATGATAATGAATTTACTATGAATAAATTTAGTAATCAAGGAAATTAATTCACATACTTAAAATTGGTGTATGAATATATGTATTTTTTGTAAATGAGAATAAAGAAGTTTATTAAATTTATTATTTTAGTATATTATAAATGTTAGGTTTGTAATATTCGTATACACAATCAAAGTAGCGGAAGCATGGTAAAAATAAATTTTAAAATTTTACAGACCATATACCTGGATCAATTAAACGAAAGAGATGAAGAAGATTCATACCCTTAAAGATTCGAGTTTCCTCAGGTACAAGTTCAACTCCTAGTCCTTCGTTCTCTCCTTGAATACACAGGATTGATTCCTTCCTTTAATCAACGTTAGCCACCCCAAGAATTTGGTCTCTAAAGGTGATCCACCAAGGAAGAACAAAAACTCAAGAAGAAGGGTGTTTGGCTAAACTCTAGTTTCTATCTCTATAGAAATACGTACTCTGCCAACTCTTGGAATCAAGTGTGTAACTTATGTCACCCTCTCTCCATAAAAAGACTTTCTTATTTATAGATGTAGGGAACCCTCCTAAACTATTTAAGAATAAAGTTTTTATTTAATTAATTAAACTCCTTTAATTAATTAGGCTTCCTAATTTCATTAGGAATAATTAATTAAATCTTTTAATTCATTAGTCTCCTAATCTTATTAGGAATATATGAGTAATTATATTAATTAATTCCCAAACCACTTTAGGAATTAACTTAATAATAATAGTAATAATAATAGTAATAAAACTCTTCTTATTAATTTATATTTAATATTTCTAAAATATTAAATAATAAATATTAAGCTATTTAATTTATTCAATCACCATAGATTAAATTTAATAAACTTATCTTATTATTACGATTATGTCATTTACTTCTTAAATAAATATTCTTCCTTTTAAGGTGTGACCATTTAGGTTCTCCATATTAAACCTAGGTTGTGAATAAATTAATTAGAATAATTCTAATCTTATTTAAATAAATAAATTAAACTATTAGTTTGTTTAAATAAATAACATTTATTCTATAATAAGGAAAAGCCTCCTTAACGATTAACGACTTTTCAAATAATATAGATTTCAACATTAATCATAAAAGAACTTTTGAGTAAATAGTTACTGTGCAATTCAATCCTTCCCCCATACAATGTCCTAATTAAATACAAGACAAGGAATTACTGTCAAGTCTTATTTTATTTAATTATATGTATTCTGATTCCCAAGGATTTCTGGGTTGTCATTTATCGAATCACATATTACATTTCTCTTCTTTTACTAGAAGTGGTAGATTATTTATTAATAATTCATTATCTCCATATATAACTTATTACACCCAATCATACCCTTTGATATACCCTAAGAATCTTAAGGAATATGTCAAAGTATAACTTATCATTACACAAGATACTATGATGAAGTTTAAGGATATCTTGTACTACTATCACTTCAAGAATTCCTATCGACATGCAAGTAAAACTCCATTAGGCATTCTTTAGCGAGTCACGTTCAGTGAACTTATTCTCCAATAAGCACCTACATACTTGCTTTAGTGTATCCACACAAATGATCATGAGATCAATCATCCTCATCCAATGAGCAAGCAACGTATGTACCAATCTATCAGGATTTATTAATCCTTTTTTAGTAATCCATCGATTGGGAACATTTTAGTTTTTAAGCTATCTAAGAATTTAGATCTCATTAGTATGATCTCATCATGATTCTAAAAGCATTGCCTAAAACTATGAATTTGTCACATATTATTAAAAAAATACCATGTAGATAATTAAATGTCTTTAGCAAATAAATACTTTTATTAATAAATGAATAAGATTGTTTACAAAGTATATGCTTTATCATCATACATGATTGGCTTGTATGCATACTACTTTCAATCTCCCACTTGCACTAAAGTCAATCGCTATGGTATCTCATACCCATCTTCTCTAAGTGACGATCAAACTGCTATTATGTTAATGCTTTAGGAAATAGATCTACAATGTTGTCTTGAGATTCCACACGCTCTAGGGTGGAATCTCCTCTTTCAATGATATCTCTAATCAAATGAAACTGCCGCAACACGTGTTTAGATTTCTGATGAGACATTGGTTTCTTAGCCTATACAACAGCTCCGGTGTTGTCACAGTATAAAGGTACTGCTCATCTAATGCTAAGAACCACGCCAAGTTTGGTTATGAACTTCTTCATCCAAACAACATTCTTTATAGCTTCACTTGCAGCTATGTACTCTTCCTTTGTCATTGAATCAACAATTGTTTGCTGTTTGGAACTCTCCAACTCACTACGCCACCGTTCAAGGTAAGCACATACCCCAAAACGGACTTACTGTCATCTTGGTCCATTTGAAAGCTAGAGTTTGTATAGCCTTCTAGTTTTAATTCTGACCCATCGTAGATAAGAAATACATCCTTAGTTCTTCATAAGTACTTTAGGATATCTTTCACTGCCTTTTTGTGCTCTTCTCCTGGATTCGACTGATATCTGCTTATTACACTAGTTCATGATCGACATCCGATTTAGTACATATCATACCGTACATGATAAATCCTATTGTTTACTAAAAAAATGGGGCTTCAGCAACAACAAATTTCTGTTGCTAAAGGTGCCAAATTTCGTTGCAAAAGGGTTTTGGCAGCGACTTTACTGTCGTTGCATCTTTCGTTGCGCAATGAGTGTTGCTAATTGTTCCGCAACGAAAGTTTTTTTTTCGTTGCCAAAAGAAATACATTTTGCAACGAAATTTGGCTTTCATTCAGAGACATCGATCCTTTAGCAACAAAATGTATTGTTGCAGAATAATTAAAATTTTGTTACTAAAAACCCCATTTCGTTGCAAAAGCCTGCTAATTGGCAACGAAATGAACTCTTTTTTTTGCAACGACCATGCATTTTCGTTGCAATTGACACCATTTTGCAACGACATTTTTCGTTGCAGTAAATTATGAAAATTGTTGCCTAAGCTTGCTTTCGTTGTGGAATGTAAACTTTTTATAACGATTTTCGTTCTTGATTATATTATTTTAGCGACATTATCTTTGAATCAAGAACGAAAATGTTTGTTCTTTGGTTATTTTTCAATAGCAACGAAAGTCATCGATTAGCAACGACATTATATGTTGCCGTTTCTTTATATGTGCAACGAAAGTTGATATGATTTGCAACGATAAAAAATATTGTCTTTTATGTTATTATTAGCAACAATATCCTCTCCGTTGTTATTAGGTTAATTTTCGTTGCCAAATATTAATCTTTTAATGCCATTAGCAACGAAAATTTGTTGCTAAATGTATAAAAAATTGTTGCTATATTAAAACTTGTTCAATTCTTTGATAACGAATTATATAGTTGTCAAATCAAGATTTGACATTCTTTTCGTGTACCTGGCTAGCTCAATGTCCCCATAGAAAATAATGGCAAAAATACAAAAAAACTAAAATATTATTAACTTAATAAAATCATCCACTACATAATCATTCATTATCTTTATAATTAACCATCTAAAGCTACCACAGTTTTTCAATCAAAGTATATATCTACATATATATAGAGATAGTACACTTAATAATTTCGTCCCTTGTCTTCCGTAAATGTAGCACGAAAATTTGATACCCAGTATTGTAAGGCAGATCGTAAAAGCAGTCTTCCTGCAAATATTTAAAAATAATAGCAAAGTCAGGAAAATGAAGCAAATAGGTCACCAAATGCACTTAGTGCTAAAATCAATACAAAAAGACAATAGAGTTGCTGCGTGGTACTAATGTACACCCTATTGCTCATAAGTAGAAAAAGACAATAGTGTTGCTACGTGGTACTAATGTACATTGTAAATTAGGATACTTGTGTAAATAAGCCAATGTAATTGAGAAGAATGATACATTCCCCACCTATCAAATCTGCATAAATAATGACCTATGGAGGAAGTTGGACACAACAACCACAATAGAAATTAGGTTGATCATACACCTTTCAAGAGGAAGGTTGAAAATTTTGCCACCAATAGTGAAGGCAACGCTAGGCATGGAAGAAATCTTGGCGCAGTCAACACCTGATTCTCCCATTGGGCTAGGAAGACCATCACAAAGCTGCAATTTTTTCAAAACTCTCGTCAACATGAACCATAAAAAATTACTAACAAATAATAATCAATAAATACTATTAAGCTCATTTACTCATTTTTCCTCCTATGTTTTGGTTGAAATAGAAGAATAATTGTAATAGGAGTATATAAAAAGAGTTAAACAAGAAGGTTTATATATATAGTATACCTCATTAACATAGTTTAGAATACGATCTTGCATCTGGTTTTGCCTTAAGCTAATTTTGCATCCACACCACTGCCATTTCATAAGAAGAGAACATAGCATCACCAAATCCAGATAACCTGCCATTGCTTTCATCTACGACACTTTCAATGCCCATGTTGTATAAAAATTCATATCATCAGTAGGTCAAATAAAGAAGAAAAGATTCATAATAATTTCAGTATAGGGAGTCTTCTGTGTTAACATTAATATAACGATGTCAAGAATGTTGAGAAAGCAACCACGCAACCAAATGTAATCTGATGTAGCTAAGAGCCTGACCTAACACCACGAGCTCCATCGAAGGTGCGCAATCTAATTTGGGAGCATATCTTCTTTGGTTGTGCCTATTTTTATTGAGTTTAGTAGGAGAAATCAATACAGGCTTACCAAAATGCAGTACAAGTGATCTAGCTTAGAGTCCAAAATTGACATATATGTACTTATCATCTAAAAACCTCAAATTATAATCAGTAATAAAGCAATAGTTCGTGTACCTCTGTTAAAAGCAAATCTATAATTATTTGTCCGTATCTTTCGACCATAGCCTTGCATTTTTGGCTAACACCACCAGATGCTCCAATGGCATGATTAATCATAGTGATCATAGTCTGCAAAAATTGGTAAGAGAAAAGAGGGAGAACAATCAAAAAGTTAGGAGCTTTATGAAAATAGCACCACTGTCAGGACATTAAGCCATAGTTTTCTTCATTTGGTAACATGAAGACTATCAGCCCACACTAGTGACTTCAAATTCAGACATGGAAAACATTGCTGAAATAGGGAATGATATTCAAAAGTCTACATTTCCTCTCACAAGATAAACGATGTCCAATTGCAGAAAATGCATGTACTTTAAAAATATAAAGGAAGAAGATGTAAAAGTTAACAAAACCTGATGCACAAACGTACTGTTGGACCTGCTAGCAAAGAAGTTCTAGAATCTGCAATTGCAGAGTAGCCTTTATCACAGTAACCTGCATGACAAATTGACAACATGTGCTGATATTAGACCAAGGATAACAGAAGCAACCAACTCCACCATAAAATTTACTCTTCCTTAATCAGGGAAGGCAATTTAGCGATTTCTTCTTCTTTTTTTCCCTTTTTCTTTCTCTTTGGGAAGTATTTTGGTGTATAAGTTGCTACTTTAGCTTCAATCACTTCTTTCCTATTGCGCAGTACAAGAAACTGAGTGAGAGCATACCAGTTTCTTTTCCACCAATGATAACATCACCCAAATCAAACTATATCAATGCCAGTCGAAAAGGAGACCACCAATGCCAACTGATAAGGCCAGCTTCATGATATATGGTGTTTTCCATGTTGTCTGCCAGCATTTAGTGAATTTTGTTTTGTCTGGTTTATTTAATTCTGCTTCCACCATTTCACTTCAACCTCTTAAAGGACTTTAGTGGGGAAAATCTTGATAATTTATGTGTCTAGCTATACAATCTGTAACAAATAATGATGTAAATCTTAGAACTACAAAGGCTGAACTATTGATAGGTTGTAATAAGAAAACCAGCCATTACAATCATGGGCATACCATAAAGGAAAATGAATGACAAACAATTCATTTATTTAGTGTGCCATGATCAATTCATAAAAAGACTTTCTGGCAATCGACAAATCATAACCAACTAACTACTATCTGAACACTAACCGAAATTTGAAACTAACCGAATTACCGAATACCGAATTACCGAATTGTACATTCGGGTAATAACCGAACCTGTGCTCTTTTTTAAATTAACATTACAGCAGTAGACAACAGTTTAATTATTTAAAATTACAAAGTTTAATTGTTTAAAATTAAAAATACAATAGCAGTGCAACAACAAATTAACTGTTTTTAACAAAGTTTATGACTTAACAAAGTCTAATTATAATCTAGCAACATCCATGCCCAATAATTACGTACCATTTAATAATCAAACTTAGATACCAGCAAAAGTAGCTGTACTATCAAAATAGACAATTAGTTCCATAAGTATTCAAGACAGAAAATTACAAGAAAATAAATAAAAATCCATTCCATGCACAATAAGAATTGAATTAATATTTGAGGAAAAGTACTGGATTATAACATACAAATGAAAATAGAGTAACAAAGTAATATTGTTTACTGATGAGCAGCTACGTCTCTTTATAAAACCAAAACAAAAAAATGGCAAAGAAAGAACTTCCACTGTCGTCTATCAAGCAATCAGGTTTGTTATCACCAGATTTCTCAACACCTCCACCATCCATCCTCACAAGTAAGACTAGAGAACTACAATGGAAGTCCATATGTAGCCATTACCAATACTGCTAATATTAAGATTTGACAAAAATAAAACCGAAAACAAATAAGACTAATAATAGAAACAACTTGTTCAACAACATATATCAGAAGTAGAAAGACAATTCACTTGGAACCCTTCTTTATTGCAGCCTTGATTTATTAGTTATATAATTATCCAGCTCAAAATGGTTTCAAATCATACCATATCATGGTATATGTTCTTTGTTAAAATCTATTTGCTAAAAGATACTTCATCCGGTTTACAAAATTTATAAATACTCTAGATATATTTGTGTGTTTCCCTTAAAAAGAAATTCAGTTTAATAGCGGTGGCAAAATAATGAAATTAGAATGACAAATTTGACGACATTGGATCAAGTTATACAACAATCATCAAAAATAGGACTTTGAGGGGATTTTTTTTTGGCAAATAGGACCCTGAAAAGCACGAGGAAAAGTTTTCTAAATAAGATTTAGATTCATAGACATAGGGATAACAAAATAATTTTTTAAAATGTGAGCATGGGGAAATTTTTTCTAAATTTTTGCACATCATAAATAAACCCACTCATGTATATGTGCGTTTTCATGGGGACACGAACGAACAAAATTGACACGAAATGAAGAAATTTAACATGAAAACCCTAAATATCTAAAAATTATAAGGCAAAGAAACATCAGCTCCAAATGGGAACTACTATGCAACAAAAAAAATCGAAGAGATTTCCTGATAAGAACAGTAAATTTAACTCAATCAAGCAAGAGAAATGAAAGATCAGGATCTACATAAGAATAACGGCGAAATCACATAGAAATAAACCCTAAAATCGTCCTTCAAGTATAGGAAACCTTTAGATATAGAGACATAGCTTACACCTGTGATTTGGAGAGGGAGCGAACGAGAATCTTCAGAGCTGGAAAATTGATCTATGCCACTGGACTGGACCTTTCTATCCTTCTCCCGTGGATGCTAAATTACGCCTCTCTCTCAACATTTAAAGAAAAGGTCAAAAGCTCAAAACCCTCGGATTCAGATGGGCCTTATGCACTTTATCGGTAATAATATTTGGGCTTGTACCCATATTATTATGGATTAATTACATATAATAATAATAATAATAATAATAATAATAATAATAATAATAATAATAATAATAATAATAATAATAATAATTGTAATAGTAATATAATAATAATAATAATAAAATAACAATAACAATAATAATAACAACAACAATAATAATAATAATAATAATAATAATAATAATAATAATAATAATAATAATAATAATACTACTACTACTACTACTACTACTACTACTACTACTACTAATAATAATAATAATAATAATAATAATAATAATAATAATAATAACAACAACAATAAAAGTAATAATAATAATAGTAATACTAATACTACTACTACTACTACTACTCCTCCTCCCACTCCTACTACTACTACTACTACTACTACTACTACTACTACTACTACTACTAATAATAATAATAATAATAATAATAATAATAATAATAATAATAATAGTAATAATAATAATAATAATAATAATAATAATAATAATATAATAATAGTTGTAGTAGTAGTAGTAGTAGTACTATTATTATTATTATAATTGTTATTATTATTATTAGTACTATTATTATTATTATGACTGTTATTATTATTATTATTATTATTATTATTATTATTATTATTATTATTATTATTATTATTATTATTATCTTAATATAAAGCAACATGTTAACAGTCATTGCAAAAAATTATATAAAATATGCAACGAAAATAAAAATTATTGCCAATGAATGTGGTCAATATTAGGCATCGAAATATAGCAACAAAAAAACTTTCGTTGCCCACGATGAGGAGAAATCAAATGGTTAGAAATTTTGCAACGAATTTCTAACAAATTTTGTTTCCAAATTTTGCAACTACTTATGAATTTCGTCGCAAAAAGTGAAAGCCTGACACAATCTACAACGAAGGACAAGTTTCGTTGCTAAACATACACTTTTAGCAATGACTTATAAAGTCGTTGCCTGAAAAATCGTTGCTAAAGCCTCATTTTTAGCAACAAAAAAACTTTCGTTGCCCACGATGACGGAAAATCAAGTGGTCGAAAATTTTGCAACGAATTTCTAACGAAATTTTTTCCCGCCAATGAATTAGCAACAAAATTTTGCAACGACTTATGAATTTCATTGCAAAAAGTGAAAGCCTGACACAATCTGCAACGAAGGGCAAATTTTGTTACTAAACATATACTTTTAGCAACGACTTATAAAGTCGTTGCCCGAAAAATCATTGCTAAAGGCCCATTTTTTTGTAGTGGTTGAAGCATAAGGGATCTTACTCATACAGTCTCTCTCATCGGGTATTTTTGGGGCTTGTTTCTTAGAGAGATGTATTCTATGGCTCATCAGCATGAGACCTCTCTTGGAATCTTTCATGCTAAACTTCTTTAGAATCGAGTCAATTTACGTTCCTTAGGACAAGCCAAGAATCCATTTAGATCTATCTCTATAGATCCTTATCCCCAAAATATTGGATGCTTCTCCCAAGTACTTCATCGAGAAGTGTTTAGATAACCAGATTTTGATCGACTGTAGCATAGGAATATCATTCCATATCAGTAATATATCATTAACATATAGTACAAGGAATGAAACAGCGCTCCCACTAACCTTCTTCTACACGTATGGTTCATCCTCGTTTCTGATAAAATCAAACTTTTTAATTGTCTCATCAGAATGGATGTTCCACCTTTGAGAAGCTTGCTTCAATCCAAAAATGGATCGTTGCAGCTTACAAACTTGATTTGTTCCAACCGTTGAAACAAAACCCTCTGGCTGTGTCATATACACATCCTCCTCAAGTTTCCCTTTGAGGAAGGCCGTTTTCACGTCCAACTGCTAGATTTCGTAGTCATAATAAGTTATAATCGCAAGCCAAATCCAAATGAACTTGAGCATAGCTACTGGTGAGAAGATTTCATCACAGTCAACACCTTGTCTTTATTTGAAACCTTTTGCAATCAGTCGGGCCTTATAGGTCTTTACCTTACCATCCGCTCCAATCTTTCTCTTAAAGACCCATTTGTACCCAATAGGCTTAATGCCTTCAGGTGATGAAACCAAAGTCTATACTTGGTTCTCACACATGGAGTCCGTTTCGGATTTCATGGCTTCTAATCATTCCTCTGAGTCTTTACTTCTCATAGCCTGTTCGTAATTCAATGTATCATCATCATTCATGATGTGTACCTCATCGTCATCCTCTATGAAGAATCCATACCTAGGTATCTTCGTTACTCTTCTAAATTTATGAATAGGGTGTGATACAGTAGGTTCTTCCACTTGGTCAGGTACCTGACTTTGATCCGTAGTGTTTTGTGGTTCTTAAATTTTTCCAAGATACATCTTACTCCCACTGACCCTTTCAAGGATAAACTCCTTTTCCAAGAAGGCACCATATTTTGCAACAAACACCTTTTGATCAGTAGGATGATAGAAATAGCACCCTACGATTTCTTTAGGGTATCCCACAAATCTACACTTGTCGGATCTAGTCTATAGCTTATCATTCTCAAACTTTTTGACATAAGCTGGACAACCCCAAGTCTTAAAAAACTTAAGATTTGGTTTCCTCCCTGTGCATATCTCATATAAGGTCTTTGGGACGGATTTGGTAGGTAACTTGTTAAGTAGATATATAGTCGTTTCTAGGGCATAACCCCTGAATGATACTGGAAGATCGGTAAAACTCATCATGGATCGAACTATATCCAAACATGTTTGATTTCTCCTTTCAGATAAACCATTTAGTTGTGGCGTTCCTGGTCGAGTCCATTGTGAGATTATACCGTTTTCTTCAAGATAATTAAGAAACTCACCGTTTAAGTATTCTTCTCCTCGATCCGATTGAATAATCTTAATACGCTTGCCAGTTTTTTTCTCTACTTCACTTCTGAACTCTTTGAACTTTTCAAACGATTCAAATTTGTATTTCATTAAATACACATATCCGTATCTTAAGTGATCATCAGTGAAAATAATAAAATAGGAATACCCTCCTCGTGAAGTCATTGTCATAGGTCCACATACATCTGTGTGTACCAACGCTAACAACTCTGTAACTCTTTCTCCTTTTCCACTAAAAGGATATTTAGTCATCTTACCCATGAGGCAAGATTCACAAGTTAGATATGATTCATAATCAGATAGCTCTAAGAGCCCATCATTATGCAACTTGAATAATCTTGTTTAATTAATATGACCGAGTCTACAGTGCCACATAAAAGTATAATTAACATCATCTCTTTCCCTTTTATTAGTTTGTTCAATTTGAAGTATATTTTTATACAAGTCAAGTATGTAAAGTCCATTCAACAATTTACCAACACCAAATAAAATATTTTTATTATAAATAAAATAACTATTGTTCTTTATAATAATATCAAAACCATCCATATCAAATATAGAAATTGAAAGAATGTTTCTAATAACTCTTGGAACAAAATAACAATTATTTAAACTAATGGATTTGCCCATAGGCAGTGCTAAACAAATAAGTCCTTACAGCTAATGCAGTAACCTTTACTCAATTTCCCACTTGTAGGACGGCCTAATCCTTATTCAACTTTTTACTTCTGACCAGTCCCTGTATAGTATTACATATATAAGACCAACCGGTATCCAATACCTAAGTAGAATTTTGACTTTCAGAAAAATTAATTTCAATCATAAACAAACCTTGATTAGGAGTCGAAGCTTCTCGAAGCTTCTTCTACTCTCATTCCGTAAGGAACTCTTTGTAGTTCCTTTTCCAGTGACCCGACTTGTTGCAATGGAAGCAGATTCCTTTGCTAGCTGGATCTGGTTTCTTTTGATCCTTCATTTTTGCCTTACCCTTAGCCTTCTTGGATTTCTTCAATTCAAAAGATACCTTGGGCCTCTTCCTTTTCTTGGAAGAATCATCCACCATTAAGACATAGTCCTTCTTAGATAGGAAGTGACCTTCAACAGTTTTTAACATGTTAAGTAATTCAGGAAAGCTGACATCCAACTTATTCTTGTGAAAATTCACAACAAATTGTGAGAAGGTGTCAGAGAGTGACTACAAGACTTAATCTTGACTTAACTATCCATCCATAACGAACCCAAGCTGTCCAAGACGTTCAATCAGATTGATCATTTTTAGGACATGAGTCTCAACAACAGTGCCCTCGGTTGTAAAACCCCGAATTTTATGAAATAAAAGTATTCAATTATTCTTATAATTATTATTCTATTCAGTAAATGGTTAAATTGATAAAAAGTTAAAGTTAAGGGTGATATGTGAAAATTTTACAAAGTAAACGAGTTGTCATAAAATATTCGTTTTGTCGAGGAATATTCGTTTGGCCGGAGAATATTTTTTTTGTCGGGGAATATTCTTTTTGTCAAGGAAATAATCATTGGTGGACCACATAACGGAATAACTGTCGAATATATAAAGCAACAGAAATTACCTTTTTTTAAAAAAAAATAACGATAAAACTTTTACCGTTGTCGACATCGAGATTTTTACTATCCCTTTTCAGTTCTTGTCTTTTGGTGTTCTCATGTTAGGTGAGATTTGTTTGAAAAAACAATTTATGAAAAAATCTGACATTTATATGTCGACGATTGGACTGTAAGAGTCGCCAGTTGGTATTTTTAAATGGTTGCACTAACTCAACCGAGAAAAGGTTTGCACATTGACCACGTGATGTGACACTGCTAAACTTGTCTGTGAAACTGAGATTCATTACGGTCCGGGGAATTGCTTATGTGGAGGGAAGCTGTTAGGCACCCCTCGACATCCATGTTACAATGGTGACATCCACTTTTCAATTAAACTGTTATATGAATGTGTGTGTGTGTGTGTGTGTGTGTGTGTGGGTCAATGTGCAGTTATTTGGAAATAGTGTTATGCCTCGTTCGCACCTATATACAAAGGGTTTGAATTTATGTGAAAATTTAGTTTTAAACAAGATATAGCAGTGAGGTTTTGTAAAAGAGGTTTCTCAAACCCTTATGCTCAATAGTAATTAAGGCCTTTGAAACTTCAATTTTATTAAGTGTTTGGCTTGATTGCTATTATTTTTGAGATACGAAGCATCTTCAAGAAAATAATATAAATAGCAATGCCGAATTCCTCATGGTCATGATAGCCATCTAAGGAAATTCAAACACCGTGAATAATTTACAAGCTGGTTACAGCTAAAAATGTCTATCACGGGAACCGAATCTAGATTCAGAAGACTGAATCTGTGATCACATGATTCCTAGGCTCATGTAATGTAGCAGTTTATATGAAAGCTGTAAACAGTTATATATATAAAAACTGTAAATATATATATATAGACGGTCAACCACCACGAAACGAACTTCATGGGGGACTAGAAATGTAAATATATAAAAGCGGTGAATATATATATATATATATATATATATATATATATATATATATATATAAAGACATGATCAACCACCACGAAATACCTCCATGGTGGATCAGAAATATAAATATATAAAATCAGTAAAAATATATATAAAGACAATCGACCACCACGAAGCAACTCCATGGGGGATTGAAAAAGTAAATAAAGTAGTATATACAATCAACCGCCACAAAGTAAATTCCAGGCGGGACTAAATGTAAAGAATGTAATATCGATCAATACATAATAAGTAAACTCCAAAGCGGTCGAAATGTAAAAGCGGTAAAAAGGTCATTTAATTAAACTCGTGCGTGGCAGTAAATGTAATATATATATATATATATATAAGTATTTATATATATATAAAAGCAGTAAACGCTCCGGATATAAATCCAGGCTCATCGAACATAGTTCGACAATAGTTTATATACTTAAAAGCAATAAACGCTTTGGACGTGAGTCCATGCTCATCGAACAGAGTTCGACAATAGTTTATATATAAGTATATATTTATAAAAGCAATAAACGCTCCGGACGTGAGTCCAGGCTCAATCAAGGCATAAATCGATAATGTTAGTCCATATATATATATAAATATATATACAAAATAAATAAAAAACCATGGACCGAAGTCCGGGCATACACACGCAACACGACTCTCAATGTGAAGAACGGTGTGTGCACAGTAGTGGAGAAAGGCTTTAAGAAATGTAAGAAAGCTTACAGTGGACTGCCAAAGAAGACTTCAATAGCTTTAAATGGATGAACACTCTGCTCCTGCTGATAAAAATATGACAGAATATAAGCTCACAAGTGTTTAAAATGAGAAAGCACTCAGTTTATAATGTATACAAAGCAAATTGGACATGGCTTCCTCGCCGTTTCTCTTGCTAAAATTGCCACCCCAAGCCCTCTATTTATAGAGGGAGGGAGACACAGGTGTACCTGCAGCTACCCGGGGTGCCCCGGGCAATGTGGGTCCCGTCGTCTTGAAGTACGTGCACTCGGATAACGCGCTGTTCGCTCAAACTTTTATAACTTTCAATCTGGGAATCCGATGGAAGCGTGCCATACCATTCTGGAAATCTCTTTTTGAGAGCTATGCAATGACATAGGATTTGCTCTTTTTTGATTTTAGGGAGATGGGTCCATGACTGAAATAGCATTTCCGAGTCTCCGTTAGGTAGTCCGTTGAGCTATTTTACGTAGTTTGCGCTCAGAAGTTAAGATATGGTTCTCGTGGGACTTCTTTTGAAGCAATTTGAGTTGAAATGAGTGTATTTGATTTGAGTTGAAGTTGAGTTGGAAAAATGACCATTTTGCCCCTCCCAAGGTTATCTTCGGTTTTCGCATAGTTGTAGCAATCTTTTCTCAAGGTTATCTTTGAGGTTGGTCTGCTGTTGACTCTGACTGTCCACAGGGTTATCTTTGAGGTTGTCTTGACCTCCTGGTGTTATCTCCAGGCTTTGAACTTGATCCCCATGGGGTTATCTCCAAGGTTGGAACTGATTTTCATGGGGTTATCTCTAGAGTTAGAAACTGATTTCCTGGGGTTATCTCCGGGGTTGGAAAATGGATCTTTTGGGGCTATTTCTGGGGTTGGAATTGATGTTGTCGTCCTCCAGGGTTATCTCTTGAGTTTGAAAAATACGATTTTGTCTTCCTGCATAGTTAGTAAATGGAAAACAAAATTTCAAGTGTCTACAGATGCCCCTCTTTATCATGTTCATGCAAGGCAATGGAATGGACATGATAAAGATTACTAGACACTTGAAATATGACAAGGTATTTTTAATGATGCAAATTGCAATGTAATGAATGTTATGATGAATGTTAAAATGTTTTTGTAAATCATAGTTCGCAAATCGTACATCGTATTTTGCACTTCGCACTTCATTTTTAGCATTTGGCCAATCGTACTTCGCAACTCGCACATCATATTTCACATATCGCATTTTGTATATCGCAAATCGCAAATCATACTTCGTACATCGCAAATCGCTTTACCTTTACCAGTTATTACTGATGTCTATGCCGGTGTTAACTGCAACGGTTTAGCTATTTATCGGTATTACCGATGCCTGTTTGATGAAGAGAAATTGAGATGTTTTCTACATCTCAACTAGGGATGATGTTCTGAAATCACCGAACCTTCCCAATGTATACGCTTGGTAGTTTACAATGGTGCCTACCCTGATGGTAGTTGAATACGCTAACATCGCCAAACTATTTCAATTCCCACTCGAACGGTGGTATACAAAACTTTCATCGCTGAACTGTCTTGATGTTACGCTGAATTTATGCCAATGGTTTTCAAATACCGTATCTTCCAATAACTCACCCTTCTTGAGGTGATTTGGAGTTTCCTTTCGTTATTGGGTGCTTGTGCCCCATTTTCTTGAGCGTTTGATTCGCAACCCGGTTGAACTGATGACCTAAATACCGCTGACATCCCTAGAGGGTGCAGCTCGTTCTTTCGCTGCCCAAATTTGAACTTTGGTGTAGAGGCCTCGACTTGTGAGGACTTGACTCTGGTTAACATGTTTGATGGTGTAGATTTCATTCGCTAGACTTTTTGTTGTTGGCTTTTTGCTCCTAAGTTAAGAACTTTTTTGAGAATTTTCCCCTTCTTTCGTAGGGGCACACTTATGTTGCCATGATTTCTTTCAGGAGTTCTCCTCTTTCTTTTGATAAGAGGCTTGATCCTGCCTTAAACTCCTTCCCTTTCCTAGAATTAGAAAAATGCCCCAGTCCTTTCGCATGTTGATGTCGGGGATTCATATGAGAAATTCTCTTTGTTGACAAAATCGCGAGTGAGCAATATCCAAATCGCCAATGAGATGATATGAAGGAAGCTCTGATGATGATGGACCATGCTGATGGTGCTGACTGGTGCATTTTCCTCTTTAGGATAGTTGATAAATGCCCTAGTGTTGAGTTGTCATTGTTTTCGAGATTGTCCCAGTCTTGTTGTAAGGGTTCCAATATCGGTTCCCGCCAATTTTGAAATTGCCCCAGCCTTGCTTATTGTCTGGGATCGTTATTTGGACAAATGGGCTGATAAGATGTCGAGACTGTAAGAGGCTTTTATCTCTGTACCAGATGGTGAACAAGTAATGGAATTGGGCTTTGATGCCCTCAATCATTGTTCCTAACTTGTTTGGGCAATCGACTTTGATGGTTTTCTTCTGATTTGATGATGACTTATGATTGAGGGTGTCGATTCTTTGAAGGTCCTCCCTGCTGGTTGTCTTAGTATATCGTTGTTTCTTCCTTTCTGGGATTTTTGCCAAAATTGATGGAATGACATTGAAGTGTTATTGGGTCTTCTCGACATGAGTCGCTGACTTGGAGGGTTATTCTTTGGTGTCTTGGGATTAATGTTTGGGTTTGGATATTTCTTTTGAGGGTCCGACCGCACCACTGATGGCTGCTTACGTACTCATGTGTATGTGGGAGATCAGGTCTGCGTAGTTCCTACTTGATGAGCTAAATAATTAGAGAAGTATTTGTTTAGGGTTTTTGGGTTTTTGTTTCGTTTGACCGCACCATAAATGGTACGCTTTATGTACCGCCATTGATGAGGGAGATCAGTGTTTTCGTAATTTAGGCACGATGAAATTTGGAACTCGATCACGAGCTAGAACCTGACTAATTCAGGTCTTTAGTTTGACCGCACCATAAATGGCCTGATGGTTGCCTATGTACTCCCATTGACTGAGCTGGAACCGCAAATCTGGGTGGTGCCTTTCCTGAGACTCGTTGGAATTAGTCTCTCTACGAGTCTAGTAATCAAACACCGACAAGATAGCCTCCTGGTGGAGGAACCACACAACATACATTCACATGTAACGTGTCTTACCTTTATGGGAATGATGACATGTGCGAAGCACTAATATCATATGCAGATATAGTGTAAAGTATTAAGTGCAGTAAGTAAATGCATTTGTACACATTCATCAAAATGTAAATGAAACATCCACACACACAAGAATATAACAGTTTTAAAAAGTTTGTAGTAGCGGCTTAAGTCCTCTTATTGGAGTCCCCAGCAGAGTCGCCACCTGTCGACGTCGAGATTTTTACTGTCCCTTTTTTGTTCTTGTCTTTTGGTGTTCTCATGTTAGGTGAGATTTGTTTGAAAAAATAAGTTGTGAAAAGGTCCGACATTTATATGTCGATGATTGGACTGTAAGAGTCACCAGTTGGTATTTTTAAATGGTTGCACCAACTCAACCAAGAAAAGGTTTGCACATTGACCACGTGATGTGACACTACTAAATTGGTATGTGAAACTAAGATTCATTAGGGTCCGAGGACTTGCTTATGCGGAGGGAAGGTGTTAGGCACCCCCCGACATCCGTGTTACCACGGTGACCGCCACTTTTCAATTAAACTGTTATATGAATGTGTGTGTGTGTGTGTGTGTGTGGGTTAATGTGCAATTATTTGGAAGTAGTGCTATGCCTCGTTCGCACGTATATACAAAGGGTTTGAATTTATGTGAAAATTCAGTTTTAAACAAGATATAGCAATGAGGTTTTGTAAAAGAGGTTTCTCAAACCTTTATGCTCAATAGTAATTGAGGCCTTTGATACTTCCATTTTATTAAGTGTTCGGCTTGATTGCTTTTATTTTCGAGATGAGAAGCATCTTCAAGAAAATAATATACATAGCAATGCCGAATTCCTCGTGGACATGATTAGCCATCTAAGGAAATTCAAACACCGTGAATAATTTAAAAGCTGGTTACAGCTAAAAAGGTCCATTATGGGAACCGAATCTAGATTCAGAAGATTGAATCTGTAATCACATGATTCCTAGGCTCACATGATGTAGCAGTTTATATGAAAGCTGTAAACAGTTATTGTAAAATCTCAAATTTTACGAATAAAGATTTAATTTTCTCGAAATATTTTTTTCAAAATTATGGTGTGGATTTGAGATAATGTTATAGTTGTGGGTAATATTTATAAATTTTGAAAAGTATGCAAGTTGTTGTATAATATTCGATTGGTTGGGAATATTCTTTTTGTCGGGGAATATCAAATGCATGACAGTACAATCATTGGTGGACCCTACAATGTAATTATTGTAGGATGAGAAAATGACAAAATATTTTTATGAAAATAACGGCGGAAGTTTTACCATTAAGCTGTTGAAACACCCGGTGTTAAAAATACGATAATACATGTGGTTGCATAGTAGCTTTTACGGTATTGATTATTGATGCTTACGTGAGAAGTCACTCGGTTTTGTTCAATTATTGCTACGAGAATTGTTGCATAGTATCTCACATTATTTGATTTAATTATTATCGATATTTTATATATTATTAAATCAATAATTGAGAAGACAAAGTTATTAATATTATTATTTGAAATATTAACGATGTCTAGAAGTTACATCGAGGAGAGGTTTGGTCACCTAATTGCGGCATGATAGGGAGAAATCCTTATTGGAAAGCCCCCTTTTCACAGGAGCGACACAGTCGATTAATATTGTGAATTATAATAAAGGTGATAAGTTTTGTTTTATTATTATTATAAATGTAATAAAATAGAAAACTTTTATATAAAAATGAATACTTTTATAAAGTTATTCGTTTTATTAGACTATAAATAGAATATATAATATTCTATTATGCATAGTGTTTGCACATAGTACTGCATAATATTTATATAGTAAAATCTTTTTATATAAAAAATGAATACTTTTATAAATTTATTCGTTTTATTAGATTATAAATAGAATATATTATATTTTATTTAAATGATTTTATTTTATTAGAATATTTTATTAATCTTGCATAGTAAATTAATATGTCCGTTTAAAAGTAAATCAAACTGGACCGTTCATGAATTAGTTATTATTCAGGTCCATTCTCCTATAAATAGAAGCTCATTCCTTCATTATTTCTTACTTAATTCTTTGAAACTCTAGAGAGAAACTATAGAGAAAGAAGAAAAGAATTACGCTACTTCACTACTCCTATATCCAGTTTCTTCTAAGGTAAGGGTATTATTTCTTTTGTATTCATGAAGAGAACTTCATTATTCCATTTTTATTATTACATTGGAATAACTCATATATGGACTACCCTATACTTGGTAAAATTCTTTTGTTATTCTATTCTTTATTATTATGTTGGAATAACTCATACATCAGTAATCGCATACATGGTGAAATTCTTCTATTATTCCATTCTTTATTATTCTATTGGAACATCCTGTCTGTGCGTTTACGCATGACTTGGTTCCATTATTTATTATTTTGTTGGAATATCCTGTGTGACGCCCCCAAAAATAGGTATAAATCACCCATCTTGAGTCGCCAAATACAAGGTACAAAATATAAATACAAACTTAATTATACAAACGTCGTGTAAAAATACGACAAAACATATGCTGAGAGTTTTAATAAGAATATTGTCATATAGACAATATCCACACTCAAATGAGTCCTCATTTCATTTATTGTCACACTATTTAACAGAATAGTGAGGACTACTAATGCACCATCTAGGACCATCACTCTGTTCCCCGACTAGTCCCAGCTACGTTCTCATTTCCTGAAGAGAACAATGAAAGAATGGGTGAGCTCAACTAGCCCAGTAAGAAATATTATGACTAAGATAATGCAGAATAAATTATCGTTAGCCTTCAACAGTGTTAAACTGATACAATATAACAAACATCAAGTTTAACTATAGCGGAACAAGCAATCCATTAGAAGAGTCAAGTAGAGAATAAAATCTATTATCTTCTATGATTTAAAATGTTTTTCATCACTTTTATTGCTGAGACTCAGCTCAATAAATAATCCACATCATCAAATCATCCCTGCACTACAGGCCAAGGATATTCTTTAGTATCACGACCATGAATTATCCATGCACTACGGGCTAAAGATAATCGTGTTTTCATCAACTGTCCTGATCATGCCATAAAACAATTCATCTTTGCACCCTTGGCCGAAGAGAATCCATAGCCATAATCATACCAAAAACTGTCCATCAATGCATTACGGGCCAATGAGGATTTTTTCTACATCATTTGTAACATTACGGTCATGATTATACCAAATAATCCCTGGTCATAATCATACCAAGTCCATCTATGTAGTATAGGCCAAAGATGACTTTCAACATAATATAAACATGAGGATGATGACAATGACATAATAATTCAATAAAACAAGTTCAAGAATTAATTTATCCAGGAACTAATAACATCCAAATTGTCAACATGATACTTCTTTGTAGAGTAAAATTCAAGAATGCTCAGAAGAAAATTTTCATGAAAAGATACTGGATGAAACGCAAATATCAAGGATATTCCACTAATTTCATGGAGTATAGAAGCTAAAACTTTAACCAACTGAGTATAATGGAATATATGAAACTGCAAATGGATTTTCGCCATTATGCGGTAATCCACTTAGACAGATCATTTCCACAATTTAATAAGGAATGAATACAAAGGATCATTCACCATGCATGTGATAATCCACATAGACAGGTTATTCCAATAGAAAAATAAAGAATGGAATAACAGAAGAAATCACCACGCATGCGATAGACCGCACAGATAGGTTATTCCAACAGAATAATAAAGAATGAAACCAGGTCATGCATAAATGCACAGACAGGATATTCCAACAAAATAATAAATAACGGAACCAGGTCATGCGTAAACGCAACGACAAGATGTTCTAACAGAATAATAAATAATGGAATAACAAAAGACTTCACCAGGCATGCGATAGGTAATCGCATGACGAGTTATTCCAACAAAATAATAAATAATGGAACCGTGTCGAGCGTAATATGCAAGACAAAGATATTTCAGCAGAATAATAAAGAATGGAATAACGGAAGAATTTCACCGTGCATGCGGTGCTTGGCATATCTGAGTTATTCCAACATAATAATAAAGAATGGAATAACGGAAGAATTTCACCATGTATGCGGTGCCGCATAAACAAAGTTATTCCAACATAATAATAAAAAATGGAATAACAGAAGAATTTCACCATGTATGCGGTACTTCGCATAAACAAGTTATTCCAACATAATAATGAAGAATGGATTAACAGCTCTTACGAGTATTGAAAGAAAATAATTCTCTTCATGAATACGAAAGAATAATACCCCTTACGGGTACAACAAATAATATCCCTTACCTTAGAAAGAAGAGTATTCCGACTGGTAGGGCGAGGATATTCTTGAAGAAAACTTATACTGTTTTCTATGCTCAAAGCTTCTTAAACTCTAAAGAAATACGCTCAAGATTATAGAAGAAGAAATCTTTCTATAGTTTCTCTCTCTAGAGTTTCAGTGAATTCGTAAGAAATTATGAAGGAATGAGCTTCTATTTTTAGGAGAATGGACTGAATAGTAACTAATTCATGAACGGTCCAGATTGATTTACTTTTAATCGGACGGTCCATATTGATTTAATAAAATATTCTAATAAAACAAAATCTTTTAAATAAAATATAATATATTCTATTTATAATCTAATAAAACGAATAACTTTATAAAAGTATTACATTTTATATAAAAAGATTTTACTATCTGAAAAACACTATCTGAGGCACTATGCAACAATATGCATAATAAAATATAATATATTCTATTTATAATCTAATAAAATAAATAACTTTATAAAAGTATTCATTTTATATAAAAAGCTTTTTACATTTTATTACATTAATAATACTAATAAAACAAAACTCATCATCATTATTATAATTCACACTATTAATCGACTAGTCGTTCCTCGAGGAAAGGGGCTTTCAATAAGGATTTCTCCTATTGTACACGCAATTAGGTGACCAAATCTCTCATTCAAGCGAACTTCAGACATCGTTAAAATTGCAAATAATAATGCTAATAACTTCATTCGTCTCAATTATTGATTTAATAATATATAAAATTTTAACAATAATTGAATCAAATAACGTGAGATACTATGCAGCAATTACTGTAGTAATAATTGAATAAAAGCGAGTGACTTCTCACGTAAGCATCAATAATCAATACTGTAAGTGTGCTACTATGCAACCAATGCGTACATCGTATTTTTTACTACCGAGTAGTTCAACAGTTTTAACGCTAAAACTTCCGCCGTTATTTTTATAAAAATATTTTTGTCGTTTTCTCAATCCGACAATAATTACATTACAGAAGGTCCACTGATGATTGTGTAATAAATACGAATATTCCCTGTTAAAACGAATATTCCCCGACCAATCGAATATTATATAACAACTTGCATACTTTTCAAAATTTATAAATATTACCCACAACTATAACATTATCTCAAATCCACACCATAATTTTGAAAAAAATATTTCGAGAAAATTAAATCTTTATTCGTAAAATTTGGAATTTTACATTCTGTCTGTGCATTGACGCATGACTTGGTTCCATTATTTATTATTCTGTTAGAATATCCTGTCTGTGCGTTTACGCATGACCTGGTTCCGTTATTTTTTATTCTATTGGAATAACCTGTCTGTGCAGTCTATCGCATGCCTGATGATTTCTTTTGTTATTCCATTCTTGATTATACTCAGTTGGTTAAAGTTTTGGCTTTTATACTCCATGAAATTAGTGGAATATCTTTAATATTTGCGCTTCATCTAGTATTGTGATGCCCCTAAAATATACACGACCCATTCTGAATCGCCAGATATCACACTATAAAAATCAAATACAAACTTTATTTATACAAGTGTTGAAGCGTAAATGCATGCAGTATACAATGACAACGATTAACTCGTGAGTTTTAATACAATATTGTCTCGTAGATAGTATCCAAACTCAAATTGTTACAATGCCATATAAAATACAGCAGCAAATATTTTAAGACCCCAAAGAAGAACGAGAATATTACTATCATATTCATTCTAATGAGGTGCACTTTTGACGCTTTCAAAGTCGGGTTCTCATCACCCTATTGTTATTCTCTAAAATCAATTATTAAGTGACGTATAAAATACGACACACACATCTTAGGTCCTCAATATAATTATCTGTTGCATGTCATGCCGTTTTATAATGTATTGAGAAACTTCGACAGTCTCGGACCATCACACTATTTCTCTGTTATCCCCGCTCGACCCAGCTACACTCTTATTACCTGAAAGGAATTGTGAAGAAAAAAGGGTGAGCACAACTAGCCCAGTAAAGAATATCATGACTAAAGATAATTAAATTATCAATAGCTTTCATCAATAATAAATCGAAGATTTAGAACATATGGTAGATGATAAAACTTTTCAACCATATTTGCAGCGGAACGAGCAATCCATTAGAAGAGTCAAATAGACCATCAGATCTATTATCTTCTCTATGTTAAAAGTCCACCGATAATGTTTTATCCCTGTAACATCAATCAACAATTCCTGTCCACAATCATATGAATAACTCATAATCATAATCGTGGTTCTAAATTCCTCTTTGCACCTAGGACGAAGATAATTTTCATCACCTATCTTTACATGAAACATCAAAAATCATCTTTATACCAAATCACAATTTCTGCTCATAATCATACTAATTAAATCATCTTTGCACTACGGCCAAAGATATTCATTATTATCACATCTATGAATTAATATTTCATTATTGAGACTCAGCTCAATAATTAATCCACCTCATCGAATCATCACTTCACTACAGGCCAAGGATATTCTTTAGTATCACGACCACGAATTATACATGCACTATAGGGCAAAGATAATCGTGTTTTCATCAACGGTCCTGATCATGCCATAAAACAATTCATCTTTGCACCCTTGGCCGAAGAGAATCCATAGCCATAATCATACCAAAAACTGTCCATCAATGCACTACGGGCCAATGAGGACTTTTTCCACATCATTTGTAACATTACGGTCATGATTATATCGAATAATTCCTGGTCATAATCATACCAAGTCTATCTATGCACTACAGGCCACAGATGACTTTCAACATAATATAAGCATGAGGATGATGACAATGACATAAAAATCAATCAAATGAGATAAAGGATAAATAGTAAACTTTTATAATACAATTTATCCAGTGTTTAATAATAACCAAATGTTATCAATCACTTAATAATCTCATAATCTAATGTCATTAATATTATAATAATATTTTAATCATTTCTTAAACTTATAAATAATTTATTTCAATTGTTTACACTTTATCAAATAATGCATTTAATCATTCAAAAATGCTATACTCATAAGATTTCATCATCAATGATCAAATCCCTCATCAAAAATCTGCATATACCCTATATAGGATTCCCAAGCCATAAAATCCTATTTTCCAATTTTACTACTTCACATAACATATTTAATTCATTTACTCATAACTAGTTCATTTTCATTAAAAATACCAAATCAGTCCCAAAAATATTTTTTTTCTGGGATTTAGTATAATATAGTCCCATATTGAACATATATTTTTCTCGGAATTTTTTAAAATTCATTTACTATTTTTCAAAAATTAATTTCTAATTAATTCCTTAAGAAATTAGCTACCTCAAGTTTAACTCCAGAAATTCCCAAATCTTGGCAGGATCTTACACATGTTAGCGTGAGCTTTCAGTTTAAATTTCATGGTCATTGGAGTTATAAAACTCCGGTTATAGCGTTTTTCGTCGAAAAAACCTAAATATTGAAATGGTCATAGCTTGCTCATTTTAAGTCGGAATGAGCTCATTTTTGGACAGTAGGTACTTCATACCATATATTTTCATGTCCCAAAAGGCTGGAATTTTTCTCACAATTTAAGTGGCCAAAAATTCCCTTTTAAAATTCTGGACAATAACATTTTTGGAAATTTTTGGTTTTTGACTCCTTTGCTAAAATCAGTCCACATGAAAATCTACAACATCTTTTCCAATGATTCCACTTGGATAAGTTAGGAAACTCATAGATCTAACTCTAGAACTTGACCACACTCAAAAATTCAAAATATAATAGGAGATATGGTCAATTGAATTTCATATTCCATTTTCACCAAAATCCGATTTTTCAACCCTTTGTGATTTCTAAGAAACTTTCATGTTTTCACATAATAACCAACATAACTCATCATAACACTTACTAATACCACATATACCAATGATTTTAATTAGTCTAATGCTTTTATTATGACTTTCATCATAATCCATGTAAATAGATCATTTCCACAATTTAATAAGGAATGAAATATAAAGGATCATTCACCATGCATGTGGTAATCCACATAGACATGTTATTCCAACAGAATAATAAAGAGTGAAATAACAGAAGGATTCACCATACGTGCAATAGGCGCATGCAGACGGAGTTATTCCCAATGAGAATAATAAATAAAGGAACGGTCGTCGTACAGAAACGCATGCACAAGATATTAAAGCGTAATAATAAAGAATGGAATAACAACAGAAATCACCATGCATGCGATAGATCTCACAGACAGGTTATTCCAACAAAATAATAAAGAACAGAACTAGGTCAGGCAAAATTCGCACTGACAGGATATTCCAACAGAATAATAAAGAATTGAATAACATAAGAAATCACCATGCATGCGATAGATCGTACAGACATGTTATTCCAACAGAATAATAAATAATGGAACCAGGTTAGGCGTAGTACGCACCGACAGGATATTCTGACAGAATAATAAAGAACGGAATAATAAAAGAATTTCACCGTGTATTCGGTACTTTGCATAAACAGGTTATTCCAACATAATGATAAAGAATGGAATAACAGAAGTGAAAGTATTATGCATACAAGCCAATCATGTATGATGATAAAGCATATACTGTGTAATCAATCTTATTTATTTATTAATAAAAGAATTATTTATTAAAGGCATTTATTATCTACATGGTGCTGTTCTTATAATATGTGATAAACCCATAGTTTTAAGCAACGCTTTTAGAATAATGATGATGATCATTCTAATGAGATCTAAATTCTTAGAAAGCTTAAAACTAAAATAGTTCCCAATCATTGGATTACTAAATAGGGATTAGTGAATCCGGATAGATTGGTACATACGTTTCTTGCTCATTGGATGAGGATGATTGATCTCATGATCATTTGTGTGGAGACACTAAAGCAAGTATGTAGGTGCTTATTAGAGAATAAGTTCATTTGAGCGTGACTCGCTAAGGAATACCTAATGGAGTTTTACTTTACTGTCGATAGGAATTCTGTAGTGATAGTAGTACAAATGATCCTTAGACTTGAGATCATCATAGTATCTTATATATAATGAATTACACTTTGACTTATTCCTTAAGACTCTTAGAGTATATCAAAGGGTATGCTTGGGTGTAATAAGTTATATATGAAGATAATGAATGATCAATAAAGAATCTACCACTTTAGTAAAAAGGAGAGATGTCTATGTGATTCGATAAATGACAACCCGAGGAATCCTTGGCGAGGTGGAATGAAATTAGAAAGTAGTTTCTAATTTGCATTTATTAGGAGTTGTTCATTTAGGAATCGAAATACATATAATTAAATAAAATAAGACTTGACAAGAATTCCATGTCTTATATTTAATTGGGACATTGTATGGTGGAAGGATTGAATTATACGGTAACTATTTACTCAAAGGTTCTTTTATGATTAATGTTGAAATCTATATTATCGGAAAGTCGTTGATCGCTAGGGAGGCTTATCCCTATTGTAGAATAAATATTATTTATTTAAATAAATTATTTGTTTAATTTATTTATTTAAATGAGATTAGAATTGTTCTAATTGATTTATTCACAACCTAGGTTTAATATGGAGAACCTAAAGGGTCACACCATAAAAGGAAGATTAATTATTTAAGAAGTTAATGGCATAATTGTAATAATATGTTAAGTATATTTAATTTAATCTATGGTGATAGAATAAATTAAATAGCTTAATATTATTATTTAATATTTTAGAAATATTAAATATAAATTAATAAGAGGAGTCTTATTAATATTATTATAATTATTATTATTTTAATTTCTAAAAGGTTTAGGAATTAATTTAATATTAGTACTCTCATTTATTCCTAATTGGATTAGGAAAGAAAATTAGTTAAAGGAGTTTAATTAATTTCCCCTAATAGGATTAGGGAGCCCATTTAATTAAAAGAGTTTAATTAAATAAATAATACATTGTTTTAATTAAAATAGGGTTACATGATATCTTTATAAGAGGAGTCTTATATTAGATATCTAATATACGTAATTCCTTGATTGGGAGAGTACACCCCTTTTCTTATTCAAATAGGAAAAACTAGGGTTTGAGCCAAATCCCTTCTTCTTGAAAAATTCCTCTTCCTTGGTGGATCACCTATAGAGGCCATACACTGGGTGGCTTACATTAATCAAAGGAAGGAATCTACAGGAGATTGAGGAGATCATGGAGAAATGGGAGGTGAACTCGCACTGAGGAAGCTCGTTTCTACAAGGGTATGATTTCATAATTTCTTATTCTTCATTTAATTAATAATATGCATAAAGGATGATCCGGGTAATTGGTTTGTGAAAAATTTTAAAATCTGATTTTATCTCGCTTCCGCTAAATTTTGCAATTTTATTGCTACTTTGATTTTCATAATACCCAACAGTGGTATCAGAGCCAAACTTTATGCGAATTATTAATTATTTTGATTCCACATATGTATGGGTATGTATTTAGAATAATTTATTGGGCATAATTTGTTGTTTAAAATTATTATTTTATTGAAAGAAAAAGAAAAAAAAATCCGTATAAAACAACTTGTTGTTTCGGAGAAATTTTTTTTTATGCAGTTTATGCAATTTTTTTATTCTTTCATGATGGACCGATCAAAAGTAGTATATATATATATATATATATATATATATATATATATCAATTTATATCCGTATGGCCATGATTTAATCACCTGGGGAGACATTTTAAAAAAAAAACATCAACGCTTTCTTTGTTATATCATATAACATGGCAATCATTTTTTTTAAAATACAAAAAGGCCATCACGTTGACAAGGTCCGGGATATCAAAAGTAGTCAAGCCATTTTTTTAAAGAGTAAGACTTTTATTATATATATATATATATATAATTGTTATATATATATATATTAATCTTAATAATTTTATAATTAAAATAAAAGAGTTTATTTTAATCTTGAAATTGGATTTCATGCAACATAAACTTGCCCATTAAATGATACTCATATATATATGGAATGATTTTATTTATTGATACATATGATGATATGTATGATAATAAATGGGATTGATTATGGACAATTGACCAATATGATTGGATTTATTTTAGTTGGATGTTTGAATGAATGGGTTTTATTAAATGGGGTCCGCGTACCTCGCGTCTTTTTCAGTTTTCTTCTTGATGTAAATTCTATCTCTCTCCTATGTACTTCCCTTGATCTGGCGATCAAGGTTTCTATTTAAATTAAATAGTTTAATGTAATAGGATTAGTTAGAATTTTTTTGAAGAACCGGAGATCAAGGAGCGCTTGAAGACCCATTTGTAATGGAGCCCGGGTTTAAATGTAATAGTTATATTTAAATGTTTATTCTTTGCACCCTAGGGTTTGACCTTTCGGTTCACTTGGTGGCTCTAGTGAACCAAACTAGAATAAAAGTCCATAATCAATCCGGGTAGAATATAGTATTCTATATGTGCATGCTAGTATTATATATTATATATTATGCAAACATGCTTCGCATGTTTAATAATATGACGCGTATTTTATATATATATTTGCATGCGCGCTAAACAAGATGAGACAAATAATAACAAATCCCTCAAAGTTTTTTATTAAGTCTTAAGCGTTCAAAGATATTTAGAATATCGAACGTCGCCTTCTAGCATGATAAAATTAATAGAGTATTAAATATTTAATATGAGTTTGTTGTGTCACCACAAGGCAAGTATTAAGTATTTAAGATGTTAATTTATCACATTTGATGCTTATAAAGAAAATTGAACAATATTGTTTTGTTGTGTCACCACAAGGAGATATTTTTCTTTTTGAATATATGGAAGTGCTAGGTTGGACTTAACTTAAATAATTTTGATTCGGATGTGCCACCACTTGATCAAAATAATCCAAGAGGCAAAACATAAGGAGTTACATGTTGATGTAATTGACAAGGAGTTGTCTACCTATTTATTTATATATAGTTTGTTGTGTCACCACAAGGCTATATATATTTGAAATGGGATCCTTATTCTCACTAAAAAAACTTTAATTAGATTTTTGTCGAACTATATAAATGAGGGTAATATAGTTTGAAGAAAATAGTGGGAGATACCAATATAAAATAAGACCTAATTTATTTTGGTAATTAATTAAATGAATGTTTGCTAAAATATTGCTTTTTACATGCGTAATTTTGAAAATGTCACATTCACTAATTTCACTGCGAAGCATACTTGATGCTAATAAACCGAATTTAATCGAACTAGAACTACTGAATTTGGTTAAGGAATCTGAGAATTGTTCTCACCGCTAAAAAGATTTCTTATGTCCTAAATTAGCCGCACACCGCAAAAAGTTGCGGGGCAGTCTCGAGGAAGAGATTGCTACTTTTAAGCAGTGGCAAGATGATGCATCGTGGCTCAATGCATCATGCTCGCATCCATGAGTAACGAGCTTCGCCACAAGATGAAAACATGGATGCTCCTACTATGCTTCTTGCACCTTGGAGAGTTGTATGGTGAGCAAAGTAGGATTGCGCTAGATATGAAATATCTAAGGAGCTCTTCCGATCTCGGATGACCGAGGGCATCGCTGTTGAGACTCATGTCCTAAAGATGATCAATCTGATTGAACATCTTGGGCGACTTGGGTTAAATCATGGATGGGGAGTTGAGTCAAGATTTAGTCTTGCGATCACTCCCGGACACCTTCTCACAATTTGTTGTGAATTTTCACATGAATAAGTTGGATGTCACTTGCTCGAATTACTTAACATGTTGAAATCTTCAAGGTCACTTCCCATCCAAGAAGAACCATGTCTTCTTGGTGGATGATTCTTCCAAGAAAAGGAAGAGGCCCAAGGTATACGAAAGGAAGAAATCCAAGAAGGCTAAGGAAGGCGAAAGTGAAGGATCAAAGAAAACACGATCCAAACTAGCAAAGGAATTTGCTTCCATTGCAATAAGCCGGGTCCTTTGGAAGAGGAACTGCAAGGATTATCTCATGAGAACAAAAAAAAGAAGAAGCTTGGAGAAGCTTCAAATCCTAATCAAGGTTTGTTTATGATTGAAATTAATTTTTCTGAAAGTCAATCTTCTACTTGGGTATTGGATACCGGATGTGGTTCTCACATATGTAATAATATGCAGGGACTGGTCAGAAGTAGAAAGCTGAGCAAGGATGAGGTTGTCCTACGAGTGGGAAATGGAGCAAAGGTTCTTTGCGATTAGGCATTGTAGGGACTTATTGTTTAGCACTGCCTATGGGCAAGTTCATTAATTTAAATAATTGTTATTTTGTTCCAAATATCATTAGAAACATTATTTCTATCTCTGTATTGGATATGGATGGTTTTAATATTATAATAAAGAACAACAGTTGTTCTATTTATAATGATAATGTTTTATATGGTGTTGGTAATTTGCGAAATGGACTTTATATACTTGACTTGCATGAAAATATATTTCAAATTGAACAAACTAATAAAAGGAAAAGAGATGATGTTAATTATACCTTCATGTGGCACTGTAGACTCGGTCATATTAATGAAACAAGATTATCCAAGTTGCATAAAGATGGGCTCCTAGAGCTATCTCGATTATGAATCATATCCAACTGTGAATCTTGTCTCATGGGTAAAATGACTAAATCTCCTTTTAGTGGAAAAGGAGAAAGAGTTCTGAGTTGTTAGCGTTGGTACACGGATGTATGTGGACCTATGACAACGACCATACGAGGAGGGTATTCTTATTTTATTACATTCAACGACGACCACTCAAGATTTGGATATGTGTATTTAATGAAATACAAATGAATCATTTGAAAAGTTCAAAGAGTTCGAAGTGAAGTTGAGAAGCAAAGCTGGTAAGAGTATTAAGATTCTTCGATCGATCGAGGAGAAGAATACTTAAGTGGTGAGTTTCTTAATTGTCTCAAAGAAAATGGTATAATCTCACAATGGACTCCACCGGGGACGCCCACAGATGAATGGTGTATATCGAAAGGAGAAATCGAACATTGTTGGACATGGTTCGATCTATGATGAGCTTTACCGACCTTCCGGTTTCCTTCCGGGGATATGCCTAGAATCGTTGCATACCTACTTAACAAGGTACCTACAAAATCCGTCCCCAAGACCCCATATGAGTTATGGATGGGGAGGAAACCAAATCTTAAGCATGTTAAGACTTGGGGTTGTCGACTTATGTCAAAAAGTTTGAAAACGATAAAGTGCAGACTAGATCTCGACAAATGTAGATTTGTGGGATACCCTAAAGAAACATCGGGTATTATTTCTATCATCCAACTGATCAAAAGGTGTTTGTTATGAAACATGCCGCCTTCTTGGAAAAGGAGTTTATCCTTGAAGGGGTCGATTGGGAGTAAGATATATCTTGAAGAAGTTCAAGAACCACAAAATACTACAGATCAAAGTGAGGTACCTAACTAAGTAGAGATTCATACATACCACACCCTATTCAGTAAATCGGAAGAGTACCAAAGATACCGGAGACGGTATGGACTTGTCATAGAAGATGACAATGAGGTGCATGATCATAGATGATGATGATCCATTGAATTCTGAGCAGCTATGAGTAGTAAAGACTCAGAGAGAAGTGGCAAGAAGCCATGAAACCGAGATGGACTCCATGTATGAGAACCAAGTATGGACTTTGGTCTCACCACCAAGGCATTAAGCCTATTGGATGTAAATGGGTCTTTAAAGAAAGGCTGAGTAGAGCGGCAAAGTAGAGACCTATAAGGTCCGGATTGGTTGCAAAAGGTTTCAAACAAAGACAAGGAGTTGACTATGACGAAACCTTCTCACAAAGAGTGAATGCTCAAGTCCATTCGGATTTTTGCTTGCGATTGCGACTTACCATGACTACGTAAATCTGGCGGATGGACGCGAAAAGCGGCCTTCCTCAATGGGAAACTTGAGGAGGATGTGTATATGACACAACCGAGAGGGATTTGTTTCAAAGGTTGGAACAAATCAAGTCTGTAAGCTTCAACGATCCATTTATGGATTAAAGCAAGCTTCTCGTAGGTGGAACATCCGTTTTGATGAGACAATCAAAAGTTTGATTTTATCAAAATGAGGATAAACCATGTGTACAAGAAGGTTAGTGGGAGATATTTGTTTCATTCCTTGTATTATATGTTGATGATATACTACCGATAGGGAATGATATTCTATCTTTATAAAACAATTAAAATACGGTTATCTAAACACTTCTCCATGAAGGACTTGGGAGAAGCATCCTATATTTTGGGGATAAAGATCTATAGAGATAGATCTAATAGGATGCTTGGCTTATCCCAAAGGCGATACATTAACATGATGCTAAAAAGGTTTAGCATGGAAGATTCCAAAAGAGGTCTCATGCCGATGAGCCATGGAATACATCTCCAAGAAACAAGCCCCAAAGACACTGAGGAGAGAAACCGTATGAGTAAGATTCCTTATGCTTCAAACAATAGGATCTATCATGTATGCAGTATGATATGTACTAGACCAGATGTCGCTCATGCACTTAGTGTAACGAAAAGATATCGGTCGAATCCGAGAGAAGAACCTCGAAGGGGCGGTGAAAAATATCCTAAAGTACTTAAGAAGAACTAAGGATGTATTTCTTGTCTACGGTGGGTCCGAATTAAAACCAGAGGGCTTCACGGACTCAAGTTTTCAAAGCAGACCAAGATGATGATGAAATCCGTTTGAGGGTATGTGTTTACCTTAAACGGAGGCGCAGATGAGTTGGAAAAGTTCCAGCGAAAGAAACGATTCTTTGATTGATGTGAGAGGCAAAAGTACATAGTTGCAAGTGAAGCCGCAAAGGAAGCTGTTTGGATAAAGAAGTTCATTCTCGAACTTGGTGTGGTTCCTAGCATTAAAGGACCAAAGGTTTTATTCTGCGTGACAACTTTGGAGCTGCATTAGCAAGCTAAGGAACCAGTCTCTCGTAAATCCAAACACATGTATTGCGGCGATTTCATTTGATTAGAGAGATCATTGAAAGAGGAGGCGTCACCACAGGCGTGTGGACTCTCAAGACAATATTGCAGATCCATTTACTAAAGCGTTAACACAACAAATAGTTTGATCGTCACTTAGAGAAGATGGGTATGAGATACCACGGCGATTGGCTTTAGTGCAAGTGGGAGATTGAAAGTATTATGCATACAAGCCAATCATGTATGATGATAAAGCATATCTTTGTGTAATCAATCTTATTTATTTATTAATAAAAGAATTATTTATTAAAGGCATTTATTATCTACATGGTCTTTGTTTTAATAATATGTGGTAGTAAACCCATAGTTTTAAGCAACGCTTTTAGAATAATGATGATGATCATTCTAATGAGATCTAAATTCTTAGAAAGCTTAAAACTAAAATAGTTCCCAATCATTGGATTACTAAATAGGGGATTAGTGAATCCGGATAGATTGGTACATACGTTACTTGCTTCATTGGATGAGGATGATTGATCTCATGATCATTTGTGTGGAGACACTAAAGCAAGTATGTAGGTGCTTATTAGAGAATAAGTTCACTGAACGTGACTCGCTAAGGAATACCTAATGGAGTTTTACTTTATTGTCAATAGAAATTCTGTAGTGATAGTAGTACAAATGATCCTTAGACTTGAGATCATCATAGTATCTTATATATAATGAATTACACTTTGACTTATTCCTTAAGACTCTTAGAGTATATCAAAGGGTATGCTTGGGTGTAATAAGTTATATATGAAGATAATGAATGATCAATAAAGAATCTACCACTTCTAGTAAAAAGGAGAGATGTCTATGTGATTCGATAAATGACAACCTGGAATCCTTGGCGAGGTGGAATGAAATTAGAAAGTAGTTTCTAATTTGCATTCATTAGGAGTTGTTCATTTAGGAATCGAAATACATATAATTAAATAAAATAAGACTTGACAAGTAATTCCATGTCTTATATTTAATTAGGACATTGTATGGTGGAAGGATTGAATTATACGGTAACTATTTACTCAAAGGTTCTTTTATGATTAATGTTGAAATCTATATTATCCGGAAAGTCGCGTTGATCGCTAGGGAGGCTTATCCCTATTGTAGAATAAATATTATTTATTTAAATAAATTATTTGTTTAATTTATTTATTTAAATGAGATTAGAATTATTTCTAATTGATTTATTCACAAGGTTTAATATGGAGAACCTAAAGGGTCACACCATAAAAGGAATAATAATTATTTAAGAAGTTAATGGCATAATTGTAATAATATATTAAGTATATTTAATTTAATCTATGGTGATAGAATAAATTAAATAGCTTAATATTTATTATTTAATATTTTAGAAATATTAAATATAAATTAATAAGAGAGTCTTATTAATATTATTATAATTATTATTATTTTAATTTCTAAAAGGTTTAGGAATTAATTTAATATTAGTACTCTCGTTTATTCCTAATTGGATTAGGAAAGAAAATTAGTTAAAGGAGTTTAATTAATTTCCCCTAATAGGATTAGGGAGCCCATTTAATTAAAAGAGTTTAATTAAATAAATAATACCTTGTTTTAATTAAAATAGGGTTATATGATATCTTTATAAGAGGAGTCTTATATTAGATATCTAATATACGTAATCCTAGATTGGGAGAGTACACCCTTTTTCTTATTCAGATAGGAAAAACTAGGGTTTGAGCCAAATCCCTTCTTCTTGAAAAATTCCTCTTCCTTGGTGGATCACCTATAGAGGCCATACACTTGGGTGGCTTACATTAATCAAAGGAAGGAATCTACCAGGAGATTCAAGGAGATCGCAGAGAAGTAGGAGGTGAACTCGTACCTGAGGAAGCTCGTTTCTACAAGGGTATGATTTCATAATTTCTTATTCTTCGTTTAATTAATAATATGCATAAAGGATGATCCGGGTAATTGGTTTGTGAAAAATTTTAAAATCTGATTTTATCTCGCTTCCGCTAAATTTTGCAATTTTATTGCTACTTTGATTTTCATAATACCCAACAAGAAGAATTTTACCAAGTATAGGGTAGCCCGCGTATACAGGTTATTCCAACAGAATAATAAATAATGGAATAACAGAAGTTCTCTTCATGAATACAAAAGAAATAATACCCCTTATGGGTACAACAAACAATATCCCTTACCTTTGAAAGAAGAGTATTTTGACTGGTAGGGCGAGGATATACTCGAAGAAAACTTGTACTACGCTCAAAGCTTTTTTAAACTCTAAAGAAATACGCTCAAGATGATAGAAGAAGAATTCTCTCTATAGTTTCTCTCTCTAGAGTTTCAGTGAATTCGTAAGAAATAATGAAGGAATGAGCTTCTATTTATAGAAGAATGGACTGCATAGTAACTAATTCATGAACGGTCCAGATTAATTTATTTTTAATCGGACGGTCCATATTTAAAGCAAAATCTTTTAAATAAAATATAATATATTCTATTTATAATCTAATAAAATGAATAACTTTATAAAAGTATTCTATTTTATATAAAAAAAATTTACTATGAAAAATACTATGCAGGCACTATGCAACACCATGCATAATAAAATATAATATATTCTATTTATAGAATAACTTTATAAAAGTATTCTGTTTTATATAAAAAGATTTTACTATGCAAAATACTATGCATAATAGAATATAATATATTCTATTTATAGAATAACTTTATAAAAATATTCTATTTTATATAAAAAGCTTTTCTGTTTTATTACATTAATAATACTAATAAAACAAAACTGAGTGACTTATCACGTAGGCATTAATAATCAATACCGTGTGCTACTATGCAAACATGCGTATTACTGTTTTTTACTACCGAGTAGTTCAACAATTTTAACGGTAAAACTTCCGCCGTTATCTTCATAAAAATATTTTTGTCGTTTTCTCAATCCGGCAATAATTCCGTTGTGGGGTCCACCATGATTGTACCGTCGTACGGATATTCCCCGATAATAAGAATATTTTATATCAACTTGTTTACTTTGCAAAAATAAATTCACATATTATCCTTAACTTTAAACTTTTATCAATTAAACTATTTACCAAAATAGAAAAATTGAATACTTTTTTTTTCATAAAATTCGGGGTCTCACGAGTATTTTTTCATGAAAATATTCTTCTGAGTATTCATGAATTTTACTCCACAAAGCAGTATCATGTTGACAATTTGGACGTTATTGGTTCCTGGCTAAATTAATTCTTGAACTTGTTTTATTGAATTCTTATATCATTGTCATCATTCTCATATTTATATTATGTTGAAAGTCATCTGTGGCCTGTAGTGCATAGATGGACTTGGTATGATTATGATCAGGAATTATTCGGTATAATCATGACCGTAATGTTACAAATGATGTGGAATAAAGTCCTCAATGGCCCGTGGTGCATTGATGGACAATTTTTGGTATGATTATGGCTATGGATTCTCTTCAGCCAAGGGTGTAAAGATGAATTGTTTAATGGCATGATCATGACCATTGATGAATACACGAATATCCTTGGCCCATAGTGCATGGATAATTTGTGGTTGTGATACTAATGAATATCCTTGGCCGTAGTGCAGGGATGATGTGGTTTATTTATTAAGCTGAGTCTCAGCAATAAAAGTGATGAAAAACCTTTTAAATCATAGAAGATAGTAGATTTTATTCTCTACTTGACTCTTTTAATGGATTGCTTATTCTGCTGCAGTTAAACTTGATGTTTGTTATATTGTATCAGTTTAACACTATTGAAGGCTAACGATAATTGATTCTGCATTATCTTAGTCATAATTTTTCTTACTGGGCTAGTTGAGCTCACCCTTTTACTTTCATTGTTCTCTTGAAATCGTAGCGTTGCGAGGACTAGTCTGGGGAGCGGAGTGTGGCCCAGATGATAGCATTAGTAGTCCTCACTATTCTATGAAATAGTGTGTTAATAAATGTATTGAGGACTTATTTTGAGTTTGAATACTGTGTAGAAGATAATATTTGTATTAAAACTCACAGCTCATGTTATATATTTAAGATTGTATTTGTATTTTGTACCATGTATTTGGCGACTCAGAATAGGTGATGTATACCTATTTTGGGGGAGTCACAATTATATATATAAAATTGTAAATTTATATATACAGACAATAACCACCACGGTTTAACTTCATGGGGACTAGAAATGTAAATATATAAAAGTGAATATATATATATATATATATATATATATATATATATATATATATATATATATAAAGATATGATCAACCACCACGAAGCACCTCCATGTGGGGGATCTAAATGTAAATATATAAAAGTGGTAAATATATATATATATATATATATATATATATATATATATATATATAGACAATCGACCACCACAAAGCAACTCCATGGGGGATTGGAAAAGTAAATAAAATAGTAAATACAATCAACCGCCACGAAGTAAAGTCCAAGCGGGACTAAATGTAAAGAAAGTAGTAAATATGATCAGCCGCCACGAAGTAAACTCTAGGCAGAACAAAATGTAAAGCAAGTAGTATAAGGCCACGAAGTAAACTCCATGACTAACAGAAATGTAGATATATATATATATACTTATATATATTATTACCATGAAACTCTGTTTGATTGAGCCTGAATATAATATTCGATGCGTTTACCACTTATATATATATATATATATATATATATATATATAAAAGCAATAAACACTCCGGACGTGAGTCCAGGCTCAATCGAGGCATAACTCGATAATGTTAGTCCATATATATATATATATACAAAAGAAATAAATAGCCACGGACAGAAGTCCGGGCATACACACGCAACACGACTCTCAATGTGAAGAACAGTGTGTGCACAGTAGTGGAGAAAGGCTTTAAGAAATATAAGAAGGCTTACAGTGGACTGCCAAAGAAGACTTCAGTAGCTTTAAATGGATGAACACTCGACTCCCTCCGATAAAAATATGACAGAATATAAGCTCACAAGTGTTTAAAATGAGAAAACACCTAGTTTATAGTGTGTATAGAGCAAATTGGACAGGGCTTCCTCGTCGTTTCTCTTGCTAAAATTACCACCCCAAGCCCTCTATTTATAGAGGGGGGAGCCACAGGTGTACCTGTGGCAGTAGCAGGTGTACCTGCGGCTGCCCGGAGTGCCCCAGGGAATGTGGATCTTGCCTTCTGAAAGTACGTGCACTTGGACAACGCGCTATTCACTCGAACCTTCATAACTTTCAATTTGGGAGTCTGATGGAAGCGTGCCATACCATTCTGGAAAGATCTTTTCGAGAGCTATGCAATAACATAGGATTTGCTTTTTTTTGATTTCGGAAAGATGGGTCCATGACTAAAATAGCATTTCCGGGTCTCAGTTAGGCAACCCGTTGAGCTATTTTGCGTAGTTTACGCTCGAAAGTTAAGATATGGTTATTGTGGGACTTGTTTTGAAGCAATTTGAGTTGAAATGAGTGTATTTGATTTGATTTGAATTTGAGTTGGCAAAATAACCATTTTGCCCTTCCCGAGGTTATCTCCGGTTTTCGCACAGTTGTAGCAATCTTTTCTCAAGGTTATCTCTGATGTTGACCTGCTATTGACTCTGACTATCCTCAGGGTTATCTATGAGGTTGGCTTGACCTCCTGGTGTTATCTCTAGGCTTTGAACTTGATCCCCCCCAGGGTTATCTCTGGGGTTATCTCCGGAGTTAGAAACTGATTTCCCAGGGTTATCTCCGGGGTTGGAAAATGGATCTCTCGGGGATATTTCTGGGGTTAAAATTGATGTTGTGGTCCTCCTGGGTTATCTCTGGAGTTTGAAAAAGATGCTTTTGTCCTCCTGCACAGTTAGTAAAAGGAAAACAAAATTTCTAGTGTCTACAACCGTTAACTGTTGAAACATCCGGTGATAAAAGTATAGTAATACGTGTTGTTCCACAGTGGTATACGGTATTGCATAGTAGCACACGGTAGTGCACAATATCTCTCATTATTGATGCTTATGTAAGAAGTCACTCAGTGTTTGACTTAATAATTGCTACAGTAAAAATTGCACAGTCTTTCATATTATTGAAGCAATAATTGCTACAGTGATAATTGAATAGTATTTTATATTATTGACTCAATAATTGTCACAGTAACAACTGAATAGTATTTCTCATTATTAAATCAATAATTATCACCCATATTATTGAAATGATATTATTAGATAGCATTATTAACAAGGTCTAGAAAGTTCTGTCGAGAAAAAGGGTTAGGTTATTTAATTGCGCACTAATAAGGAGAAATTCTTATCGAAAAGACCCCTCTTTCCTGGGAACAATCTGATTGTCAATATTGTGAATCTATAATATTAATTAGAAATAATTATTGAAAGATTGAAGAGTTGTAAATAATTGATGAATAAAATAAAAATTATTGATAAATATGATAAATAAATATTTGTTTAATTTGATATAAATGGAGGATTTTTAGCATGAGATATTTGTTGAAAGTTTGACATATTTTTCTATAGAACCATAATTATATTCTCTAATAAAATATTCATTCAGATATTATAGACACTCAAAATTTCGTTTTCCTGTTACTAACTATGTAGGAGGATAAAAGCGTCTTTTTTACACTCCAGAGATAACTCTGGAGGACCACAACATCAATTCTAACCCAAAAAATAGCCTTGGGAGATCCAGTTTCCAACCTCGGAGATAACCCAATGAAATTAGTTTCTAACCCCAGGAAAATCAGTTCCAACCCCGGGGATAACCCTAGGGGATAAAGTTCAAAGCCTGGAGATAACCCCAGGAGGTTAAGCTAACCTCAGAAATAAACTTGAGGACAGTCAGAGTCAACAATAGGCCAACCTCAGAGAAAAACCTGAGAAAAGACTACCACAACTGTGCAAAAACCGGAGATAACCCTGAGAGGGGTAAAATGGTCATTTTGCCAACTCAACTTCAATTCAAATCAAATCAACTCATTTTAATGTAAAATTCATCAAAAGATGTCCCATAAGAGCCATATCTTAACTTCCAAGCGTAAATTACTCAAATCGGCTCAACAGACTACTTGATGGAAACCCGAAAATGCCATTTTGGTCATAAAGCCATCTTCCCCAGAATAAAAAAGGGCAAATCCTATATCATGTCATAGCTCTCAGAAAGTGCTTTCCGAAATGGTATGGCACGCTTCCATCGGACTCCCGGATTGAAAGTTATGAAGGTTCGAGCGAATTGCGCGTTGTCCGAGTACATGTACTTCGAGACAACAAGACCCACATTGCCCGGGGCACCCTGGGCAGCCGCGGGTACACCCGCAGCTGTCGCAGGTACACCTATGGCTCCCCCCCCCTATAAATAGAGGGCTTGGGGTGGCCATTTTAGCTAAAGAAAAGGCGAGAAATCCCTGTCCAATTTGCCCTGTACACACTATAAACTGAGTGCTTTCTCATTTTAAACATTTGAGAGCTTGTATTCTGTCATATTTTACCGGTGGGAACTGAGTGTTCATGTGACACCCCCAAATCCAGGTACTCAATTCCCACAGGATTTGGTGTTCACAATCCAAAAAATTACATCTAACTACCCATAATCAAAGGGTAAAGACATAATTTAAATAACTTAAAACAATAATCTTTCCCAGGTTAAATCATAATCTCAAGATAAATCCCAGGTAATCTAACCTTAAAATCTTTACATCTGTTTGCAGAATACATCATAAAATAAAACAAGTCTTTAACATAATTCATTAAAATAAAAATTCTCATAAGTCCTCAACACTTGGACATCTTGCCCTTTCTTTTGCTAGTAGATGACTCATTGACTTTCTCGACTTTAGCTGTAGTGTTAAATGCAAGAGTGAGCAAACAATTGCTCACTGATATAGGAAGTAGCAATGATAGCAACATGAGAATGAACAACGAATGCTGAAAAATAATGAACTTATTCTAGGAATTAAAATAGAAAATAAGTTTGAGTTTAATATCTGTGGGTCTTAAGACCACGAACTATGTCTCTGGTATTTAGGTATTATTACCTCAACCTTAACAGTATTTTAGAATATACAGACCCTTCTTAACGCACTTAGGGGGGTCATCCCTTTGTACCATGTATTGTGCACAAACATCTAAACGTTACACGTACAAAATCCCCTATGCTTGGGTTGTTAGTCTCAGCTTGAATTTAGAATTTCCGCACTAAAGAAAGTTTAGCTCGGAACTAACTTATTAGTGTTTTTAGAATTTTAGAACACTATTCGATTGTAGACTAATTCAACCAAAAAAGGTTTGCTTACTACTTGAAGGTTTAATACAACAATAAAGCTTTGAACAAGGTTATCAAAGTCAAAGATTGAATATCAACAATATGTAATTAAGTAAACATGATATACATGCAAAGCGCTATATTCAGAAGAGTTAGAACAATCCTCTTTGAATTAATACATTAGAACAATATATGCTTCGAATGATAATAAGGAAAGTAAAACTCGCTCGATGTACGAATTAGGTTACAAGATCTTGTACAATCATGCACGAGATAAAATCAATAGGCTTGCTTAACTTCAATGTAAAGTTTAGGAATAAATAGATTGCTTGACTTAAAGATACCATAGCTATGAAACATGTGTAATTGTAACTGAGACAGAGTAAATAAACTTGCTTAATAATCACAAGGTAGAGTTAGGAAACTTGCTCAACGAAAGTTTAGGGTAAGAAACTTGCCTTGTACGTAAGCTACACAAGAAATAATATTCGCCAATTACCCTACATATATCATTAAAATCGCAACAACAGTTAGTTACATTAACATCCATTTCATTAGTTTAGTTTTTATTTTAATCAAGTCTATAATCCTTAACTTAGGACTTGATTATCCTACTCATTCATGTAATACGAAACTAAATTCTCAAGTATATCATAGTATACGATATGGTGATTGTAAAACAATTCCAATTCAAGTAACATCACATTACGAACTTTCACAACTTACTAATTCATAATCTATAATTTTGGCGTTGTGATTACAACACACTACTATACCTTTTAACATGTTTTAGGTCCTTTATAAACCATTAAATTATGTTAAGTTAACAATTTCCAAACTATGCTATTAACTTATTTCAAAGACTGGTCCGATTGACTACTAGCTAGCTGGCTTGATTTTACACTAGATTACACAAATACGCACAAAAAGTAAGCGCCTGCCAGCATAAGACACACGATCTTTGCATGTTAGCAATGGCCTTACCAGACGATCTTGTCCAAGCAATGCATCGATTCAGATTTTGCGAACGCGAACTTAAACTTTGTTATAGGCCAAAAATCCCGATTCTACAAAATTTCACCACACTTCCACATCTAGAACCTTGGAATATCCTAGTTAAGCATGCTATACACCATTCTATATACAAAACATCACATATACATCATTTTGAGGAATCAAAACCATAGTTTTTCCAAATTTCTTCATTTGTACACTTTTAACGAATTCGATTACCACAAATTCGTTTCTTAATCAATGGATATGATTTAAACTACGCCGCTTTCGTTTCTTAACATATTATCACAATCCACCAACAAATTACAAATTATGACAAGTATTGATCATGGAAATTTATACTTTCTAAGCCATATTATAAGAATAATAACAACGATATTTCAATTTCTTTCCTACACACCAATTTCTCACGAATTTGACAAACAAGTATCAAGTATACATGACGATTATAGATTTTGCAAACTATATGCACATACCTCTACCACCATTCATATGATTTCCAAATCACATCAATATATATATATATATATATATATATACATAAACTACCAAAACTAAAAATAAAAATAGGAATAGTTTATACCTTGAATCTTTGATGGTATGATAGCCAAATTAAGAGAAATCTTTTCCCCAAAACTCTTCTTCTCTAACCATCCAATATCATTTTGTTCTCTTCTTCCAAGCTCTTTCTCAACACTTTGTGTTTCCTTTTCTCTGAACTTAGCCTTAGTAAAATAGACGCGTAGGAATTATAAACTGACTCCCACTTCCCCCACTAACGTCAGGTAAAAAAATATAAAAAGTTTGCGTCAGTTAGAATAAGCCAAAGGCCACAAGGCCTTATTTGGCTAAACACATAAACCCCCAACTAGATTATTTTAATAATATTTTTATTATATAGTTACACTTGTCACACATGTAACCCATTTTAATAGCTTATAATTTATAATTATAATAATTATATTCTTATTATAATTATGCTTATAATAAATAATTAAATAATTATATATCTAATTTAATTAATAAATTAAAAACATCACTTTATTTAATTTATTTATTTCCTTTAAATTAAACAATTCATTTAATTTAATTATCTTCTTAAATATGAAAGCAATTGATTTAATTTAATTATTTTCTTAAATTAAATCCATCAAATAAAATTATCATTACTCAATTTAATTAATCAATTTAGTTACTAAATTAATTCACCATAATTCATCAATTATTTATTTTCCATAATAAATAAATTATTTAAAATATTTATTTAATTTCATAAATATTTAAATTAAATTAGAAGTTTCTCGATCATTACATCCTTCCCTCCTTAAAAGGATTCTGTCCCCAGAATCACAACTCAAAAAATTTATTCGCTACATTCTTCCCTCCTTAACAAGATTCTGTCCCTAGAATCGCTATACAAAATCAAGCAAACCACTGAGGATAATTCTTCATCATAATGCTTTCAAGTTCCCACGTAGCTTCCTCAGCATTGTGGTTCCTCCAGACTATCTTAACAGAAGGTATCACTTTATTCCTCAATACTTGCTCTTTTCTGTCAATAATTTGAACAAAGACTTCTTCATATGACAAATCTTTCTCAAACTGTAAGGGCTCATGTTCGATAACATGTTTATAATCAGGTTTATATGGCCTTAATACTGATACATGGAAAATATTATGAATATGCTCTAACTCTGGAGGTAAAGCTACCTCGTACACTACTTCACCAAGTCGTCGAAACACTTCAAAAGGTCCTATAAATCTAGGGCTCAATTTTCCCTTCTTGCCAAACCGAATTTTCCCCTTCCAAGGAAACACTTTCAAGAAAACATAACTACCGACATCGAATTCTCTATTTTGTCGATGCTGATCGGCATATTTCTTCTGTCTATCCTGTGCTGTGATCAATCTTGCTCGAATCACTTTAATGACCTCGACAGTCTGTTGTACCAATTCTGGACCCAATAGCTGACGTTCACCTACCTCATCCCAAAGCATAACGAAGTTCTGCATTTTCTGCCGTATAACGCTTCGTAAGGCGGCATGCCAATACTCGCGTAATAACTATTATTATAGGCAAATTCCACCAATGGTAGACGGTCATCCCAATTTCCCTTAAAATCCATGATGCATGCTCTGAGCATATCTTCTAGTGTTTGGATGGTTCTCTCACTTTGTCCGTCGATTTTAGGATGGTACGCTGTGCTCATTCTCAGTTGTGTCCCCAAGAACTCTTGTAGTCATTTCCAGAAATTAGATGTGAAACGTGGTTCTCTATCTAATACAATGGACACAGGTACACCGTGTCTTGAAACGATTTCCTTCACGAACAGTTTTGCTAACCGATCTAGGGTAAATTGAATCTTGATTGGCAAAAAGTGTGCCGACTTCGTTAGTCGATCGACAATCACCCAAATGGCATCTTAACCTTGTTGGTTTGTTGGAAGACCTACCACAAAATCCATTGTGATATGCTCCCATTTCCATTCTGGTATCTCCAACAGTTATAACAATCCGCTTGGCCTTTGATGTTCAGCTTTGACTTTCTGACACGTTAAACATTTTGCCACGCATTCAACCACATCCCTCTTTATATTCGGCCACAAAAAATGATGTCTAAGATCCTGGTACATCTTTGTACTCCCAAGGTGAATCGAATATCTTGAGTTGTGAGCTTCTCTCAGAATTTCCTCTTTAACCTCTGGTACTGGTGGAACCCAAATCCTCCCTTCGAATCGAAGTAACCCATCTGAATCGATTTTGAATTTGTTTTCCTCACCTACATATATTTTATGTCTTATCTTTTCGCAGTCTTCATCATGAAGTTGTGCATTTTTCACCTTATCTACCAACGTTGAACTATTTCCCATCTGGAATAACTTTTAATCGGATTTTGTTGGATATTTAATTTCTAACTCCATCTTATCCATTTCCGACACTAGCTTCTCTTGAGCAGTTAACAACATTAACTTCTCCCGTCCCTTCCTACTTAGAGCATCAACAACAACATTCGATTTTCCAGGATGATAGAAAATCTCACAGTCATAATCTTTGATCAGCTCTAACCATCTTCTTTATCTCATATTCAAATCTTTTTGTGTAAAGATTTACTTTAGACTTTTATGGTTAGTATATATCTCACACCACTCTCCATAAAGATAATGTCTCCAAATTTTCAGGGCAAATACCACCGCTGCCAACTCTAAGTCATGAGTCAGATACCCTTTCTCGTAATCTTTCAACTGTCGTGATGCATACGCAATAACTCCGCCATTTTGCATAAGCATGCAGCCTAGTCCTTTATGCGATGCGTCACTATATACCACAAAATTCCCTATATCATCAGACAACAACAACACAGGTGCAGAGCTCAGCCTCTTCTTCAATTCCTGAAAACTTTCCTCACACTTCTCTGTCCAAACAAACTTAACCGCCTTCCTAGTTAAGTTCATCAATGGAATCGCGATCTTGGAAAAGTCTTGAATAAAACGCCTGTAATAACCCGCCAATCCTAAGAAACTCCTTACTTCTGACGATGTCTTCGGCTGATCCTAGTTTATTACAGCTTCAACCTTTGATGGATCTACCGAAATTCTGTCCTTATCAATAACGTGTCCGAGAAACTTTACACGTTCCAACCAAAATTCACATTTTGAGAACTTAGCGTACAACTTCTCTTTTCTCAACGTCTCCAACGTCAATCTCAAGTGTTCCACATGTTCCTCTTTGGTTTTGGAATATACCAATATATCATCAATAAACACCACCACAAATTTGTCTAAGAATGGTTTAAACACCCTGTTCATCAAGTCCATGAACGCTGCAGGTGCGTTGGTTAAACCAAAAGACATAACCAAAAACTTGTAATGACCATATCGAGTTCTGAACGCTATTTTTGGTACATCCTCCGGCCTCACCTTTAGCTGATGATAACCACTTCTCAAGTCTATCTTCGAGAAATATCTCGCTCCCTTCAACTGATCGAATAGGTCATCGATCCTAGGTAATGGATACTTATTTTTAATTGTGACCTTATTCAATTCTCTGTAATCAATGCAGAGCCGCATCAATTCATCTTTCTTCTTAACAAACAACACCGGTGCTCCCTATGGCGACACAATCGGCTGAATATACTTCTTTTCAAGCAATTCTTGCAATTGCACCATCAACTCTTTCATCTCTACCGGGGCCATTCTATATGGTGCCTTAGATATCGGGGCCTGTAAAGGCCCCAAAATTCATACAATTTAATTATTAACTTCGATCGTTAATAACACATCTACCTTCTGATTTTACATCATTATTCGATGTAAAACTTTATATAATGCGGAATAATTTAAACTTTTATGTCTTCTTACTTTAATTCCCTGAATCAAAACCTTTATCATCTACATGTCTTTGAATCAATCTTATTTCATGATTCACTTTATCACTGTTATTATTAAAATTTACATTTTAATTCGATAACCTTTACATATTAGATAACTCTAATATTAGCTTTACAACTCAACATAAAACTATACATCATAAAATATTTAGTACATTTCGTGAATCTTAATCATGGTAGAAAGAAATAACAACTTTAGCTAAAATATTAATCTTCATGTATTATTTCTGATCAACGTCATTCAAGTAGCACATAGTGTTACCTTCAATCTTTAACCTGCAAAAATGGTTATTTGCAAGGTTGAGCTCGACAGTCCAGCAAAATCTAACAGTTTTCATGCATCACGTAGCACATAATAACATGTTCAACATATATCTCATAAACATTGGACTAACATAACATACATGTTACAGTTCATATAACAAGTATAAAGATTGAGTTCCTTACTCAATCAACATGCTTTACTCAAGCAACGTAGTCATAAGTTGACTTTAATATTTCATACATTCAACATATATATAACACATCATGTTTTTTTTTTGCAATAAAGATTTAAAATAGTTAATCACCAAGTTCACATAGAAAATAGGAACTGAAAGACTTGCCTTGATCGTTGTTTACCAATAACAGTTTAACAGCTTACAGATATCTGCACTTCACGTGCCCTACACAATTATATAATCATTCACATTACCTATTAGTCACATAGAAACGCATAGTAGTTGTAATGTAAACTTTACTCTACGACTCATAACCCTTCATATCATAAATACACAATGTTCAATTTGATTGTGTTAACTTTCAACTTATATCTTTCATATTTGAAGTTCATTCAAATGTTTAAGTCTTGCTAGGACTACTTATTGGTTTTATATTAACACTATTCAATATCTTATAATATTCATTTCATTTGATTTAAAACACTTTTTACTTTCATTATCACTTATCACGCGCTGCGTTCGACGTTTATTAAATCATATACCAATTTGTCTCTCTTGTGTGTGGTTAGTATGTGTATACAAATTATCTAATACATCATTTATTAATGTTAAGCATCATTTTACTTTATAATATTCATGTTCTATAACTTAGAACAACATCTTTTATCGTCAAGAGAACTACACTTGCATACGTGCATGCCCGACGCCCCCCGATTGCCTCTGAAAACACAACAGTCCTACAAATGACCATTTTTACCCCTTCTCCAGACGTCAAATTGAACAACTTAAAGAATAAAAGTTGTAGGTCTATTCGTCCTCGTTCCGGATCATCTTGAATCACCTCAATCGGAGTTCGTATGAAAACGTTATGGCCGTTTTACCAAAATAGGTCAAAGCAGTCACAGTCAGCAGACATGGGGCGCGGCCGCACCCCTTTTCCGCGCACCCGCGCCATCTAGCAGCGCTGGGCAGCGCGCCTGCACTGGGCTTTGCCCATATTACAGTGTTTTGCGATTTTTTGACCATTTTCTCCTACTAATCTTCATAACTTGAGTTATACACATCCAAATTAGTCCGTTTTTGATTCTATGGATTCGTAATTCATAGAACTACAACATACTAGAATTCTAACAATTTATAAAAACATTAACTAACCTAAAAATTTGACCCAAAACACATGTTCATACTCTATTTTCATGTTTTAAACACATTTAGCTAATTCGATCGCCACAGCTTCGTTTCTTAACCAATTGACATGATTCAAACTACGTCGTTTTCGTTTCTTAACGTACTAACATATTCTAACATCAAATAACAGATTATAACAAATATTAAGCATGAAATTTTGTACTTTCTAAAGCCATTTTTGAACAAAAACATTGTTATTTACTTTTCTCCTTATAAACCCAAATTTCATGTATTTGAACACCAACATAGACTTATAGAGGATAACTAACAGATTTAGCAACAGATTACATACATATAAATAACATCTTCTATAATAATTCAACCAAAACCTAATTTCCAGAGAATAGAAAATTATAAAAACCAAATATTAGAATTAGGGGTAGATTATACCTTAACCCTTTGATGTTAACAAGGTTCTAGCAAATTCTTCTCAATCCCACTCCTTCTCCAACTCTCAATTCTCTATATTCTTTCTCTCTACATCTCTGTTCTTCTTAGTTAGCCATTAGGAGAAATAAGACGCGTAATATAACTGATACAGCCTCACCTCCCACGTACTTATTAATTAAAGAAAATAAATGACGTCAGTTGAATAAGCCAAAGGCCACAAGGCCTTGTTTGGCTAACCAAAAATTTTCTCAAACTAAATTATTTAAATAATCTTATATTATATAGTTCCATGTCACACCTTTATTTAATTAAATAACTTTAGCTCAATTAATTTTAATAACTCGTAATGGTAATTAAAATAATTTCTGTTATAATTATATTTATGAATAATAAATAATTATATATCTAATTTAATAAATAAATTAGACACATCACTTTATTTAATTTATTTATTTCCTTTAATATTAAACAATTCATTTAATTTAATTATTTCATTAAATTAAATCTTCAAAGAATAAAATTTACCTTTTCTTTAACTTAATTATCATACACACGTAACTAAATTATTATACCACAATTTTATAAACTATTTATTTTCTTAATAAATAAATTATTTAAAATATTTATTCAATTCAATAAATATTTAAGATTAATTACAAAATTCATTTAATTCCTTTGATAGTTAACTCAACTATTAAACCTCATTTTCCCAATATATGAATATGTATTTCTCTTCACACCAGATCACATATTTCAAAATATATAGCACGTATATATATATATATATACTCAAACTCAAAACATCTCATAATAATAATTTTAATTATTAAATTCCTATTTTAATAACTTATAAAAATTCGGGTTGTCACAGGGCCGTTCCTGGTAGTAAATCAATCACGAACTCGATTTGTCGATCCGGCGGAAGATCCGGCAAATCTTCTAGAAATACGTCTGCAAAATCTCTTATGATCGGTATCTCTTCTAGCTTCGCGCTTTTCTTCTGCGTATCGACTATGTAGGCTAGGTATCCTACACATCCTTGTCTTAACAACTTCTTGGCTTGCATCACCGTCAGGCAACTTGCATATCGAGGTGACTTCGCTTAAAGAACACTGACGAATGAGTCATAAGGTTAACACACTTCCTTTGGTAATCAATTACTGCTCCGTAATTGAATAACCAATCCATTCCCAGTATAACATCGAATTCACCAAGTCTAATTGGTATCAAATCTACCATCATCTCGTGACCTTTTATAACCACCCTATAATTCCTACATATGAACTTAACAGGAATCACTTCCCTATTCGCAATCTCTATACTTAAGGGAAATTCTAATTCTTCTTGATGCAAATCTAAATTCTGAGCAAATTCATCGGATATAAATGAACAAGTAGCACCCGAATAAAATAGTACATAAGCATTAATACCATTAATCGAAATGATACGACACCACATCCTTAGATCATGCATAACTTCCTCTTGCGGTCATATTAAAAGTCCTCGCATGATGGGTCGGCTTTGACTGTCTTTGGTGCAGTGATAGTCAATGCACCACCACTATTGTTGTTTCCTTTTCCACCACTTGCATTTCCTGCTGGCTTTTTAGGGTAATCACGAACCAAGTGATTCTTCGAACCGCAGGTAAAGCATGCTCCTTTCTTCAGACTAAAATAGTTTAGTGCAATGTGTCCCTCCTGACCACAGTTGAAACACACTCGCTTTCCCTTCAAACATACCCCATTATGGTTCTTCCCGCACGTCGCACAAGCTTCAAACTTTTTCTTCTGCTGATTTCCTTGCTGTCCTCCCGTAATCGAATTCTCGCTCCACTTTCTCTTCTTACTGTTACTTCCAACATTACTTCCACCAACCTTATTCTCATTCTCATTCTTCCTCTTCTTCTGTTCTTGGTTGTACTTGGTCAAGGCATCGCTTCCACCTTCCGCGATAATTGCCTTCTCCAATACAGCCGCAAATGTGTTCAGCTGGAATATTGAAACCTTGCTATAAAGCCAGGGCTTTAATCCTTGTTCAAATCTTCTTGCTTTATGTTCATCAGTATTGACTTGATATGTGGCAAACCTTGCCAACTCGTTAAACTTTGCAGCATATTCGGGCACCGTCATCGTTCCTTGTTTTAAGTCTAGAAATTGCACTTCTAACTGATTTCGAGAACTTGCTGGAAAGTACATTTCAAAGAACATGTCCTTAAATCTATCCCACGCTATAACTTCTTGTCTTCCACGAACCTTATTTGCCTGCCACCAGTAGCTAGCTTCCGACTTCAGCATGAACGTTGCGAACGCAGTCTTCTGATCCTCGTTAACTCTAGCAATGTCGAACACTTTCTCCATTTCCATGATCTAGGTTTGGGCTTCCACTGGATTCATAGACCCTTGAAACTCTGGCGGTCCAACCGCATTGAATTCCTTAAAGGTCGTGACTTGAGTTTGCGGTTGATTCTCAAGTACACCCGTCAACAGAGCTACCAACTGCTGAACTGGATTAGCGTTGGTCTCATTGTTATTATTAGTAGACCCCTTAGGAGGTGCTTGCTGACGAGGTTGTCTTCTTCTAAGAGGCATTTTCTGTTAAAATATGCGCTTGATTAGTTCATTACTCAACTTCTTGGGTATTTGAAGTTTTAACTTAAACATTCTAAGATTAAAGCTTCAACACATAACATTTCAAACAAACTTTGATATTTTAGGTATTCATAAAGTTTTAGAACATACTGAAAATAGCATAACCGCTATAAACATTCACTTTCCTGAACTAGACAAGTTTCAGGATTACATACTCATACTATCCCTTTATTCGTCTCAAAATAAGGGATTCACAGTTTATTTATTCACATAATTAACCACATATTATTATTATTATTATTATCCGCTCTATCTAGACATATTAAGACGTCGTAAGGCTTCTCGACGTTCCTCCTCCATGATACGATAAGCCTTTTTGTGATCCATTACGAACCATGGCGAATTCTCAAACTGAGGTGGATAATAAAATACTCGATCCTGGGCCCTATCAATCGCCGAATTAAAATCGTAATCCATCTCGTTCATCTTAGCCTTCTTCACTTCGACCTTAGCCTCAGCACGTTCTGCACGTTGAGTTGCCTTCATCCAAGCATCCTCTACTCTTGCACGCTTAGCTGATTCCTCCTTGAAATCATCTTTCAATTTCTCCATGTCAGTCTTCATCTTTTCGTTTACTGCCAACAAGTCTTCATGCTGACCCTTGGTATGAACTAGGTCCCACTCCGTGTTTCCAAGGCGTGAGTCGAGTTCCTGAATCTCCGCATCCTTCTGCTCCATCGAAGCGTGATGCATCTCAACCATCTCCTTAGCTCCTCAACTTTGTCCTATAATTCTATGTTACGATCGTACAGAGCGTCATACATCTCAGTTGATATGGAGTTTGGTGGAAACTCCACAGGATCCTCTTCCTCATCATCCTCTTCTATCTCCTCCGAACTATCCTCCTTGGGATCGGTCACATGCTCATCCTCCTGGATCAACTGCTCCCGTACTACGTGAATATCCCGGGGTTCGCCATCTCTAGGTATCTGAGGTATCGCTTCCCTAGCTGGACTGGATCCGCCTTCGTTAGACATACTGACAACAAAATATTTTAAGTTTTACTTAATATTTTTGATACTCTCGAGCATATAAGTTATTAACATATAACACATAATGCCTTTTATTATTTAACTTCAAGGGATACCTTAATCCATTCCTTAAAACTCGAGAAGAGTTGGACACCTCTATGTTTTCTGTCTCCTTAAAGGTTACTTCCTAAGGTTTCCCCACCTAAGGTTCATAACCTAAAGCTTTGATACCAACCTGTGACACCCCCAAATCCAGGTACTCCATTCCCATAGGATTTGGTGTTCACAATCCAAAACATTACATCTAACTACCCATAATCATAGGATAAAGACATAATTTAAATAACTTAAAACAATAATCTTTCCCATTAAAGGGTTACATCATAATCTCAAGATAAATCCCAGGTAATCTAACCTTAAAATCATTACATCAGTTTGCGGAATACATCATAAAATAAAACAAGTCTTTAACATAATTCATTAAAATAAAAATTCTAATAAGTCCTCAACACTTGAACATCTTGCCCTTTCCTTTGCTAGTAGATGGCTCATCGACTTTCTCGAGTTTAGCTGCAGTGTTAAATGCAAGAGTGAGCAAACAATTGCTCACTGATATAGGAAGTAGCAATGATAGCAACAAGAGTGATTGTAAAACAATTCCAATTCAAGTAACATCACATTACGAACTTTCACAACTTACTAATTCATAATCTATAATTTTGGTGTTGTGATTACAACACACTGCTATACCTTGTAACATGTTTTAGGTCCTTTACAAACCATTAAATTATGTTAAGTTAACAATTTCCAAACTATGTTGTTAATATTTCAAAGACTGGTCTCGATCGACCACTAAGCGGCATGGTCGTGCAGGTTTTACACTAGATTACATACCGCATCACGCAAACACCACCCCACCAGCGAAAGTAGCGTGCAGCGCACAAGAAGATGTAACGCCATATGCATGATGAAGAACGCCGTAGCGATGTATCAGTTTCAATTTTGCAGAACGCGAACTTAAACTCTGTTATAGGCCAAAAATCCCCATTCTACAGAATTTCACCACACTTCCACATCTAGAACTTTGGAATATCCTAGTTAAGCATGTTATACACCATTCTATATACAAAAAATCACATATACATCATTTTGAGGAATCAAAATCATAGTTTTTCCAAATTTCTTCATTTTTACACTTTTAACGAATTCGATTACCACAAATTCGTTTCTTAGTCAATGGACATGATTTAAACAACGCCGCTTTCATTTCTTAACATATTATCACAATCCACCAACAAATTACAGATTATAACAAGTATTAATCATGAAAATTTGTACTTTCTAAGCCATATTATAAGAACAATAACACTGATATTTTAATTTCTTTCCTACACACCAATATCTCACGAATTTGACAAACAAGTATCAAGTATCAAGTATACATGACGATTACAGATTTTGCAATCTATATGCACATACCTCTACCACCATTCACATGATTTCCAAATCACATCAATATATATATATATATATACATGTACTACCAAAACTAAAAATAAAAATAGGAATAGTTTATACCTTGAATCTTTGATGGTATGATAGCCAAATTAAGAGAAATCCTTTCCCCAAAAACCTTCTTCTCTAACCCTCCAATATCACTGTGTTCTCTTCTTCCAAGCTCTCTCTCAACACTCTGTGTTTCCTTCTCTCTGAACTTAGCCTTAGAAAAATAGACGCGTAGGAATTATAAACTGACTCCCACTTCCCCCACTAACGTCTGGTAAAAAAATATAAAAAGTTTGCGTCAGTTAGAATAAGCCAAAGGCAACAAGGCCTTGTTTGGCTAAACACATAAACCCCCAACTAGATTATTTTAATAATATTTTTATTATATAGTTACACTTGTCACACATGTTACCCATTTTAATAGCTTATAATTTATAATTATAATAATTATATTCTTATTATAATTATGCTTATAATAAATAATTAAATAATTATATATCTCATTTAATTAATAAATTAGAAACATCACTTTATTTAATTTATTAATTTCCTTTAAATTAAACAATTCATTTAATTTAATTATCTTCTTAAATATTAAGCAATTGATTTAATTTAATTATTTCCTTAAATTAAATCCATCAAATAAAATTATCATTACTCAATTTAATTAATAAATTTAGTTTCTAAATTAATTCACCATAATTCATCAATTATTTATTTTTCTCAATAAATAAATTATTTAAAATATTTATTTGATTCCATAAATATTTAAATTAAATTATAAGTTTCTCGATCGTTACAGTTCATCCATTTAAAGCTATTGAAGTCTTCTTTGGCAGTCCACTGTAAGCCTTCTTACATTTCTTAAAGCCTTTCTCCACTGCTGTGCACACACCGTTCTTCACGTTGAGAGTCGTGTTGCGTGTGTATGCCCGGACATCGGTCCATGGCTTTTTATTTCCTTTGTGTGTGTGTGTGTATATATATATAAACTGTGGTCAAACTCTGTTCAATGAGCCTAGATTTTATATCCGGAGCATTTATTGCTTTTATATATATATATATATACTTATATATAAACTGTGGTCGAACTCTGTTCGATGAGCCTAGATTCACATCCGAGCATTTACTGTTTTATATATATATATATATATATATATATATATATATATACATTTCTGTCAGCCCTAGAGTTTACTTCGTGACGGTTGATCGTTTTTTACTGCTTTCTTTACATTCAGTCCAACCTGGAGTTTAATTCGTGGCGGTTGATTGTCTTTACTGCTTTATTTACATTTCCAATCCCCCATGGAGTTGCTTTGTGGCGGTTGATCATTTTTATATATATATTTACCGCTTTTATATATTTATATTTCTAATCCCCCATGAAGTTTACTTCGTGGTGGTCAATCGTTTGTATATATATATTTACAGCTTTTTTATATATAACTACTTACAGCTTTCATAAAAACTATGGCATCATGTGAGCCTAGGAATCATGTGATCACAGATTCAGTCTCTTGAATCTAGATTCGATTCCCGTGATGGACATTTTCAGCTCTAATCAGCTTGTAAATTATTCACGGTGTTTGAATTTCCTTAGATGGCTGTCATGCCCATAAGGAGTTCGGCACTTCTTTGTACATTATTTTTCTCGAAGATGCTTCGCATCTCGAAATAAAAGCAATCAAGCCGAACACATAATAAAATGAAAGTATCAAAGGCTTCAATTACTATTGAGCATAAGGGTTTGAAAAACCTCTTTTATAAAACATCACTGCTATATCTTGTTAAACTTGAACTTTTATACAAAATTCAAACCCTTTGTATATAGGTGCGAACGAGGCATATCACTACTTCCAGATAATTTCACATTGACCCATACACACACACACATTCATATAACAGTTTAAATTAAAAAGTGGCGGTCACGGTGGTAACATGGATGTCGAGGGGTGCCTAACATCTTTCTTCCGCATAATCAAGCCCCTGGACCCTAACGAATCTCGGTTTCACAAACCAATTTAGCAGTATTTCATCACTGGGTCAATATGCAAACCTTTTCTCGGTTGAGTTGGTGCAACCATTTAAAAATACCAACTGGCGACTCTTACAGTCCAATCATCGACATATACATGTCAAACCTTTTCACAACTTGTTTTTTCAAACAAATCTCACCTAACCTGAGAACATCAAAAGACAAGAACAAAAAAGGGACAGATAAAAATCCCGACGTCAACAGGTGGCGACTCTGCTGGGGACATCCAGTAAGAGGGCTTAAGCCGCTACTACAAACTTGTCAAAACTGTTATATGCTTGTGTGTGGATGTTGCATTTACATTTGAATGAATGTGTACAAATGCATTTACTTACTGCACTTAATGCTTTACATTATATTAGTGCTTCGCACATGTCATCATTTCCATAATGGTGAGACACGTTGTATGTGAATGTATGTTGTGTGGTCCCTCCACCAGGAGGCTATCTTGTCCGTGTTTGATTACTGGACTCGTAGGGAGACTAATTCCAACGATGCTCAGGAAAGACACCACCCAAATTCACTCCAGTTGAAAGACCGGATTAACTTCCCGTCGAGTAAATTGCGATGATCTGAGAACCTTCATGCCAAAAAGCCGCGAGAGTAACCTAAGATAGGTCAGCCTCTGATAAACCAAACGCGGAGGAAGTTTCTTCATGTTTCTATTTTCAATTACTTGTAAATGTAAATACTTGTAATTTCATTCCATGTCAATCTCTATGTAATGGAAAATATGAAGGAATATATGTACATACATATTAAAAATTAACATGCTATCCTACAAACAGCTAACATCCATTGTGAAGGATAATATTCCTAAACTAAATTACGTAAGTCTTTTGTAGGGAAGCCATTGATCACGTTGCCCGTTCAAAATCCAAAAAGGCACTAAGCCCACCGTCAAACATAGCTACAAGTGCCCCACCTGATCCTACTCTTGTCTCTCAAGAGGAGTTTGAAGGATTAAGGAATCAGATAGCAGAATTGGCTATTTTTTTAAAAGAACAAAGTAAAAACACTCGGGGCCAGACAATGCCTACTCAACCAGAGTCATTCACACCAGGGGCAGTCAGGTTATTGGCAAAAAGATGGAAACCCAGATACATGAACCTCATTCTAATAAAGGAACCATCAAAGCCCCTGAAATCACAAAACTCAGGGATGATCGAGAAACTGGGGATATAAGAAAGAAAGTCCAACAAATGGAAGAAACCATTCGGTCAATCAAAGGGACTGGAAACTATGGTTGTGTCACCTATTCAGATCTCTGCATATTCCCATGGGCTCGATATCCTAACAAATTTAAAGTCCCAGAGTTTGAAAAGTACAATGGCACAGGCAATCCTTATACGCACCTAAAAGTATATATTGGCAAGCTAGGGTCTTATGCTGAAGATGAAAGCCTCAGAATGCAGCTTTTCGAAAAGAGTCTTACTAAAGAGGCTAAAGCTTGGTATACCCGACTTGACAATGCCAAAATCCATAATTGGGAAGAATTGGCCTACACCTTTCTAAATCAGTACAGTTTTTAATCAGAAATGGCACCGGATCGATACCAAGTGAATAAAGTTAAAAAGCAAAGTACTGAATCTTTCCGAGAATATGCCCAAAGGTGGAGACATCTAGCAGCGCAAGTCATTCCATCAATGACAGAAACTGAGATGGTAATGATGTTTATTGATATCCAAGAGGCTCTTTACTATGAGAGGATCCTAGCAGGCATAGGAAAGCCATTCTCAGAAATGATCAAACACGGCGAAATGGCAGAGATGGGCTTGAAGGCAAGTAAGATTAAAGACTTCAGTACATTGGAAGCAGTTAATAAGCATATACAGACTGACAAATATGCGAGTGATCCCAAGGGGGTACCCGATAAAGGCAATGAAGATGTATCCCTTGTTGTACATGGGCAAGCTAGAAGACCAACCTACAGTCCCCCCATTTGGAAAAAGCAAGACAATCTGCCATCTCAACAACAGGCTGCATTCAACCAATGCCCAGAAAAGAAAAGAAAATTTGAATGAACGGAAAATCGGGTGTTCACTCCACTATGCGATTCCCTTGAAAATGTATTGGCGATATTAATGGATCACAAGAAAATTACTGAACTAGCTCCACCTCTGGAACAAGGGAGAAAAAGATACAATCCAAGCTAGAGATGTGCTTACCATTCAGGGTCTCCAGGACATGATACACAAGATTGTTGGTCCTTAAAGCATAAGATTCAAAATCTGATCGAAAGTGGCAGTATTGTGGTCCAACAACCTGACCAAAAAAATGTGAACACCAACCTTCCGTTGCAGTATGATATGGAGGAGATAAACATGATCGGGTCAAGAAGCGCTGAAATGTACCCAAATCGTAAGTACATACGAAGGGTGGAAGAATACCCCCAAAGGCATAGAACAAATGTCCTAGAGTGGGAAAACTAAGAGGAGGGTATGACAGTAATACAAAAATTAGAAACGATCCAAAATCAAGTAAATCTGCTGGCTAAGCTGATAGTACGCCAACATCAGAAAACGAGGCAGTGTTTCACTCAACTATCAAAAACCCAAGAGAAAAAAGAGGTTAACCATAATGCAAGTCCATATCTCTCCATGATAAGCCAGCTAAATGAAGAATATCAAAGCGGGCAGAAAGTACAAGAAAAGGAGGATAATAAAATTTCTAGAAGATCTCGCCAGCAGAAAAATCTCTTGGGGGAATACGAATTCTCAAAGAAGAAAGATCAAACAACCTCTACAAGAGGCCGAAAATTCACCCCCTCTAAACAAATCAAATGAAGAAATGCTACACTTTCTAATAAGCGAAGGAAAGATTACTGAGTTGCTGCTTCCTATAAATCCCAAGATAAAGAGTTATGATTCCACCAAGATGTGTCTTTATCATTCTAACTCACTTGAACATTTGACTGAGGAATGATGGTCTTTAAGACATAAAATCCAAGATCTCATTGAAAAGGCAGAGCTGAAGATAGAATTCCTCATAACCAAAAAAAGCGAAGAGGAAACACTACAAAAAAATAGCTCATTGTCGACGGTCAGTGCCGTCGCCAATGACCCTCTAGCCGTCGCTAATGATGTCATTCAGCGGAGACCGTCTCGTCGTCATAGTATGGGTCGTCAGCCCTACCTCCGTCGTCGTCATTGCAAGAAGAGTGTCATTACCGACGGGGTCATCACCGACGGCCAGACGTCACCTATGACGCATTCTTTGACGCGGTGTTGGCATTTAATACACCGTCGATAATATTTTTCAAAAAAAAAAAAGCGGTCATTCTGAAGCGGCATCTTAAATGCCGCTTAATGAATCCTTATCTCCCGTCGCCAATGAGTTTTTAATAAATTTTTTTTTTTAAATTGCAAAATACCCCTATTCATTTACATATACATAATTATACCTGTTATAAACTAAAGAAAAATTATAAAGAATTCTTCACGAACGCATATCAATAACAATAATAGCTTTTGCTATATCAGCCATCAAATATGTAAACAACGTAATGACTTATAGATAAAAATCGTACAATGAAAATATAAAATGTAATCTAAACTCTAGTCTGTATAACTCAAAAGCTGTATAAATATACATATATGAAAGTCAAAATATAAACATAATGGGTACTACAACCCAAGATCAGGAATGTCGGTATCACCATCGCCGCCAATCCCATCGCCGATCCCACCGCTGGTCCCACCTACGGATCCACCGCCGGTCTGACTGTCGGTCCCACCCTCAATAGTCTCAACAGCATCAGCACGGTGGTCATCACCATCTCCACCAGGGGTATCGCCTGTGCCACAGCCTCCACCCGCCGAAGTCTCATCAATAAGACCCTATAATTAATAATAAAATATTAATAACGAATTTGAAAATAGAGCATATTTAAATTAGTTTTGTTTGTGTTCGTCAAGTGTTTCAGATTTCGTATGTCGGAATTGAGTCCTATAAGTTCTAACACGTGTCTAACACCTATGCGATGCTATGTGTGTGTTTGCGTGGCATTCGGATGGCCGATGCGGGTTTAGGGCTATTTATCGGCTTTTTGCCTAAGTGTTGACGAGTTTTGCAAACTGGACTATAACTTTCGGATTCTGTATGTCAGAATTGAGTCCCGTAAGTTCTAACACATGTCTAATACCTACGCGGTGCTATGTGTGTGTTTGCGTGGCATTCGGACGACCGATGCGGGTTTTGGGCTATTTTTCGGCTTTTTGCCTAAGTGTTGGCGAGTTTTGCAAATTGGACGATAACTCAGAGTTCTTATGTCAGAATCGAGTCCCGTAAGTTCTAACACATGTCTAATACCTACGAGGTTCTATGTGTGTGTTTGCGTGGAATTTGGACTGCCAATAAGGGTTTTGGGCTGTTTTTCGCCTTTTTACTTAAGTGTTGGCGAGTTTTGCAAACTGGACGATAACTCAGATTTCGTATATCGAAATCGAGTCCCGTAAGTTCAAACACGTGTCTAATACTTACGCGATGCTATGTGTGTGTTTGCGTGGCATTCAGACAGCCGTTGCGGGTTTTGGGCTATTTTTCGGCTTTTTGCCTAAGTGTTGGCGATTTTACAAACTAGACGATAACTCGGATTCCGTATGTCAGAATTGAGTCCCGTAACTTCTAACACGTGTTTAATACCTACGCGGTGCTATATGTGTGTTTGCGTGGCATTCGGACGTCCGATGCGAGTTTTGGGCTATTTTTTGGCTTTTTACCTAAGTGTTGGCGAGTTCTGCAAACTAGACGATAACTTGGATTCCGTATGTCGAAATTGAGTCCCGTAAGTTCTAACACGCGTCTAATACCTACGCGGTGCTATGTGTGTGTTTGTGTGGCATTCGGACGACCGATACAGGTTTAGGGCTATTTTTTGGCTTTTTGCCTAAGTGTTGGAGAGTTTTGCAAACTGGACGATAACTCGGATTTCGTATGTCGGAATTGAGTCGCATAATTTCTAACACGCGTCTAATACCTACGTGGTGCTACGTGTGTGTTTGCATGGAATTCGGACGACTGATAAGGGTTTTGGGCTATTTTTTACCTTTTTGCTTAAGTGTTGGCGAGTTTTGCAAACTGGACGATAACTCGGATTTCGTATGTCAGAATCGAGTCCTGTAAGTTCTAACACATGTCTAATACCTACGCGATGCTATTTGTGTATTTGCGTGGAATTCAGAAGGCCGATGTAGGTTTTGGGCTATTTTTTGGCTTTTTGTCTAAGTGTTGGCGAGTTTTACAAACTGGACGATAACTCGGATTCCGTATGTCGGAATCGAGTCCCATAAGTTCTAACACGTGTTTAATACCTACGAGGAGCTATGTGTGTGTTTACGTGGCATTCGGACGGCCGATACAGGTTTAGGGCTATTTTTTGCCTTTTACCCTAAGTGTTGGCGAGTTTTGCAAACTGGACGATAACTCGGATTCTGTATGTCGGAATAGAGTCCCGTAAGTTCTAACACATATCTAATACCTACGCGATGCTATGTGTGTGTTTGTGTGGCATTCGGACGACCGATGCGGGTTTTGGGCTATTTTTCGGCTTTTTGCCTAAGTGTTGGCGAGTTTTGCAAACTGGACGATAACTCGGATTCCGTATGTCGGAATCGTGTCCCGTAAGTTCTAACACGTGTTTAATACCTACGCGGTGCTATGTGTGCGTTTGTGTGGCATTCGGACGACCGATGCGGGTTTTGGGCTATTTTTTGGCTTTTTGCTTAAGTGTTGGCGAGTTTTGCAAACTGGGCGATAACTTGGATTCCGTATGTCGGAATCGAGTCCCGTAAGTTCTAACAAGTGTCTAATACCTACGCGATACTATGTGTGTGTTTGCGTGGCATTCAGACGGCCGATGCGGGTTTTGGGCTATTTTTCGGCTTTTTGCCTAAGTGTTGGCGAGTTTTACAAACTGGACGATTGCTCGGATTCTGTATGTCGAAATCGTGTCCTGTAAGTTCTAACACGTGTTTAATACCTACGAGGTGCTATGTGTGTGTTTACGTGTCATTCGGACGGTCGATACAGGTTTAGGGCTATTTTTTGCCTTTTTGCCTAAGTGTTGGCGAGTTTTGCAAACTGGACGATAACTTGGATTCTATATGTCAGAATCGAGTCCCGTAAGTTCTAACACGTGTCTAATACCTACGCGGTGCTATGTGTGTGTTTGCGTGGCATTCGGACGACCGATACGGGTTTTGGGCTATTTTTCGGCTTTTTGCCTAAGTGTTGGCGAGTTTTACAAATTGGACGATAACTCGGATTCCGTAAGTCGGAATCGAGTCCCGGAAAGTCTAAAACGTGTCTAATACCTACGAGGTGCTATGTGTGTGTTTGCGTGGAATTCAGACGGCCGATAAGGGTTTTGGGCTATTTTTCGCCTTTTTGCTTAAGTGTTAGCGAGTTTTGCAAACTGGACAATAACTCGGATTCCATTTGTCAGAATAGAGTCCCGTAAGTTCTAACACGTGTTTAATACCTACAAGGTGCTATGTGTGTGTTTCCGTGGCACTCTGACGACCGATGCGGGTTTTGGTCTATTTTTTGGCTTTTTGCCTAAGTGTTGGCAAGTTTTTCAAACTAGATGATAACTCAGATTTCGTATGTCAGAATCGAGTCTCGTAAGTTCAAACATGTGTCTAATACCTACGAGGTGCTATGTGTGTGTTTACGTGGCATTCGGACGGCTGATACAGGTTTAGGGCAATTTTTCGCCTTTTTGCCTAAGTGTTGGCAAGTTTTGCAAACTGGACGATAACTCGGATTCCGTATGTCGGAATTGAGTCCCGTAAGTTCTAACACGCGTCTAATACCTACGCGGTGCTATGTGTGTGTTTGTGTGGCATTCAGACGATCGATGCAGGTTTAGGGCAATTTTTTGGCTTTTTACCTAAGTGTTGGCGAGTTTTGCAAACTGGACGATAACTCGGATTTCGTATGTCGGAATTGAGTCCCGTAAGTTCTAACACGCGTCTAATACCTATGCGGTGCTATGTGTGTGTTTACGTGGAATTCGGACGACCGATAAGGGTTTTGGGCTATTTTTAGCATTTTTGCTTAAGTGTTGGCGAGTTTTGCAAACTGGACGATAACTCGAATTCCGTATGTCAGAATCGAGTCCCGTAAGTTCTAACACATGTCTAATACCTACGCGATGCTATGTGTGTATTTGCGTGGCATTCAGAAGGCCGATGTAGGTTTTGGGCTATTTTTCGGCTTTTTGCCTAAGTGTTGGCGAGTTTTACAAACTGGACGATAACTCGGATTCCGTATGCCGAAATCGAGTCCCGTAAGTTCTAACATGTGTTTAATACATACGAGGAGCTATGTGTGTGTTTACGTGGGATTCAGAAGTCGATACAGGTTTAGGGCTATTTTTTGCCTTTTTGCCTAAGTGTTGGCGAGTTTTGCAAACTGGACAATAACTCAGATTCTGTATGTCCGAATCGAGTCCCGTAAGTTCTAACACGTGTCTAATACCTACGCGATGCTATGTGTGTGTTTGTGTGGCATTCGGACGACCGATGCGAGTTTTGGGATATTTTTTGGCTTTTTGCCTAAGTGTTTGGCGAGTTTTGCAAACTTGACAATAACTTGGATTCTATATATCGGAATCGTGTCCCGTAAGTTCTAACACGTGTCTAATACCTACGCGGTGCTATGTGTGTGTTTGCGTGGCATTCGGACGACTGATGCACGTTTTGGGCTTTTTTTCGGTTTTTTGCTTAAGTGTTGGCAAGTTTTGCAAACTGGACGATAACTCGGATTCCGTATGTCGGAATCGAGTCCCGTAAGTTCTAACACGTGTCTAATACCTACGTGATACTGTGTGTGTGTTTGTGTGGCATTCAGACGGCCGATGCGGGTTTTGGGCTATTTTTCGGCTTTTTGCCTAAGTGTTGGCGAGTTTTACAAACTGGACGATAACTCGGATTCCGTATGTCGGAATCGAGTCCCGTAAGTTCTAACACGTGTTTAATACCTACGAGGTACTATGTGTGTGTTTACGTGGCATTCGGGCGGCTGATACAGGTTTAGGGCTATTTTTTGCCTTTTTGCCTAAGTGTTGGCGAGTTTTGCAAACTAGAAGATAACTTGGATTCTGTATGTCGGAATCGAGTCCCGTAAGTTCTAACATGTGTCTAATACCTACGCGGTGCTATGTGTGTGTTTGCGTGGCATTCGGACGACCGATGCGGGTTTTGGGATATTTTTTGACTTTTTGCCTAAGTGTTGGCGAGTTTTACAAATTGGATGATAACTCGGATTTCGTATGTCGGAATCGAGTCCCGGAAGTTCTAAAACGTGTCTAATACCTACGAGGTGCTATGTGTGTGTTTGCGTGGAATTCGGACGGCCGATAAGGGTTTTGGGCTATTTTTTGCCTTTTTGCTTAAGTGTTGGCGAGTTTTGCGAACTGGACGATAACTCGAATTCCATTTATCGGAATAGAGTCCTATAAGTTCTAACACGTGTCTAATACCTACGCGATGCTATGTGTTTTTTTGCGTGGTATTCAGACGGCCGATACAGGTTTTGGGCTATTTATCGGCTTTTTGGCTAAGTGTTGGCGAGTTTTATAAACTGGACGATAACTCGGATTTCGTATGTTGGAATCGAGTCCCGTAAGTTCTAACACGTGTTTAATACCTACGAGGTGCTATGTGTGTGTTTCCGTGGCATTCGGACGACCGATGCGGGTTTTGGGCTATTTTTGGCTTTTTGCCTAAGTGTTGGCAAGTTTTTCAAACTAGATGATAACTCGGATTCCGTATGTCAGAATCGAGTCTTGTAAGTTCAAACATGTGTCTAATACCTACGAGGTGCTATGTGTGTGTTTACGTGGCATTCGGACGGCTGATACAGGTTTAGGGCTATTTTTTGCCTTTTTGCCTAAGTGTTGGCGAGTTTTGCAAACTGGAGGATAACTCGAATTTCGTATGTCGGAATCGAGTCCCGTAAGTTCTAACACGTGTCTAATACCTACGCGATGCTATGTGTGTGTTTACGTGGCATTCGGACGACCGATGCGGGTTTTGGGCTATTTTTTGGCTTTTTGCCTAAGTGTTGGCATGTTTTTCAAACTAGATGATAACTCGGATTTCGTATGTCAGAATCGAGTCCCGTAAGTTCAAACATGTGTCTAATACCTACGAGGTGTTATGTGTGTGTTTGTGTGGCATTCGAACAGCCGATACGGGTTTTGGCCTGTTTTTTTCCTTTTTGCTTAAGTCTTAGTGAGTTTTACAAACTGGACGATAACTCGGATTCCGTATGTCGGAATCGAGTCCCGTAAGTTCTAACACGTGGTTAATACCTACGCGGTGCTATGTGTGTGTTTGTGTGGCATTCGGACGTCCGATGCGGGTTTTGGGATATTTTTTGGCTTTTTGCCTAAGTGTTGGCGAGTTTTGCAAACTGGACGATAACTTAGATTTCGTATGTCGGAATTGAGTCCTGTAAGTTCTAACATGCGTCTAATAACTACGTGGTGCTTTGTGTGTGTTTGTGTGGCATTCAGACGACCGATGCAGGTTTAGGGCTATTTTTTGGCTTTTGCTTAAGTATTGGCGAGTTTTGCAAACTGGACGATAACTCGGATTTCGTATGTCAGAATTTAGTCCCGTAAGTTCTAACACGCGTCTAATAACTATGCGGTGCTATGTGTGTGTTTCCGTGGAATTCGGACGGCCGATAAGGGTTTTGGGCTGTTTTTCGCCTTTTTTCTTAAGTGTTTGCGAGTTTTGCAAATTAGACAATAACTCAGATTCCGTATGTCAGAATCGAGTCTTGTAAATTCTAACACGTGTCTAATACCTACGCGATGCTATATGTGTGTTTGCGTGGTATTCAGACGGCCGATGCGGGTTTTGGGCTATTTTTTGGCTTTTTGCCTAAGTGTTGGCGAGTTTTACAAACTGGACGATAACTCGGATTCCGTATGTCGGAATCGAGTCCCGTAAGTTCTAACACGTGTTTAATACCTACGAGGTGCTATGTGTGTGTTTACGTGGCATTCGGACGGCCGATACAGGTTTAGGGCTATTTTTTGCCTTTTTGCCTAAGTGTTGGCGAGTTTTGCAAACTGGACGATAACTCGGATTCCGTATGTCAAAATCGAGTCCCATAAGTTCTAACACGTGTCTAATACCTACGCGATGCTATGTGTGTGTTTGCGTGGCATTCGGACGAACGATGCGGGTGTTGGGCTATTTTTCGGCTTTTTCCCTAACTTTTGGCAAGTTTTACAAAACTGGAGGATAACTCGGATTCCGTATGTCGGAATCGAGTCCCGTAAGTTCTAACACGTGTTTAATACCTACGAGGTGCTATGTGTGTGTTTACGTAGCATTCGGACGGTCGATACAGGTTTAGGGCTATTTTTTGCCTTTTTGCCTAAGTGTGGCGAGTTTTACAAACTGGACGATAACTCGGATTCTGTATGTCGGAATTGGGTCTCGTATGTTCTAACAAGTGTCTAATACCTACGCGATGCTATGTGTGTGTTTGTGTCGCATTCGGACAACTGATGCAGGTTTTGGGCTTTCTTTCGACTTTTTACCTAAATGTTGGGAGTTTTGCAAACTGGACGATAACTCGAATTCTGTATGTCGGAATCGTGTCCCGTAAGTTCTAACACGTGTCTAATACCTACGCGGTGCTATGTGTGTGTTTGCATGGCATTCGGACGACTGATGAGGGTTTTGGGCTATTTTTCGACTTTTTGCTTAAGTGTTGGCGAGTTTTGCAAACTGGACGATAACTCGGATTCCGTATGTCGGAATCGAGTCCCGTAAGTTCTAACACGTTTCTAATACCTACGCGATGCTATGTGTGTGTTTCTGTTGCATTCGGACGACCGATGCGGGTTTTGGGCTATTTTTTGGCTTTTTGCCTAAGTGTTGGCCGTTTTACAAATTGGACGATAACTCGGATTCCGTATGTCGAAATCGAGTCCCGAAAGTTCTAACACGTGTCTAATACTTACGAGGTGCTATGTGTGTGTTTTCTTGGAATTCAGACGTCCGATACGGGTTTTGGGCTATTTTTTGGCTTTTTGCCTAAGTGTTGGCGAGTTTTGCAAACTGGACGATAACTCGGATTCCGTATGTCGAAATTGATTCCCTTAAGTTCTAACACGCGTCTAATACCTACGCGGTGCTATGTGTGTGTTTGCGTGGCATTCAGACGTCCGATGCGGGTTTTGGGCTATTTTTTTTTTTTTTTTTTTTTTTTTTTTTTTTTTTTTTTTTTTTTTTTTTTTTTTTTTTTTTTTTTTTTTTTTTTTTTTTTTTTTTTTTTTTTTTTTTTTTTTTTTTTTTTTTTTTTTTTTTTTTTTTTTTTTTTTTTTTTTTTTTTTTTTTTTTTTTTTTTTTTTTTTTTTTTTTTTTTTTTTTTTTTTTTTTTTTTTTTTTTTTTTTTTTTTTTTTTTTTTTTTTTTTTTTTTTTTTTTTTTTTTTTTTTTTTTTTTTTTTTTTTTTTTTTTTTTTTTTTTTTTTTTTTTTTTTTTTTTTTTTTTTTTTTTTTTTTTTTTTTTTTTTTTTTTTTTTTTTTTTTTTTTTTTTTTTTTTTTTTTTTTTTTTTTTTTTTTTTTTTTTTTTTTTTTTTTTTTTTTTTTTTTTTTTTTTTTTTTTTTTTTTTTTTTTTTTTTTTTTTTTTTTTTTTTTTTTTTTTTTTTTTTTTTTTTTTTTTTTTTTTTTTTTTTTTTTTTTTTTTTTTTTGCCTAAGTGTTGGCGAGTTTTGCAAGCTGGGCGATAACTTTCGGATTCCGTATGTCGAATCGAGTCCGTAAGTTCTAACTGCGTGTCTAATACCTACAGCGGTCTTATGTGTGTGTTTGCGTGGCGTTGGACGGCCGATCTGGGTTTTGGGCTCTTTTTGACTTTTTGCCTAAGTGTTGGCGAGTTTTTTGCAAAGCTGGGCGATAACTTTCGGTTTCGTATGTCGGAATCGAGTCCGTAAGTTCTAACTGCGTGTCTAATACTACTACAGCGGTGCTATGTGTGTGTTTGCGTGGCGTTTCGGACGGTAGAGTGTTGGTTTTGGGCTCTTTTTGGCTTTTTGCCTAAGTGTTGGCGAGTTTTGCAAAGCTGGGCGATAACTTTCGGATTCGTATGTCGGAATCGAGTCCGTAAGTTCTAATGTATCTAATACCTACTGCGGTGCTATGTGTGTGTTTGCGTGGCATTGGACGGCCAGAGTCGGGTTTTGTGGCTTTTTTGCTTTTTGCCTAAGTGTTGGCGAGTTTTGCAAACTGGGCGATAACTCGGTCTCCGTATGTCGAGAATCGAGTCCGTAAGTTCTAACGCGTGTCTAATACCTACGCGGTGCTATGTGTGTGTTTGCGTGGCGTTCGGATGGACGATGCGGGTTTTGGGCTCTTTTTTGGCTTTTTGCCTAAGTGTTGGCGAGTTTTGCAAACTGGGCGATAACTCGGTCTCCGTATGTCGGAATCGAGTCCGTAAGTTCTAACGCGTGTCTAATACCTACGCGGTGCTATGTGTGTGTTTGCGTGGCGTTCGGATGCGGCCGTCACGGGTTTTGGGCTTTTTTGGCTTTTTGCCTAAGTGTTGGCGAGTTTTGCAAAGCTGGGCGATACTTTCGGTTTCGTATGTCGGAATCGAGTCCGTAAGTTCTAACGTGCGTGTCTAATACCTACAGCGGTGCTATGTGTGTGTTTGCGTGGCATTTGGGCGGCCGTCTGGGTTTTGGGCTATTTTTTGGCTTTTTGCCTAAGTGTTGGCGAGTTTTGCAAACTGGGCGATAACTCGGTCTTCGTATGTCGGAATCGAGTCCCGTAAGTTATAACGCGTGTCTAATACCTACGCGGTGCTATGTGTGTGTTTGCGTGGCATTTGGACGGCCGAGGCGGGTTTTGGGCTATTTTTTGGCTTTTTGCCTAAGTGTTGGCGAGTTTTGCAAACTGGGCGATAACTTTCGGGCTTTCCGTATGTCAGAATCGAGTCCCGTAAGTTCTAACGCGTGTCTAATACCTACAGCGGTGCTGTGTGTGTGTGTTTGCGTGGCATTGGACGGTCGATGCGGGTTTTGGGCTATTTTTTGGCTTTTTGCCTAAGTGTTGGCGAGTTTTGCAAAGCTGGGCGATAACTTCGGATTCGTATGTGTCGAATCGAGTCCGTAAGTTCTAACTGCGTGTCTAATACCTACAGCGGTGCTATGTGTGTGTTTGCGTGGCGTTTTGGACGATCGAGTGTGGGTTTTGGGCTATTTTTGGCTTTTTGCCTAAGTGTTGGCGAGTTTTGCAAAGCTGGGCGATAACTTTCGGATTCCGTATGTCGGAATCGAGTCCGTAAGTTAACGTGTGTCTAATACCTACATGCGGTGCTATGTGTGTGTTTTGCGTGGCATTGGACGGTCGCGGGTTTTGGGCTATTTTTTGGCTTTTTGCCTAAGTGTTGGCGAGTTTTGCAAACTGGGTGATAACTCGGATTTCGTATGTCGGAATCGAGTCTCGTAAGTTCTAACGCGTGTCTAATACCTACGCGGTGCTATGTGTGTGTTTGCGTGGCGTTCGGACGGGCCGATCGGGTTTTGGGCTATTTTTGGCTTTTTGCCTAAGTGTTGGCGAGTTTTGCAAAGCTGGGCGATAACTTCGGATTTCGTATGTGAATCGAGTCCGTAAGTTCTAACTGCGTGTGTCTAATAATACCTACTGCGATGCTATGTGTGTGTTTTGCGTGGCGTTGGACGGCCGAGGCGGGTTTTGGCTCTTTTTTGGCTTTTTGCCTAAGTGTTGGCGAGTTTTGCAAAGCTGGCGATAACTTTCGGTTCGTATATCGAGAATCGAGTCCGTAAGTTCTAAGCGCGTGTCTAATACCTACAGCGGTCTATGTGTGTGTTTTGCGTGGCATTCGGACGGACGAGGCGGGTTTTGGGCTTTTTTGACTTTTTGCCTAAGTGTTGGCGAGTTTTGCAAAGCTGGGCGATAACTTTCGGTTTCCGTATGTCGGAATCGAGTCCGTAAGTTTTTAATGTGCGTGTCTAATACCTCTGCGATTGCTATGTGTGTGTGTTTGCGTGGCGTTCGGACGGCGAAATCGGGTTTTGGGCTATTTTTTGACTTTTTGCCTAAGTGTTGGCGAGTTTTGCAAAGCTGGGCGATAACTTTCGGATTCCGTATGTCGAGAATCGAGTCCGTAAGTAAGTTCTATACTGCGTGTCTAATACCTACTGCGGTGCTATGTGTGTGTGTTTGCGTGGCATTGGACGGTCCGTCTGGGTTTTGGGCTCTTTTTTTGGCTTTTTGCCTAAGTGTTGGCGAGTTTTGCAAAGCTGGGCGATAACTTTCGGTTTCGTATGTCGGAATCGAGTCCCGTAAGTTCTAACGCGTGTGTATAATACCTACTGCGGTTATGTGTGTGTGTTTGCGTGGCATTCGGACGGCCGATGCGGGTTTTGGGCTGTTTTTTGACTTTTTGCCTAAGTGTTGGCGAGTTTTGCAAACTGGGCGATAACTCGGATTCCGTATGTCGGAATCGAGTCCGTAAGTTCTAACTGCGTGTCTAATACCTACGCGGTGCTATGTGTGTGTTTGCGTGGCATTCGGACGGTCGATGCGGGTTTTGGGCTATTTTTCGGCTTTTTGCCTAAGTGTTGGCGAGTTTTGCAAACTGGGCGATAACTCGGATTCCGTATATCGAGAATCCAGTCCGTAAGTTCTAATATGTGTCTAATACCTACTGGCGGTGCTATGTGTGTGTGTTTGCGTGGCGCTTTTTGTGACGATCGACGTCGCGGTTTTGGGCTATTTTTTGCTTTTTGCCTAAGTGTTGGCGAGTTTTTGCAAGCTGGGCGATAACTTTCGGATTTTTCGTATGTCGAATCGAGTCCGTAAGTTCTACGCGTGTCTAATACCTACAGCGGTGCTAATATGTGTGTGTTTGCGTGGCGTTCGGGCGGACGATCGCGGTTTTGGGCTTTTTTTTGGCTTTTTTGCCTAAGTGTTGGCGAGTTTTGCAAAGCTAAGGGCGATAACTTTCGGATTTCGTATGTCGGAATCGAGTCCCGTAAGTTCTAACACGTGTCTAATACCTACGCGGTGCTATGTGTGTGTTTGCGTGGCATTCGGACGGCTGATGCGGGTTTTGGGCTGTTTTTTTGGCTTTTTGCCTAAGTGTTGGCGAGTTTTGCAAACTGGGCGATAACTCGGATTTCGTATGTCGAGAATCGAGTCCCGTAAGTTCTAACACGTGTCTAATACCTACGCGGTGCTATGTGTGTGTTTGCGTGGCATTCGGACGGCCGATGCGGGTTTTGGGCTATTTTTTGGCTTTTTTCCTAAGTGTTGGCGAGTTTTGCAAACTGGGCGATAACTTTCGGATTCCGTATGTCGGAATCGAGTCCCGTAAGTTCTAACGCGTGTCTAATACCTACGCGGTGCTATGTGTGTGTTTTGCGTGGCGCATTCGGACGGCCGTCACGGGTTTTGGGCTATTTTTTGGCTTTTTGCCTAAGTGTTGGCGAGTTTTGCAAATTTGGGCGATAACTTCGGATTCCGTATGTCGGAATCGAGTCCGTAAGTTCTCTAGCGTGTCTAATACCTCTGGCGGTGCTATGTGTGTGTGTGTGTGTGGCGTGGCGTTGGATGGTCGTCTGGGTTTTGGGCTCTTTTTGGCTTTTTGCCTAAGTGTTGGCGAGTTTTGCAAAGCTAGGCGATAACTTTCGGTTCCGTGTATGTCGAATCGAGTCCGTAAGTTCTAACGCGTGTCTAATACCTACAGCGGTCTGTATGTGTGTGTTGCGTGCGTGGCATTGGACGGCCTAAGTGTTGGCGAGTTTTGCAAAAGCAGGCGATAACTTTCGGTTTTGGGCTCGTTTTTTGGCTTTTTGCCTAAGTGTTGGCGAGTTTTGCAAAGCTGGGCGATAAGTTTTGCAAAGCTGGCGATCGTATGTATGGAATCGAGTCCGTAAGTTCTAACTGCGTGTCTAATACCTACAGCGGTGCTTATGTGTGTGTTTGCGTGGCATTGGACGGCGAGTCGGGTTTTGGGCTATTTTTGGCTTTTTGCCTAAGTGTTGGCGAGTTTTGCAAGCTGGGCGATAACTTTCGGTCTCGAGTATGTCGTATGTCGAGTCCGAATCGAGTCCGTAAGTTCTGTGTGTTGCGTGTCTAATACCTAGCGGTCTATGTGTGTGTGTTTGCGTGGCATTCCGTAAGGATGGCCGGCGATATGTGTGTGTTTTGTGTGTTGGGGTTTTGGGTTTCTTTTTTGCTTTTTGCCTAAGTGTTGGCGAGTTTTGCAAGCTGGGCGATAACTCGGATTCCGTATGTCGGAATCGAGTCCCGTATCTTCTAACATGTGTCTAATACCTACGCGGTGCTATGTGTGTGTTTGCGTGGCATTTGGACGGCCGATGCGGGTTTTGGTCTGTTATTTGGCTTTCTGAATAAATGTTGGCGAGTTTTGCAAACTGGGCGATAACTCGGATTCCGTATGAGTCCCGTAAGTTCTAACACGTGTCTAATACCTACGGTGATTGCTATGTGTGTTTTTGTGGCATTCGGACGGTCGATCGATGCGGGTTTTGGGCTTTTGGCTTTTTGGCTTTTGCCTAAGTGTTGGCGAGTTTTGCAAAGCGGGCGATAACTTTCGGTCTAATCGTATGTCGGAATCGAGTCCGTAAGTAAGTTCTTTTTACTAAGTGTGTCTAATACCTACTGCGGTGCTATGTGTGTGTGTGTTGTGATGTGGCATTGGTTTGTGGCGTTCGGACGGCGGGCGGGTTTGGGCTCTTTTTGGCTTTTTGCCTAAGTGTTGGCGAGTTTTGCAAAGCTAGGCGATAACTTTCGGTCTCGTATATGTCGAATCGAGTCCGTAAGTTCTAACTGCGTGTCTAATACCTACAGCGTGTGCTATGTGTGTGTTTGCGTGGCATTGGACGGACGATGCGGGTTTTGGGCTCTTTTTGGCTTTTTGCCTAAGTGTTGGCGAGTTTTGCAAAGCTGGGCGATAACTTTCGGTTTCGTATATGTCGGAATCGAGTCCGTAAGTTCTACGTGTCTAATACAATACCTAACTGGTGTGTGCTATGTGTGTGTTTGCGTGGCGTTTTGGCTTTTTGACTTTTGCCGATCGTGGCGGGTTTTGGGCTCTTTTTTTTTTTTTTTGCCTAAGTGTTGGCGAGTTTTGCAAAGCTGGGCGATAACTTTCGTGTGTTTCGTGTATGTCGAGAATCGAGTCCGTAAGTTCTAAGTGCGTGTCTAATACCTACTGCGATTGCTATGTGTGTGTTTGCGTGGCATTGGACGGCGGTGTTATGTGTGGTTTTTTGGCGTTCTATTTTTGGCTTTTTGCTTTTAAGTGTTGGCGAGTTTTGCAAAGCTGGGCGATAACTTCGGATTCCGTATGTCGAGAATCGAGTCCGTAAGTTCTAACTGCGTGTCTAATACCTACAGCGGTGCTATGTGTGTGTGTTGCGTGGCATTTAGGATTCGGCGACGATGCGGGTTTTGGGCTCTTTTTTGGCTTTTTTGCCTAAGTGTTGGCGAGTTTTGCAAAGCCGGGCGATAACTTTCGGATTCCGTATATCGAATCGAGTCCGTAAGTTCTGCTACGTATGTCTAATACCTACAGCGGTCTTATGTGTGTGTTTGCGTGGCATTCGGACGGCCGTGCGGGGTTTGAGGCTCTTTTTGGCTTTTTTTTGCCTAAGTGTTGGCGAGTTTTGCAGCTGGGCGATAACTTCGGATTCCGTATGTCGGAGAATCGAGTCCGTAAGTTCTAACGCGTGTCTAATACCTACAGCGGTGCTATGTGTGTGTTTTGCGTGGCATTCGGACGGCCGGCCGGCGGGTTTTGGGCTCTTTTTGGCTTTTTTGCCTAAGTGTTGGCGAGTTTTGCAAATGGGCGAAAGCTGGCGATAACTTTCGGATTCGTATGTCGGAATCGAGTCCGTAAGTTCTAACAGCGTGTTGTAATACCTACAGCGGTGCTATGTGTGTGTTTGCGTGGCATTCAGCGGGATGGCCGATGCGGGTTTTGGGCTCTTTTTGGCTTTTTTGCCTAAGTGTTGGCGAGTTTTTGCAAAGCTGGGCGATAACTTCGGATTCGGTATATGTCGGAATCGAGTCCGTAAAGTTCTAACGCGTGTCTAATACCTACTGCGGTCTATGTGTGTGTGTTTGCGTGGCATTCGGACGGCCGAGGCGGGGTTTGGGCTCTTTTTTGGCTTTTTGCCTAAGTGTTGGCGAGTTTTGCAAACTGGGCGATAACTTCGGATTCAGTATGTCGGAATCGAGTCCGTAAGTTTCTGTAGCGTGTCTAATACCTACAGCATGTTTGTGCTATGTGTGTGTGTTTGCGTGGCGTTGGCTTTTGGCCGAGGCGGGTTTTGGGCTCTTTTTCGGCTTTTTGCCTAAGTGTTGGCGAGTTTTGCAAACTGGGCGATAACTCGGATTCCGTATGTCGGAATCGAGTCCTGTAAGTTCTAACGCGTGTCTAATACCTACAGCGCGTATGCTATGTGTGTGTTTGCGTGGCATTGGATGGCGAGAGCGGGTTTTGGGGCCTTTTTTGGCTTTTTGCCTAAGTGTTGGCGAGTTTTGCAAAGCTGGGCGATAACTTTCGGTTCGTATGTCGAAGAATCGAGTCCGTAAGTTCTAACAGCGTGTCTAATACCTCTGCGGTGCTATATGTGTGTGTTTGTGTGGCATTCGGACGGCCGAGACGGGTTTTGGGCTCTTTTTGGCTTTTTGCCTAAGTGTTGGCGAGTTTTGCAAACTGGGCGATAACTTCGGTCTTCGTATGTCGGAATCGAGTCCGTAAGTTCTAACGTGCGTGTCTAATACCTACAGCGGTGCTATGTGTGTGTTTGCGTGGCATTTGGACGGCGTCGGGTTTTGGGCTCTTTTTGGACTTTTTGCCTAAGTGTTGGCGAGTTTTGCAAAGCTGGGCGATAACTTCGGATTCGTATGTCGGAATCGAGTCCGTAAGTTCTAACAGCGTGTCTAATACCTACAGCGGTGCTATGTGTGTGTGTTTGTGTGGCATTGGACGGTAGAGGTCACGGGTTTTGGGCTCTTTTTGGCTTTTTGCCTAAGTGTTGGCGAGTTTTGCAAACTGGGCGATAACTCGGATTCCGTATGTCAGAATCGAGTCCGTAAGTTCTAACGCGTGTCTAATACCTACTCGGTGCTATGTGTGTGTTTGCGTGGCGTTTGGACGGCCGAGGCGGGTTTTGGCTCTTTTTTGGCTTTTTGCCTAAGTGTTGGCGAGTTTTGCAAACTGGGCGATAACTCGGATTTCGTATGTCAGAATCGAGTCCGTAAGTTTCTAACGCGTGTCTAATACCTACAGCGGTGCTATGTGTGTGTTTGCGTGGCGTTTCGGACGGCCGGCGGGGTTTTGGGCTCTTTTTGGCTTTTTGCCTAAGTGTTGGCGAGTTTTGCAAAGCTGGGCGATAACTTTCGGATTCGTATGTGGAATCGAGTCCGTAAGTTCTAACTGGCGTGTCTAATACCTCTGGCGGTCTATATGTGTGTGTTTGCGTGGCGTTTGGACGGCCGATGCGGGTTTTGGGCCTCTTTTTTGGCTTTTTGCCTAAGTGTTGGCGAGTTTTGCAAAGCTGATAGGCGATAACTTCGGATTCCGTATATGGAATCGAGTCCGTAAGTTCTAACGTGTCTCTATACCCTAGCGGTCTTTATGTGTGTGTTTGCGTGGCGTTCGGACGGATGGTCGGGTTTTGGGCTCTTTTTGGCTTTTTGCCTAAGTGTTGGCGAGTTTTGCAAAGCTTTTTGGCGATAACTTTCGGTTTCAAAGTATGTCGAATCGAGTCCGTAAGTTCTAACAGCGTGTCTAATACCTACTGCGGTGTGCTATGTGTGTGTTTGCGTGGCGTTCGGACGGACGGCCGGCGGGTTTTGGGCTCTTTTTGGCTTTTTTGCCTAAGTGTTGGCGAGTTTTGCAAAGCTGGGCGATAACTTCGGTCTCCGTATGTCGGAATCGAGTCCGTAAGTTCTGTAGCGTGTCTAATACCTACTGCGGTTATGTGTGTGTGTGTTTGCGTGGCATTCGGATTCGGACGTAAATCGGGTTTTGGGCTATTTTTGGCTTTTTGCCTAAGTGTTGGCGAGTTTTGCAAAGCTGGGCGATAACTTTCGGATTCGTATCGTCGAGAATCGAGTTCGAGTCGAGTCCGTAAGTTCTAATAGCGTGTCTAATACCTACAGCGGTGCTATGTGTGTGTGTGTTTGCGTGGCATTCGGACGGGCCGTCAGCGGTTTTGGGCTGCGTTTTTTGGCTTTTTTTGCCTAAGTGTTGGCGAGTTTTGCAAAGCTGGGCGATAACTTTCGGTCTCCGTATGTATGGAATCGAGTCCGTAAGTTCTAACGTGCGTGTCTAATACCTACTGCGGTGCTATGTGTGTGTTTGCGTGGCGTTGGGACGGCCGATCGGGGTTTTGGGCTATTTTTTTTTTTTGCCTAAGTGTTGGCGAGTTTTTTGCAAGCTGGGCGATAACTTCGGTCTTCGTATGTCGAATCGAGTCCGTAAGTTCTAACTGCGTGTCTAATACCTACGCGGTGCTATGTGTGTGTTTGCGTGGCGTTTGGACGGCCAAGGCGGGTTTTGGGCTCTTTTTTGGCTTTTTGCCTAAGTGTTGGCGAGTTTTGCAAACTGGGCGATAACTCGGCCTCCGTATGTCGGAATCGAGTCCGTAAGTTATAACAGCGTGTCTAATACCTACTCGGTGCTATGTGTGTTTGCGTGGCGTTTGGACGGCCGAGGCGGATTTTGGGCTCTTTTTCAGCTTTTTGCCTAAGTGTTGGCGAGTTTTGCAAACTGGGCGATAACTCGGATTCGTATGTCGGAATCGAGTCCCGTAAGTTCTAACGCGTGTCTAATACCAATGCGGTGCTATGTGTGTGTTTGCGTGGCATTAGGATGGCCGATGCGGGTTTTGGACTATTTTTCAGCTTTTTGCCTAAGTGTTGGCGAGTTTTGCAAACTGGACGATAACTTTCGGTTCGTATATCGGAATCGAGTCCGTAAGTTCTAATGGCGTGTCTAATACCTACAGGTGTCTTGTGTGTGTGTGTTTGCGTGGCATTGAGGGGACGGCCGATGCGGGTTTTGGGCTTTTTTGGCTTTTTGCCTAAGTGTTGGCGAGTTTTGCAAGCGGGCGATAACTTTCGGATTCCGTATATGTCGAATCGAGTCCGTAAGTTCTAACTGCGTGTCTACTAATACCTACAGCGGTGCTGTGTGTGTGTTTGCGTGGCATTGGACGGCCGATGCGGTTTTGGGCTCTTTTTGGCTTTTTGCCTAAGTGTTGGCGAGTTTTGCAAAGCTGGGCGATAACTTTCGGATTCCGTATGTCGAATCGAGTCCCGTAAGTTCTAACGCGTGTCTAATACCTACTCGGTGCTATGTGTGTGTTTGCGTGGCATTCGGACGGCCGAGGCGGGTTTTGGGCTCTTTTTGGCTTTTTGCCTAAGTGTTGGCGAGTTTTGCAAACTGGGCGATAACTCGGATTCCGTATGTCAGAATCGAGTCCCGTAAGTTCTAACGCGTGTCTAATACCTACTGCGGTGCTATGTGTACGTTTGCGTGGCATTTGGACGGCCGAGTAGGGTTTTGGGCTCTTTTTTATGGCTTTTTGTCTAAGTGTTGGCGAGTTTTACAAACTGGGCAATAACTCGGTCTCCGTATGTCGGAATCGAGTCCCGTAAGTTCTAACGCGTGTCTCATACCTACGCGGTGCTGTGTGTGTGTGTTTGCGTGGCATTGGACGGCCGATCGGGTTTTGGGCTCTTTTTTGGCTTTTTGCCTAAGTGTTGGCGAGTTT